>OY804585.1:93590669-94190669 GCA_963680875.1 Bathymodiolus brooksi
ATACTAGAACTGTACACCTGTCACTCTAGTATAATACTAGAACTGTACACCAGTCACTCTAGTATAATACTAGAACTGTACACCTGTCACTCTAGTATAATACTAGAACTGTACACCAGTCACTCTAGTATAATACTAGAACTATACACCAGTCACTCTAGTATAATACTAGAACTGTACACCAGTCATTCTAGTATAATACCAAAACTGTACACCAGTCACTCTAGTATAATACTAGAACTGTACACCTGTCACTCTAGTATAATACTAGAACTGTACACCTGTCACTCTAGTATAATACTAGAACTGTACACCAGACACTCTAGTATAATACTAGAACTGTACACCGGTCACTCTAGTATAATACTAGATCTGTACACCAGTCACTCTAGTATAATACTAGAACTGTACACCTGTCACTCTAGTATAATACTAGAACTGTACACCAGTCACTCTAGTATAATACTAGAACTGTACACCAGTCACTCTAGTATAATACTAGAACTGTACACCTGTCACTCTAGTATAATACTAGAACTGTACACCAGTCACTCTAGTATAATACTAGAACTGTACACCAGTCACTCTAGTATAATACTAGAACTGTACACCAGTCACTCTAGTATAATACTAGAACTGTACACCAGTCACTCTAGTATAATACTAGAACTGTACACCTGTCATTCTAGTATAATACTAAAACTGTACACCAGTCACTCTAGTATAATACTAGAACTGTACACCTGTCACTCTAGTATAATACTAGAACTGTACACCAGTCACTCTAGTATAATACTAGAACTGTACACCAGTCACTCTAGTATAATACTAGAACTGTACACCAGTCTTTCTAGTATAATACCAAAACTGTACACCAGTTACTCTAGTATAATACTAGAACTGTACACCTGTCACTCTAGTATAATACTAGAACTGTACACCAGACACTCTAGTATAATACTAGAACTGTAAACCTGTCACTCTAGTATAATACTAGAACTGTACACCAGTCAATCTAGTATAATACTAGAACTGTACACCTGTCACTCTAGTATAATAATAGAACTGTACACCAGTCACTCTAGTATAATACTAGAACTGTACACCTGTCACTCTAGTATAATACTAGAACTGTACACCAGACACTCTAGTATAATACTAGAACTGTACACCAGTCACTCTAGTATAATACTAGATCTGTTCACCAGTCACTCTAGTATAATACTAGAACTGTACACCAGTCACTCTAGTACAATACTAGAACTGTACACCAGTCATTCTAGTATAAAACTAAAACTGTACACCAGTCACTCTAGTACAATACTAGAACTGTACACCAGTCATTCTAGTATAATACTAGAACTGTACACCAGTCACTCTAGTATAATACTAGAACTGTACACCAGTCACTCTAGTATAATACTAGAACTGTGCACCAGTCACTCTAGTATAATACTATAACTGTGCACCAGTCACTCTAGTATAATACTAGAACTGTACACCAGTCACTCTAGTATAATACTAGAACTGTGCACCAGTCACTCTAGTATAATACTATAACTGTGCACCAGTCACTCTAGTATAATACTAGAACTGTACACCAGTCACTCTAGTATAATACTAAAACTGTACACCAGTCACTCTAGTATAATACTAGAACTGTACACCAGTCACTCTAGTATAATACTAGAACTGTACACCAGTCACTCTAGTATAATACTAGAACTGTACACCAGACACTCTAGCATAATACTAGAACTGTACACCAGTCACTCTAGTATAATACTAGAACTGTACACCAGTCACTCTAGTATAATACAAAAACTGTACACCAGTCACTCTAGTATAATACTAAAACTGTACACCAGTCACTAGTATATTAGAACTGTGCACCAGTCACTCTAGTATAATACTAGAACTGTACACCAGACACTCTAGTATAATACTAGAACTGTACACCAGTCACTCTAGTATAATACTAGAACTGTACACCAGTCACTCTAGTATAATACTAAAACTGTACACCAGTCACTCTAGTATAATACTAAAACTGTACACCAGTCACTAGTATAATACTAGAACTGTACACCAGTCATTCTAGTATAATACTAGAACTGTACACCAGTCACTCTAGTATAATACTAAACTGTACACCAGTCACTCTAGTATAATACTAAAACTGTACACCAGTCACTAGTATAATACTAGAACTGTACACCAGTCATTCTAGTATAATACTAGAACTGTACACCAGTCACTCTAGTATAATACTAAAACTGTACACCAGTCACTCTAGTATAATACTAAAACTGTACACCAGTCACTAGTATAATACTAGAACTGTACACCAGTCATTCTAGTATAATACTAGAACTGTACACCAGTCACTCTAGCATAATACTAGAACTCTACACCAGTCACTCTAGTATAATACTAGAACTGTATACCAGTCACTCTAGTATAATACTAAAACTGTGCACTAGTCACTCTAGTATAATATTAGAACTGTACACCAGTCACTCTAGTATAATACTAGAACTGTACACCAGACACTCTAGTATAATACTAGAACTGTACACCAGTCACTCTAGTATAATACTAGAACTGTACACCAGTCACTCTAGTATATAACTATAACTGTACACCAGTCACTCTAGTATAATACTAGAACTGTACACCAGTCACTCTAGTATAATACTAGAACTGTGCACTAATCACTCTAGTATAATATTAGAACTGTACACCAGTCACTCTAGTATAATAATAGAACTGTACACCTGTTACTCTAGTATAATACTAGAACTGTACACCAGTCACTCTAGTATAATACTAGAACTGTACACCAGTCACTCTAGTATAATACTAGAACTGTACACCAGTCATTCTAATATAATACCAAAACTGTACACCAGTCACTCTAGTATAATAATAGAACTGTACACCTGTTACTCTAGTATAATACTAGAACTGTACACCAGTCAATCTAGTATAATACTAAAACTGTACACCAGTCACTCTAGTATAATACTAGAACTGTACACCAGTCACTCTAGTATAATACTAGAAATGTACACCAGTCATTCTAGTATAATACTAGAACTGTACACCCGTCACTGTAGTATAATACTAGAACTGTACACCAGTCACTCTAGTATAATACTAGAACTGTACACCAGACACTCTAGTATAATACTAGAACTGTACACCAGTCACTCTAGTATAATGCTAGATCTGTACACCAGTCACTCTAGTATAATACTAGAACTGTACACCTGTCACTCTAGTATAATACTAGAACTGTACACCAGTCACTCTAGTATAATACTAGAACTGTACACCTGTCACTCTAGTATAATACTAGAACTGTACACCAGTCACTCTAGTATAATACTAGAACTATACACCAGTCACTCTAGTATAATACTAGAACTGTACACCAGTCATTCTAGTATAATACCAAAACTGTACACCAGTCACTCTAGTATAATACTAGAACTGTACACCTGTCACTCTAGTATAATACTAGAACTGTACACCAGTCACTCTAGTATAATACTAGAAATGTACACCAGACACTCTAGTATAATACTAGAACTGTACACCGGTCACTCTAGTATAATACTAGATCTGTACACCAGTCACTCTAGTATAATACTAGAACTGTACACCTGTCACTCTAGTATAATACTAGAACTGTACACCAGTCACTCTAGTATAATACTAGAACTGTACACCAGTCACTCTAGTATAATACTAGAACTGTACACCTGTCACTCTAGTATAATACTAGAACTGTACACCAGTCACTCTAGTATAATACTAGAACTGTACACCAGTCACTCTAGTATAATACTAGAACTGTACACCAGTCACTCTAGTATAATACTAGAACTGTACACCAGTCACTCTAGTATAATACTAGAACTGTACACCTGTCATTCTAGTATAATACTAAAACTGTACACCAGTCACTCTAGTATAATACTAGAACTGTACACCTGTCACTCTAGTATAATACTAGAACTGTACACCAGTCACTCTAGTATAATACTAGAACTGTACACCAGTCACTCTAGTATAATACTAGAACTGTACACCAGTCTTTCTAGTATAATACCAAAACTGTACACCAGTTACTCTAGTATAATACTAGAACTGTACACCTGTCACTCTAGTATAATACTAGAACTGTACACCAGACACTCTAGTATAATACTAGAACTGTAAACCTGTCACTCTAGTATAATACTAGAACTGTACACCAGTCAATCTAGTATAATACTAGAACTGTACACCTGTCACTCTAGTATAATAATAGAACTGTACACCAGTCACTCTAGTATAATACTAGAACTGTACACCTGTCAATCTAGTATAATACTAGAACTGTACACCAGACACTCTAGTATAATACTAGAACTGTACACCAGTCACTCTAGTATAATACTAGATCTGTTCACCAGTCACTCTAGTATAATACTAGAACTGTACACCAGTCACTCTAGTACAATACTAGAACTGTACACCAGTCATTCTAGTATAAAACTAAAACTGTACACCAGTCACTCTAGTACAATACTAGAACTGTACACCAGTCATTCTAGTATAATACTAGAACTGTACACCAGTCACTCTAGTATAATACTAGAACTGTACACCAGTCACTCTAGTATAATACTAGAACTGTGCACCAGTCACTCTAGTATAATACTATAACTGTGCACCAGTCACTCTAGTATAATACTAGAACTGTACACCAGTCACTCTAGTATAATACTAGAACTGTGCACCAGTCACTCTAGTATATTACTATAACTGTGCACCAGTCACTCTAGTATAATACTAGAACTGTACACCAGTCACTCTAGTATAATACTAAAACTGTACACCAGTCACTCTAGTATAATACTAGAACTGTACACCAGTCACTCTAGTATAATACTAGAACTGTACACCAGTCACTCTAGTATAATATTAGAACTGTACACCAGTCACTCTAGTATAATACTAGAACTGTACACCAGACACTCTAGTATAATACTAGAACTGTACACCAGTCACTCTAGTATAATACTAGAACTGTACACCAGTCACTCTAGTATAATACAAAAACTGTACACCAGTCACTCTAGTATAATACTAAAACTGTACACCAGTCACTAGTATATTAGAACTGTGCACCAGTCACTCTAGTATAATACTAGAACTGTACACCAGACACTCTAGTATAATACTAGAACTGTACACCAGTCACTCTAGTATAATACTAGAACTGTACACCAGTCACTCTAGTATAATACTAAAACTGTACACCAGTCACTCTAGTATAATACTAAAACTGTACACCAGTCACTAGTATAATACTAGAACTGTACACCAGTCATTCTAGTATAATACTAGAACTGTACACCAGTCACTCTAGTATAATACTAGAACTGTACACCAGTCACTCTAGTATAATACTAAAACTGTACACCAGTCACTAGTATAATACTAGAACTGTACACCAGTCATTCTAGTATAATACTAGAACTGTACACCAGTCACTCTAGTATAATACTAAAACTGTACACCAGTCACTCTAGTATAATACTAAAACTGTACACCAGTCACTAGTATAATACTAGAACTGTACACCAGTCATTCTAGTATAATACTAGAACTGTACACCAGTCACTCTAGCATAATACTAGAACTCTACACCAGTCACTCTAGTATAATACTAGAACTGTATACCAGTCACTCTAGTATAATACTAAAACTGTGCACTAGTCACTCTAGTATAATATTAGAACTGTACACCAGTCACTCTAGTATAATACTAGAAATGTACACCAGTCATTCTAGTATAATACTAGAACTGTACACCCGTCACTGTAGTATAATACTAGAACTGTACACCAGTCACTCTAGTATAATACTAGAACTGTACACCAGACACTCTAGTATAATACTAGAACTGTACACCAGTCACTCTAGTATAATGCTAGATCTGTACACCAGTCACTCTAGTATAATACTAGAACTGTACACCTGTCACTCTAGTATAATACTAGAACTGTACACCAGTCACTCTAGTATAATACTAGAACTGTACACCTGTCACTCTAGTATAATACTAGAACTGTACACCAGTCACTCTAGTATAATACTAGAACTATACACCAGTCACTCTAGTATAATACTAGAACTGTACACCAGTCATTCTAGTATAATACCAAAACTGTACACCAGTCACTCTAGTATAATACTAGAACTGTACACCTGTCACTCTAGTATAATACTAGAACTGTACACCAGTCACTCTAGTATAATACTAGAAATGTACACCAGACACTCTAGTATAATACTAGAACTGTACACCGGTCACTCTAGTATAATACTAGATCTGTACACCAGTCACTCTAGTATAATACTAGAACTGTACACCTGTCACTCTAGTATAATACTAGAACTGTACACCAGTCACTCTAGTATAATACTAGAACTGTACACCAGTCACTCTAGTATAATACTAGAACTGTACACCTGTCACTCTAGTATAATACTAGAACTGTACACCAGTCACTCTAGTATAATACTAGAACTGTACACCAGTCACTCTAGTATAATACTAGAACTGTACACCAGTCACTCTAGTATAATACTAGAACTGTACACCAGTCACTCTAGTATAATACTAGAACTGTACACCTGTCATTCTAGTATAATACTAAAACTGTACACCAGTCACTCTAGTATAATACTAGAACTGTACACCTGTCACTCTAGTATAATACTAGAACTGTACACCAGTCACTCTAGTATAATACTAGAACTGTACACCAGTCACTCTAGTATAATACTAGAACTGTACACCAGTCTTTCTAGTATAATACCAAAACTGTACACCAGTTACTCTAGTATAATACTAGAACTGTACACCTGTCACTCTAGTATAATACTAGAACTGTACACCAGACACTCTAGTATAATACTAGAACTGTAAACCTGTCACTCTAGTATAATACTAGAACTGTACACCAGTCAATCTAGTATAATACTAGAACTGTACACCTGTCACTCTAGTATAATAATAGAACTGTACACCAGTCACTCTAGTATAATACTAGAACTGTACACCTGTCAATCTAGTATAATACTAGAACTGTACACCAGACACTCTAGTATAATACTAGAACTGTACACCAGTCACTCTAGTATAATACTAGATCTGTTCACCAGTCACTCTAGTATAATACTAGAACTGTACACCAGTCACTCTAGTACAATACTAGAACTGTACACCAGTCATTCTAGTATAAAACTAAAACTGTACACCAGTCACTCTAGTACAATACTAGAACTGTACACCAGTCATTCTAGTATAATACTAGAACTGTACACCAGTCACTCTAGTATAATACTAGAACTGTACACCAGTCACTCTAGTATAATACTAGAACTGTGCACCAGTCACTCTAGTATAATACTATAACTGTGCACCAGTCACTCTAGTATAATACTAGAACTGTACACCAGTCACTCTAGTATAATACTAGAACTGTGCACCAGTCACTCTAGTATATTACTATAACTGTGCACCAGTCACTCTAGTATAATACTAGAACTGTACACCAGTCACTCTAGTATAATACTAAAACTGTACACCAGTCACTCTAGTATAATACTAGAACTGTACACCAGTCACTCTAGTATAATACTAGAACTGTACACCAGTCACTCTAGTATAATATTAGAACTGTACACCAGTCACTCTAGTATAATACTAGAACTGTACACCAGACACTCTAGTATAATACTAGAACTGTACACCAGTCACTCTAGTATAATACTAGAACTGTACACCAGTCACTCTAGTATAATACAAAAACTGTACACCAGTCACTCTAGTATAATACTAAAACTGTACACCAGTCACTAGTATATTAGAACTGTGCACCAGTCACTCTAGTATAATACTAGAACTGTACACCAGACACTCTAGTATAATACTAGAACTGTACACCAGTCACTCTAGTATAATACTAGAACTGTACACCAGTCACTCTAGTATAATACTAAAACTGTACACCAGTCACTCTAGTATAATACTAAAACTGTACACCAGTCACTAGTATAATACTAGAACTGTACACCAGTCATTCTAGTATAATACTAGAACTGTACACCAGTCACTCTAGTATAATACTAGAACTGTACACCAGTCACTCTAGTATAATACTAAAACTGTACACCAGTCACTAGTATAATACTAGAACTGTACACCAGTCATTCTAGTATAATACTAGAACTGTACACCAGTCACTCTAGTATAATACTAAAACTGTACACCAGTCACTCTAGTATAATACTAAAACTGTACACCAGTCACTAGTATAATACTAGAACTGTACACCAGTCATTCTAGTATAATACTAGAACTGTACACCAGTCACTCTAGCATAATACTAGAACTCTACACCAGTCACTCTAGTATAATACTAGAACTGTATACCAGTCACTCTAGTATAATACTAAAACTGTGCACTAGTCACTCTAGTATAATATTAGAACTGTACACCAGTCACTCTAGTATAATACTAGAACTGTACACCAGACACTCTAGTATAATACTAGAACTGTACACCAGTCACTCTAGTATAATACTAGAACTGTACACCAGTCACTCTAGTATATAACTATAACTGTACACCAGTCACTCTAGTATAATACTAGAACTGTACACCAGTCACTCTAGTATAATACTAGAACTGTACACCAGTCACTCTAGTATAATACTAGAACTGTACACCTGTCACTCTAGTATAATACTAGAACTGTACACCAGTCACTCTAGTATAATACTAGAACTGTACACCAGTCACTCTAGTATAATACTAGAACTGTACACCAGTCACTCTAGTATAATACTAGAACTGTACACCAGTCACTCTAGTATAATACTAGAACTGTACACCTGTCATTCTAGTATAATACTAAAACTGTACACCAGTCACTCTAGTATAATACTAGAACTGTACACCTGTCACTCTAGTATAATACTAGAACTGTACACCAGTCACTCTAGTATAATACTAGAACTGTACACCAGTCACTCTAGTATAATACTAGAACTGTACACCAGTCTTTCTAGTATAATACCAAAACTGTACACCAGTTACTCTAGTATAATACTAGAACTGTACACCTGTCACTCTAGTATAATACTAGAACTGTACACCAGACACTCTAGTATAATACTAGAACTGTAAACCTGTCACTCTAGTATAATACTAGAACTGTACACCAGTCAATCTAGTATAATACTAGAACTGTACACCTGTCACTCTAGTATAATAATAGAACTGTACACCAGTCACTCTAGTATAATACTAGAACTGTACACCTGTCAATCTAGTATAATACTAGAACTGTACACCAGACACTCTAGTATAATACTAGAACTGTACACCAGTCACTCTAGTATAATACTAGATCTGTTCACCAGTCACTCTAGTATAATACTAGAACTGTACACCAGTCACTCTAGTACAATACTAGAACTGTACACCAGTCATTCTAGTATAAAACTAAAACTGTACACCAGTCACTCTAGTACAATACTAGAACTGTACACCAGTCATTCTAGTATAATACTAGAACTGTACACCAGTCACTCTAGTATAATACTAGAACTGTACACCAGTCACTCTAGTATAATACTAGAACTGTGCACCAGTCACTCTAGTATAATACTATAACTGTGCACCAGTCACTCTAGTATAATACTAGAACTGTACACCAGTCACTCTAGTATAATACTAGAACTGTGCACCAGTCACTCTAGTATATTACTATAACTGTGCACCAGTCACTCTAGTATAATACTAGAACTGTACACCAGTCACTCTAGTATAATACTAAAACTGTACACCAGTCACTCTAGTATAATACTAGAACTGTACACCAGTCACTCTAGTATAATACTAGAACTGTACACCAGTCACTCTAGTATAATATTAGAACTGTACACCAGTCACTCTAGTATAATACTAGAACTGTACACCAGACACTCTAGTATAATACTAGAACTGTACACCAGTCACTCTAGTATAATACTAGAACTGTACACCAGTCACTCTAGTATAATACAAAAACTGTACACCAGTCACTCTAGTATAATACTAAAACTGTACACCAGTCACTAGTATATTAGAACTGTGCACCAGTCACTCTAGTATAATACTAGAACTGTACACCAGACACTCTAGTATAATACTAGAACTGTACACCAGTCACTCTAGTATAATACTAGAACTGTACACCAGTCACTCTAGTATAATACTAAAACTGTACACCAGTCACTCTAGTATAATACTAAAACTGTACACCAGTCACTAGTATAATACTAGAACTGTACACCAGTCATTCTAGTATAATACTAGAACTGTACACCAGTCACTCTAGTATAATACTAGAACTGTACACCAGTCACTCTAGTATAATACTAAAACTGTACACCAGTCACTAGTATAATACTAGAACTGTACACCAGTCATTCTAGTATAATACTAGAACTGTACACCAGTCACTCTAGTATAATACTAAAACTGTACACCAGTCACTCTAGTATAATACTAAAACTGTACACCAGTCACTAGTATAATACTAGAACTGTACACCAGTCATTCTAGTATAATACTAGAACTGTACACCAGTCACTCTAGCATAATACTAGAACTCTACACCAGTCACTCTAGTATAATACTAGAACTGTATACCAGTCACTCTAGTATAATACTAAAACTGTGCACTAGTCACTCTAGTATAATATTAGAACTGTACACCAGTCACTCTAGTATAATACTAGAAATGTACACCAGTCATTCTAGTATAATACTAGAACTGTACACCCGTCACTGTAGTATAATACTAGAACTGTACACCAGTCACTCTAGTATAATACTAGAACTGTACACCAGACACTCTAGTATAATACTAGAACTGTACACCAGTCACTCTAGTATAATGCTAGATCTGTACACCAGTCACTCTAGTATAATACTAGAACTGTACACCTGTCACTCTAGTATAATACTAGAACTGTACACCAGTCACTCTAGTATAATACTAGAACTGTACACCTGTCACTCTAGTATAATACTAGAACTGTACACCAGTCACTCTAGTATAATACTAGAACTATACACCAGTCACTCTAGTATAATACTAGAACTGTACACCAGTCATTCTAGTATAATACCAAAACTGTACACCAGTCACTCTAGTATAATACTAGAACTGTACACCTGTCACTCTAGTATAATACTAGAACTGTACACCAGTCACTCTAGTATAATACTAGAAATGTACACCAGACACTCTAGTATAATACTAGAACTGTACACTGGTCACTCTAGTATAATACTAGATCTGTACACCAGTCACTCTAGTATAATACTAGAACTGTACACCTGTCACTCTAGTATAATACTAGAACTGTACACCAGTCACTCTAGTATAATACTAGAACTGTACACCAGTCACTCTAGTATAATACTAGAACTGTACACCTGTCACTCTAGTATAATACTAGAACTGTACACCAGTCACTCTAGTATAATACTAGAACTGTACACCAGTCACTCTAGTATAATACTAGAACTGTACACCAGTCACTCTAGTATAATACTAGAACTGTACACCAGTCACTCTAGTATAATACTAGAACTGTACACCTGTCATTCTAGTATAATACTAAAACTGTACACCAGTCACTCTAGTATAATACTAGAACTGTACACCTGTCACTCTAGTATAATACTAGAACTGTACACCAGTCACTCTAGTATAATACTAGAACTGTACACCAGTCACTCTAGTATAATACTAGAACTGTACACCAGTCTTTCTAGTATAATACCAAAACTGTACACCAGTTACTCTAGTATAATACTAGAACTGTACACCTGTCACTCTAGTATAATACTAGAACTGTACACCAGACACTCTAGTATAATACTAGAACTGTAAACCTGTCACTCTAGTATAATACTAGAACTGTACACCAGTCAATCTAGTATAATACTAGAACTGTACACCTGTCACTCTAGTATAATAATAGAACTGTACACCAGTCACTCTAGTATAATACTAGAACTGTACACCTGTCAATCTAGTATAATACTAGAACTGTACACCAGACACTCTAGTATAATACTAGAACTGTACACCAGTCACTCTAGTATAATACTAGATCTGTTCACCAGTCACTCTAGTATAATACTAGAACTGTACACCAGTCACTCTAGTACAATACTAGAACTGTACACCAGTCATTCTAGTATAAAACTAAAACTGTACACCAGTCACTCTAGTACAATACTAGAACTGTACACCAGTCATTCTAGTATAATACTAGAACTGTACACCAGTCACTCTAGTATAATACTAGAACTGTACACCAGTCACTCTAGTATAATACTAGAACTGTGCACCAGTCACTCTAGTATAATACTATAACTGTGCACCAGTCACTCTAGTATAATACTAGAACTGTACACCAGTCACTCTAGTATAATACTAGAACTGTGCACCAGTCACTCTAGTATATTACTATAACTGTGCACCAGTCACTCTAGTATAATACTAGAACTGTACACCAGTCACTCTAGTATAATACTAAAACTGTACACCAGTCACTCTAGTATAATACTAGAACTGTACACCAGTCACTCTAGTATAATACTAGAACTGTACACCAGTCACTCTAGTATAATATTAGAACTGTACACCAGTCACTCTAGTATAATACTAGAACTGTACACCAGACACTCTAGTATAATACTAGAACTGTACACCAGTCACTCTAGTATAATACTAGAACTGTACACCAGTCACTCTAGTATAATACAAAAACTGTACACCAGTCACTCTAGTATAATACTAAAACTGTACACCAGTCACTAGTATATTAGAACTGTGCACCAGTCACTCTAGTATAATACTAGAACTGTACACCAGACACTCTAGTATAATACTAGAACTGTACACCAGTCACTCTAGTATAATACTAGAACTGTACACCAGTCACTCTAGTATAATACTAAAACTGTACACCAGTCACTCTAGTATAATACTAAAACTGTACACCAGTCACTAGTATAATACTAGAACTGTACACCAGTCATTCTAGTATAATACTAGAACTGTACACCAGTCACTCTAGTATAATACTAGAACTGTACACCAGTCACTCTAGTATAATACTAAAACTGTACACCAGTCACTAGTATAATACTAGAACTGTACACCAGTCATTCTAGTATAATACTAGAACTGTACACCAGTCACTCTAGTATAATACTAAAACTGTACACCAGTCACTCTAGTATAATACTAAAACTGTACACCAGTCACTAGTATAATACTAGAACTGTACACCAGTCATTCTAGTATAATACTAGAACTGTACACCAGTCACTCTAGCATAATACTAGAACTCTACACCAGTCACTCTAGTATAATACTAGAACTGTATACCAGTCACTCTAGTATAATACTAAAACTGTGCACTAGTCACTCTAGTATAATATTAGAACTGTACACCAGTCACTCTAGTATAATACTAGAACTGTACACCAGACACTCTAGTATAATACTAGAACTGTACACCAGTCACTCTAGTATAATACTAGAACTGTACACCAGTCACTCTAGTATATAACTATAACTGTACACCAGTCACTCTAGTATAATACTAGAACTGTACACCAGTCACTCTAGTATAATACTAGAACTGTGCACTAGTCACTCTAGTATAATATTAGAACTGTACACCAGTCACTCTAGTATAATAATAGAACTGTACACCTGTTACTCTAGTATAATACTAGAACTGTACACCAGTCACTCTAGTATAATACTAGAACTGTACACCAGTCACTCTAGTATAATACTAGAACTGTACACCAGTCATTCTAATATAATACCAAAACTGTACACCAGTCACTCTAGTATAATACTAGAACTGTACACATGTCACTCTAGTATAATACTAGAACTGTACACCAGTCACTCTAATATAATACTAAAACTGTACACCAGTCAATCTAGTATAATACTAGAACTGTACACCTGTCACTCTAGTATAATAATAGAACTGTACACCAGTCACTCTAGTATAATACTAGAATTGTACACCTGTCACTCTAGTATAATACTAGAACTGTACACCAGACACTCTAGTATAATACTAGAAATGTACACCAGTCAATCTAGTATAATACTAGATCTGTACACCAGTCACTCTAGTATAATACTAAAACTGTACACCAGTCACTAGTATAATACTAGAACTGTACACCAGTCACTCTAGTATAATACTAGAACTGTGCAATAGTCGCTCTATTATAATATTAGAACTCTACACCAGTCACTCTAGTATAATACTAGAACTGTACACCAGACACTCTAGTATAATACTAGAACTGTACACCTGTCACTTTAGTATAATACTAGAACTGTACACCAGACACTCTAGTATAATACTCGAACTGTACACCTGTCACTCTAGTATAATACTAGAACTGTACACCAGTCAATCTAGTATAATACTAGAACTGTACACCTGTCACTCTAGTATAATACTAGAACTGTACACCAGTCACTCTAGTGTAATACTAGAACTGTACACCTGTCACTCTAGTATAATACTAGAACTGTACACCAGACACTCTAGTATAAATCTAGAACTGTACACCGGTCACTCTAGTATAGTACTAGATCTGTACACCAGTCACTCTAGTATAATACTAGATCTGTACACCAGTCACTCTAGTATAATACTAAAACTGTACACCAGTCACTCTAGTATAATACTAGAACTGTACACCAGTCACTCTAGTATAATACTAGAACTGTACACCAGTCACTCTAGTATAATACTAGAACTGTACACCAGTCACTCTAGTATAATACTAGAACTGTACACCTGTCACTCTAGTATAATACTAGACCTGTACACCAGTCACTCTAGTATAATACTAGAACTGTACACCAGTCACTCTAGTATAATACTAGAACTGTACACCTGTCATTCTAGTATAATACTAAAACTGTACACCAGTCACTCTAGTATAATACTAGAACTGTACACCTGTCACTCTAGTATAATACTAGAACTGTACACCAGTCACTCTAGTATAATACTAGAACTGTACACCAGTCATTCTAGTATAATACCAAAACTGTACACCAGTCACACTAGTATAATACTAGAACTGTACACCTGTCACTCTAGTATAATACTAGAACTGTACACCAGACACTCTAGTATAATACTAGAACTGTAAACCTGTCACTCTAGTATAATACTAGAACTGTACACCAGTCAATTTAGTATAATACTAGAACTGTACACCTGTCACTCTAGTATAATAATAGAACTGTACACCAGTCACTCTAGTATAATACTAGAACTGTACACCTGTCACTCTAGTATAATACTAGAACTGTACACCAGACACTCTAGTATAATACTAGAACTGTACACCAGTCACTCTAGTATAATACTAGATCTGTTCACCAGTCACTCTAGTATAATACTAGAACTGTACACCTGTCACTCTAGTATAATACTAGAACTGTACACAAGTCATTCTAGTATAATACTAGAACTGTACACCAGTCACTCTAGTATAATACTAGAACTGTACACCAGTCACTCTAGTATAATACTAGAACTGTGCACCAGTCACTCTAGTATAATACTATAACTGTGCACCAGTCACTCTAGTATAATACTATAACTGTACACCAGTCACTCTAGTATAATACTAAAACTGTACACCAGTCACTCTAGTATAATACTAGAACTGTACACCAGTCACTCTAGTATAATACTAGAACTGTACACCAGTCACTCTAGTATACTATTAGAACTGTACACCAGTCACTCTAGTATAATACTAGAACTGTACTCCAGTCACTCTAGTATAATACTAAAACTGTACACCAGTCACTCTAGTATAATACTATAACTGTGCACCAGTCACTCTAGTATAATACTAGAACTGTACACCAGTCACTCTAGTATAATACTAAAACTGTACACCAGTCACTCTAGTATAATACTAGAATTGTACATCAGTCACTCTAGTATAATACTAGAACTGTACATCAGTCACTCTAGTATAATACTAGAACTGTACACCAGTCACTCTAGTATAATACTAAAACTGTACACCAGTCACTCTAGTATAATACTAGAACTGTACACAAAGTCACTCTAGTACAATACTAGAACTGTACACCAGTCACTCTAGTATAATACTAAAACTACACCAGTCACTCTAGTATAATACTAGAACTGTACACCAGTCACTCTAGTATAATACTAGATCTGTACACCAGTCACTCTAGTATAATACTAGAACTGTACACCAGTCACTCTAGTATAATACTAGATCTGTACACCAGTCACTCTAGTATAATACTAAAACTGTACACCAGTCACTCTAGTATAATACTAGAACTGTACACCAGTCACTCTAGTATAATACTAGAACTGTACACCAGTCACTCTAGTATAATACTAGAACTGTACACCAGTCACTCTAGTATAATACTAAAACTGTACACCAGTCACTCTAGTATAATACTAAAACTGTACACCAGTCACTAGTATAATACTAGAACTGAACACCAGTCATTCTAGTATAATACTAGAACTGTACACCTGTCACTCTAGTATAATACTAGAACTGTACACCAGTCACTCTAGTATAATACTAAAACTGTACACCAGTCACTAGTATAATATTAGAACTGTACACCAGTCATTCTAGTATAATACTAGAACTGTACACCATTCACTCTAGTATAATACTAAAACTGTACACCAGTCACTCTAGTATAATACTAAAACTGTACACCAGTCACTAGTATAATACTAGAACTGTACACCAGTCATTCTAGTATAATACTAGAACTGTACACCAGTCACTCTAGTATAATACTAGAACTGTACACCAGTCACTCTAGTATAATACTAGAACTTTGCACCAGTTACTCTAGTATAATACTAGAACTGTACACCAGTCACTCTAGTATAATACTAGAACTGTACATCAGTTACTCTAGTATAATACTAGAACTGTACACCAGTCACTCTAGTATAATACTAAAACTGTACACCAGTCACTCTAGTATAATACTAGAACTGTACACAAAGTCACTAGTACAATACTAGAACTGTACACCAGTCACTCTAGTATAATACTAAAACTACACCAGTCACTCTAGTATAATACTAGAACTGTACACCAGTCACTCTAGTATAATACTAGAACTGTACATCAGTTACTCTAGTATAATACTAGAACTGTACACCAGTGACTCTAGTATAATACTAAAACTGTACACCAGTCACTCTAGTATAATACTAGAACTGTACACAAAATCTCTAGTACAACACTAGAACTGTACACCAGTCACTCTAGTATAATATTAAAACTACACCAGTCACTCTAGTATAATACTAGAACTGTACACCAGTCACTCTAGTATAATACTAGATCTGTACACCAGTCACTCTAGTATAATACTAGAACTGTACACCAGTCACTCCAGTATAATACTAGATCTGTACACCAGTCACTCTAGTATAATACTAAAACTGTACACCAGTCACTCTAGTATAATACTAGAACTGTACACCAGTCACTCTAGTATAATACTAGAACTGTACACCAGTCACTCTAGTATAATACTAGAACTGTACACCAGTCACTCTAGTATAATACTAGAACTGTAAACCTGTCACTCTAGTATAATACTAGACCTGTACACCAGTCACTCTAGTATAATACTAGAACTGTACACCTGTCATTCTAGTATAATACTAGAACTGTACACCTGTCATTCTAGTATAATACTAAAACTGTACACCTGTCACTCTAGTATAATACTAGAACTGTACAGCAGTCACTCTAGTATAATACTAGAACTGTACATCAGTCACTCTAGTATAATACTAGAACTGTACACCAGTCATTCTAGTATAATACCAAAACTGTACACCAGTCACTCTAGTATAATACTAGAACTGTACACCTGTCACTCTAGTATAATACTAGAACTGTACACCAGACACTCTAGTATAATACTAGAACTGTAAACCTGTCACTCTAGTGTAATACTAGAACTGTACACCAGTCAATCTAGTATAATACTAGAACTGTACACCTGTCACTAGTATAATAATAGAACTGTACACCAGTCACTCTAGTATAATACTAGAACTGTACACCTGTCACTCTAGTATAATACTAGAACTGTACACCAGACACTCTAGTATAATACTAGAACTGTACACCAGTCACTCTAGTATAATACTAGATCTGTTCACCAGTCACTCTTGTATAATACTAGAACTGTACACCTGTCACTCTAGTATAATACTAGAACTGTACACCAGTCACACTAGTACAATACTAGAACTGTACACCAGTCATTCTAGTATAAAACTAAAACTGTACACCAGTCACTCTAGTACACTACTAGAACTGTACACCAGTCATTCTAGTATAATACTAGAACTGTACACCAGTCACTCTAGTATAATACTATAACTGTGCACCAGTCACTCTAGTATAATACTATAACTGTGCACCAGTCTCTCTAGTATAATACTAGAACTGTACACCAGTCACTCTAGTATAATACTAGAACTGTGCACCAGTCACTCTAGTATAATACTATAACTGTGCACCAGTCACTCTAGTATAATACTAGAACTGTACACCAGTCACTCTAGTATAATACTAAAACTGTACACCAGTCACTCTAGTATAATACTAGAACTGTACACCAGTCACTCTAGTATAATACTAGAACTGTACACCAGTCACTCTAGTATAATATTAGAACTGTACACCAGTCACTCTAGTATAATACTAGAACTGTACACCAGTCACTTTAGTATAATACTAGAACTGTACACCAGTCACTCTAGTATAATACTAAAACTGTACACCAGTCACTCTAGTATAATACTAAAGCTGTACACCAGTCACTAGTATAATACTAGAACTGTACACCAGTCACTCTAGTATAATATTAGAACTGTACACCAGTCACTCTAGTATAATACTAGAACTGTACACCAGTCACTCTAGTATAATACTAGAACTGTACACCAGTCACTCTAGTATAATACCTGAACTGTACACCAGTCACTCTAGTATAATACTAAAACTGTACACCAGTCACTAGTATAATACTAGAACTGTACACCAGTCATTCTAGTATAATACTAGAACTGTACACCAGTCACTCTAGTATAATACTAAAACTGTACACCAGTCACTCTAGTATAATATTAAAACTGTACACCAGTCACTCTATTATAATACTAGAACTGTACACCTGTCACTCTAGTATAATACTAGAACTGTACACCAGACACTCTAGTATAATACTAGAACTGTAAACCTGTCACTCTAGTATAATACTAGAACTGTACACCAGTCACTCTAGTATAATACTAGAACTGTACACCAGACACTCTAGTATAATACTAGAACTGTACACCAGTCACTCTAGTATAATACTAGATCTGTTCACCAGTCACTCTTGTATAATACTAGAACTGTACACCTGTCACTCTAGTATAATACTAGAACTGTACACCAGTCACACTAGTACAATACTAGAACTGTACACCAGTCATTCTAGTATAAAACTAAAACTGTACACCAGTCACTCTAGTACACTACTAGAACTGTACACCAGTCATTCTAGTATAATACTAGAACTGTACACCAGTCACTCTAGTATAATACTAGACTGTACACCAGTCACTCTAGTATAATACTAGAACTGTGCACCAGTCACTCTAGTATAATACTATAACTGTGCACCAGTCACTCTAGTATAATACTAGAACTGTACACCAGTCACTCTAGTATAATACTAGAACTGTGCACCAGTCACTCTAGTATAATACTATAACTGTGCACCAGTCACTCTAGTATAATACTAGAACTGTACACCAGTCACTCTAGTATAATACTAAAACTGTACACCAGTCACTCTAGTATAATACTAGAACTGTACACCATTCACTCTAGTATAATACTAGAACTGTACACCAGTCACTCTAGTATAATATTAGAACTCTACACCAGTCACTCTAGTATAATACTAGAACTGTACACCAGACACTCTAGTATAATACTAGAACTGTACACCAGTCACTCTAGTATAATACAAAAACTGTACACCAGTCACTCTAGTATAATACTAAAACTGTACACCAGTCACTAGTATATTAGAACTGTGCACCAGTCACTCTAGTATAATACTAGAACTGTACACCAGACACTCTAGTATAATACTAGAACTGTACACCAGTCACTCTAGTATAATACTAGAACTGTACACCAGTCACTCTAGTATAATACTAAAACTGTACACCAGTCACTCTAGTATAATACTAAAACTGTACACCAGTCACTAGTATAATACTAGAACTGTACACCAGTCATTCTAGTATAATACTAGAACTGTACACCAGTCACTCTAGTATAATACTAGAACTGTACACCAGTCACTCTAGTATAATACTAAAACTGTACACCAGTCACTAGTATAATACTAGAACTGTACACCAGTCATTCTAGTATAATACTAGAACTGTACACCAGTCACTCTAGTATAATACTAAAACTGTACACCAGTCACTCTAGTATAATACTAAAACTGTACACCAGTCACTAGTATAATACTAGAACTGTACACCAGTCATTCTAGTATAATACTAGAACTGTACACCAGTCACTCTAGCATAATACTAGAACTCTACACCAGTCACTCTAGTATAATACTAGAACTGTATACCAGTCACTCTAGTATAATACTAAAACTGTGCACTAGTCACTCTAGTATAATATTAGAACTGTACACCAGTCACTCTAGTATAATACTAGAACTGTACACCAGACACTCTAGTATAATACTAGAACTGTACACCAGTCACTCTAGTATAATACTAGAACTGTACACCAGTCACTCTAGTATATAACTATAACTGTACACCAGTCACTCTAGTATAATACTAGAACTGTACACCAGTCACTCTAGTATAATACTAGAACTGTGCACTAGTCACTCTAGTATAATATTAGAACTGTACACCAGTAACTCTAGTATAATAATAGAACTGTACACCTGTTACTCTAGTATAATACTAGAACTGTACACCAGTCACTCTAGTATAATACTAGAACTGTACACCAGTCACTCTAGTATAATACTAGAACTGTACACCAGTCATTCTAATATAATACCAAAACTGTACACCAGTCACTCTAGTATAATTCTAGAACTGTACACATGTCACTCTAGTATAATACTAGAACTGTACACCAGTCACTCTAATATAATACTAAAACTGTACACCAGTCAATCTAGTATAATACTAGAACTGTACACCTGTCACTCTAGTATAATAATAGAACTGTACACCAGTCACTCTAGTATAATACTAGAATTGTACACCTGTCACTCTAGTATAATACTAGAACTGTACACCAGACACTCTAGTATAATACTAGAAATGTACACCAGTCAATCTAGTATAATACTAGATCTGTACACCAGTCACTCTAGTATAATACTAAAACTGTACACCAGTCACTAGTATAATACTAGAACTGTACACCAGTCACTCTAGTATAATACTAGAACTGTGCAATAGTCGCTCTATTATAATATTAGAACTCTACACCAGTCACTCTAGTATAATACTAGAACTGTACACCAGACACTCTAGTATAATACTAGAACTGTACACCTGTCACTTTAGTATAATACTAGAACTGTACACCAGACACTCTAGTATAATACTCGAACTGTACACCTGTCACTCTAGTATAATACTAGAACTGTACACCAGTCAATCTAGTATAATACTAGAACTGTACACCTGTCACTCTAGTATAATACTAGAACTGTACACCAGTCACTCTAGTGTAATACTAGAACTGTACACCTGTCACTCTAGTATAATACTAGAACTGTACACCAGACACTCTAGTATAAATCTAGAACTGTACACCGGTCACTCTAGTATAGTACTAGATCTGTACACCAGTCACTCTAGTATAATACTAGAACTGTACACCTGTCACTCTAGTATAATACTAGAACTGTACACCAGTCACTCTAGTATAATACTAGAACTGTACATCAGTCACTCTAGTATAATACTAGAACTGTACACCAGTCACTCTAGTATAATACTAAAACTGTACACCAGTCACTCTAGTATAATACTAGAACTGTACACAAAGTCACTCTAGTACAATACTAGAACTGTACACCAGTCACTCTAGTATAATACTAAAACTACACCAGTCACTCTAGTATAATACTAGAACTGTACACCAGTCACTCTAGTATAATACTAGATCTGTACACCAGTCATTCTAGTATAATACTAGAACTGTACACCAGTCACTCTAGTATATTACTAGATCTGTACACCAGTCACTCTAGTATAATACTAAAACTGTACACCAGTCACTCTAGTATAATACTAGAACTGTACACCAGTCACTCTAGTATAATACTAGAACTGTACACCAGTCACTCTAGTATAATACTAGAACTGTACACCAGTCACTCTAGTATAATACTAGAACTGTACACCTGTCACTCTAGTATAATACTAGACCTGTACACCAGTCACTCTAGTATAATACTAGAACTGTACACCAGTCACTCTAGTATAATACTAGAACTGTACACCTGTCATTCTAGTATAATACTAAAACTGTACACCAGTCACTCTAGTATAATACTAGAACTGTACACCTGTCACTCTAGTATAATACTAGAACTGTACACCAGTCACTCTAGTATAATACTAGAACTGTACACCAGTCATTCTAGTATAATACCAAAACTGTACACCAGTCACACTAGTATAATACTAGAACTGTACACCTGTCACTCTAGTATAATACTAGAACTGTACACCAGACACTCTAGTATAATACTAGAACTGTAAACCTGTCACTCTAGTATAATACTAGAACTGTACACCAGTCAATTTAGTATAATACTAGAACTGTACACCTGTCACTCTAGTATAATAATAGAACTGTACACCAGTCACTCTAGTATAATACTAGAACTGTACACCTGTCACTCTAGTATAATACTAGAACTGTACACCAGACACTCTAGTATAATACTAGAACTGTACACCAGTCACTCTAGTATAATACTAGATCTGTTCACCAGTCACTCTAGTATAATACTAGAACTGTACACCTGTCACTCTAGTATAATACTAGAACTGTACACAAGTCATTCTAGTATAATACTAGAACTGTACACCAGTCACTCTAGTATAATACTAGAACTGTACACCAGTCACTCTAGTATAATACTAGAACTGTGCACCAGTCACTCTAGTATAATACTATAACTGTGCACCAGTCACTCTAGTATAATACTATAACTGTACACCAGTCACTCTAGTATAATACTAAAACTGTACACCAGTCACTCTAGTATAATACTAGAACTGTACACCAGTCACTCTAGTATAATACTAGAACTGTACACCAGTCACTCTAGTATACTATTAGAACTGTACACCAGTCACTCTAGTATAATACTAGAACTGTACTCCAGTCAGTCTAGTATAATACTAAAACTGTACACCAGTCACTCTAGTATAATACTATAACTGTGCACCAGTCACTCTAGTATAATACTAGAACTGTACACCAGTCACTCTAGTATAATACTAAAACTGTACACCAGTCACTCTAGTATAATACTAGAATTGTACATCAGTCACTCTAGTATAATACTAGAACTGTACATCAGTCACTCTAGTATAATACTAGAACTGTACACCAGTCACTCTAGTATAATACTAAAACTGTACACCAGTCACTCTAGTATAATACTAGAACTGTACACAAAGTCACTCTAGTACAATACTAGAACTGTACACCAGTCACTCTAGTATAATACTAAAACTACACCAGTCACTCTAGTATAATACTAGAACTGTACACCAGTCACTCTAGTATAATACTAGATCTGTACACCAGTCACTCTAGTATAATACTAGAACTGTACACCAGTCACTCTAGTATAATACTAGATCTGTACACCAGTCACTCTAGTATAATACTAAAACTGTACACCAGTCACTCTAGTATAATACTAGAACTGTACACCAGTCACTCTAGTATAATACTAGAACTGTACACCAGTCACTCTAGTATAATACTAGAACTGTACACCAGTCACTCTAGTATAATACTAAAACTGTACACCAGTCACTCTAGTATAATACTAAAACTGTACACCAGTCACTAGTATAATACTAGAACTGTACACCAGTCATTCTAGTATAATACTAGAACTGTACACCTGTCACTCTAGTATAATACTAGAACTGTACACCAGTCACTCTAGTATAATACTAAAACTGTACACCAGTCACTAGTATAATATTAGAACTGTACACCAGTCATTCTAGTATAATACTAGAACTGTACACCATTCACTCTAGTATAATACTAAAACTGTACACCAGTCACTCTAGTATAATACTAAAACTGTACACCAGTCACTAGTATAATACTAGAACTGTACACCAGTCATTCTAGTATAATACTAGAACTGTACACCAGTCACTCTAGTATAATACTAGAACTGTACACCAGTCACTCTAGTATAATACTAGAACTTTGCACCAGTTACTCTAGTATAATACTAGAACTGTACACCAGTCACTCTAGTATAATACTAGAACTGTACATCAGTTACTCTAGTATAATACTAGAACTGTACACCAGTCACTCTAGTATAATACTAGAACTGTACACCAGTCACTCTAGTATAATACTAGAACTGTACACCAGTCACTCTAGTATAATATTAGAACTCTACACCAGTCACTCTAGTATAATACTAGAACTGTACACCAGACACTCTAGTATAATACTAGAACTGTACACCAGTCACTCTAGTATAATACAAAAACTGTACACCAGTCACTCTAGTATAATACTAAAACTGTACACCAGTCACTAGTATATTAGAACTGTGCACCAGTCACTCTAGTATAATACTAGAACTGTACACCAGACACTCTAGTATAATACTAGAACTGTACACCAGTCACTCTAGTATAATACTAGAACTGTACACCAGTCACTCTAGTATAATACTAAAACTGTACACCAGTCACTCTAGTATAATACTAAAACTGTACACCAGTCACTAGTATAATACTAGAACTGTACACCAGTCATTCTAGTATAATACTAGAACTGTACACCAGTCACTCTAGTATAATACTAGAACTGTACACCAGTCACTCTAGTATAATACTAAAACTGTACACCAGTCACTCTAGTATAATACTAAAACTGTACACCAGTCACTAGTATAATACTAGAACTGTACACCAGTCATTCTAGTATAATACTAGAACTGTACACCAGTCACTCTAGCATAATACTAGAACTCTACACCAGTCACTCTAGTATAATACTAGAACTGTATACCAGTCACTCTAGTATAATACTAAAACTGTGCACTAGTCACTCTAGTATAATATTAGAACTGTACACCAGTCACTCTAGTATAATACTAGAACTGTACACCAGACACTCTAGTATAATACTAGAACTGTACACCAGTCACTCTAGTATAATACTAGAACTGTACACCAGTCACTCTAGTATATAACTATAACTGTACACCAGTCACTCTAGTATAATACTAGAACTGTACACCAGTCACTCTAGTATAATACTAGAACTGTGCACTAGTCACTCTAGTATAATATTAGAACTGTACACCAGTCACTCTAGTATAATAATAGAACTGTACACCTGTTACTCTAGTATAATACTAGAACTGTACACCAGTCACTCTAGTATAATACTAGAACTGTACACCAGTCACTCTAGTATAATACTAGAACTGTACACCAGTCATTCTAATATAATACCAAAACTGTACACCAGTCACTCTAGTATAATACTAGAACTGTACACATGTCACTCTAGTATAATACTAGAACTGTACACCAGTCACTCTAATATAATACTAAAACTGTACACCAGTCAATCTAGTATAATACTAGAACTGTACACCTGTCACTCTAGTATAATAATAGAACTGTACACCAGTCACTCTAGTATAATACTAGAATTGTACACCTGTCACTCTAGTATAATACTAGAACTGTACACCAGACACTCTAGTATAATACTAGAAATGTACACCAGTCAATCTAGTATAATACTAGATCTGTACACCAGTCACTCTAGTATAATACTAAAACTGTACACCAGTCACTAGTATAATACTAGAACTGTACACCAGTCACTCTAGTATAATACTAGAACTGTGCAATAGTCGCTCTATTATAATATTAGAACTCTACACCAGTCACTCTAGTATAATACTAGAACTGTACACCAGACACTCTAGTATAATACTAGAACTGTACACCTGTCACTTTAGTATAATACTAGAACTGTACACCAGACACTCTAGTATAATACTCGAACTGTACACCTGTCACTCTAGTATAATACTAGAACTGTACACCAGTCAATCTAGTATAATACTAGAACTGTACACCTGTCACTCTAGTATAATACTAGAACTGTACACCAGTCACTCTAGTGTAATACTAGAACTGTACACCTGTCACTCTAGTATAATACTAGAACTGTACACCAGACACTCTAGTATAAATCTAGAACTGTACACCGGTCACTCTAGTATAGTACTAGATCTGTACACCAGTCACTCTAGCATAATACTAGAACTCTACACCAGTCACTCTAGTATAATACTAGAACTGTATACCAGTCACTCTAGTATAATACTAAAACTGTGCACTAGTCACTCTAGTATAATATTAGAACTGTACACCAGTCACTCTAGTATAATACTAGAACTGTACACCAGACACTCTAGTATAATACTAGAACTGTACACCAGTCACTCTAGTATAATACTAGAACTGTACACCAGTCACTCTAGTATATAACTATAACTGTACACCAGTCACTCTAGTATAATACTAGAACTGTACACCAGTCACTCTAGTATAATACTAGAACTGTGCACTAGTCACTCTAGTATAATATTAGAACTGTACACCAGTCACTCTAGTATAATAATAGAACTGTACACCTGTTACTCTAGTATAATACTAGAACTGTACACCAGTCACTCTAGTATAATACTAGAACTGTACACCAGTCACTCTAGTATAATACTAGAACTGTACACCAGTCATTCTAATATAATACCAAAACTGTACACCAGTCACTCTAGTATAATACTAGAACTGTACACATGTCACTCTAGTATAATACTAGAACTGTACACCAGTCACTCTAATATAATACTAAAACTGTACACCAGTCAATCTAGTATAATACTAGAACTGTACACCTGTCACTCTAGTATAATAATAGAACTGTACACCAGTCACTCTAGTATAATACTAGAATTGTACACCTGTCACTCTAGTATAATACTAGAACTGTACACCAGACACTCTAGTATAATACTAGAAATGTACACCAGTCAATCTAGTATAATACTAGATCTGTACACCAGTCACTCTAGTATAATACTAAAACTGTACACCAGTCACTAGTATAATACTAGAACTGTACACCAGTCACTCTAGTATAATACTAGAACTGTGCAATAGTCGCTCTATTATAATATTAGAACTCTACACCAGTCACTCTAGTATAATACTAGAACTGTACACCAGACACTCTAGTATAATACTAGAACTGTACACCTGTCACTTTAGTATAATACTAGAACTGTACACCAGACACTCTAGTATAATACTCGAACTGTACACCTGTCACTCTAGTATAATACTAGAACTGTACACCAGTCAATCTAGTATAATACTAGAACTGTACACCTGTCACTCTAGTATAATACTAGAACTGTACACCAGTCACTCTAGTGTAATACTAGAACTGTACACCTGTCACTCTAGTATAATACTAGAACTGTACACCAGACACTCTAGTATAAATCTAGAACTGTACACCGGTCACTCTAGTATAGTACTAGATCTGTACACCAGTCACTCTAGTATAATACTAGAACTGTACACCTGTCACTCTAGTATAATACTAGAACTGTACACCAGTCACTCTAGTATAATACTAGAACTGTACATCAGTCACTCTAGTATAATACTAGAACTGTACACCAGTCACTCTAGTATAATACTAAAACTGTACACCAGTCACTCTAGTATAATACTAGAACTGTACACAAAGTCACTCTAGTACAATACTAGAACTGTACACCAGTCACTCTAGTATAATACTAAAACTACACCAGTCACTCTAGTATAATACTAGAACTGTACACCAGTCACTCTAGTATAATACTAGATCTGTACACCAGTCATTCTAGTATAATACTAGAACTGTACACCAGTCACTCTAGTATATTACTAGATCTGTACACCAGTCACTCTAGTATAATACTAAAACTGTACACCAGTCACTCTAGTATAATACTAGAACTGTACACCAGTCACTCTAGTATAATACTAGAACTGTACACCAGTCACTCTAGTATAATACTAGAACTGTACACCAGTCACTCTAGTATAATACTAGAACTGTACACCTGTCACTCTAGTATAATACTAGACCTGTACACCAGTCACTCTAGTATAATACTAGAACTGTACACCAGTCACTCTAGTATAATACTAGAACTGTACACCTGTCATTCTAGTATAATACTAAAACTGTACACCAGTCATTCTAGTATAATACTAGAACTGTACACCAGTCACTCTAGCATAATACTAGAACTCTACACCAGTCACTCTAGTATAATACTAGAACTGTATACCAGTCACTCTAGTATAATACTAAAACTGTGCACTAGTCACTCTAGTATAATATTAGAACTGTACACCAGTCACTCTAGTATAATACTAGAACTGTACACCAGACACTCTAGTATAATACTAGAACTGTACACCAGTCACTCTAGTATAATACTAGAACTGTACACCAGTCACTCTAGTATATAACTATAACTGTACACCAGTCACTCTAGTATAATACTAGAACTGTACACCAGTCACTCTAGTATAATACTAGAACTGTGCACTAGTCACTCTAGTATAATATTAGAACTGTACACCAGTCACTCTAGTATAATAATAGAACTGTACACCTGTTACTCTAGTATAATACTAGAACTGTACACCAGTCACTCTAGTATAATACTAGAACTGTACACCAGTCACTCTAGTATAATACTAGAACTGTACACCAGTCATTCTAATATAATACCAAAACTGTACACCAGTCACTCTAGTATAATACTAGAACTGTACACATGTCACTCTAGTATAATACTAGAACTGTACACCAGTCACTCTAATATAATACTAAAACTGTACACCAGTCAATCTAGTATAATACTAGAACTGTACACCTGTCACTCTAGTATAATAATAGAACTGTACACCAGTCACTCTAGTATAATACTAGAATTGTACACCTGTCACTCTAGTATAATACTAGAACTGTACACCAGACACTCTAGTATAATACTAGAAATGTACACCAGTCAATCTAGTATAATACTAGATCTGTACACCAGTCACTCTAGTATAATACTAGAACTGTACACCTGTCACTCTAGTATAATACTAGAACTGTACACCAGTCACTCTAGTATAATACTAGAACTGTACATCAGTCACTCTAGTATAATACTAGAACTGTACACCAGTCACTCTAGTATAATACTAAAACTGTACACCAGTCACTCTAGTATAATACTAGAACTGTACACAAAGTCACTCTAGTACAATACTAGAACTGTACACCAGTCACTCTAGTATAATACTAAAACTACACCAGTCACTCTAGTATAATACTAGAACTGTACACCAGTCACTCTAGTATAATACTAGATCTGTACACCAGTCATTCTAGTATAATACTAGAACTGTACACCAGTCACTCTAGTATATTACTAGATCTGTACTCCAGTCACTCTAGTATAATACTAAAACTGTACACCAGTCACTCTAGTATAATACTAGAACTGTACACCAGTCACTCTAGTATAATACTAGAACTGTACACCAGTCACTCTAGTATAATACTAGAACTGTACACCAGTCACTCTAGTATAATACTAGAACTGTACCTGTCACTCTAGTATAATACTAGACCTGTACACCAGTCACTCTAGTATAATACTAGAACTGTACACCAGTCACTCTAGTATAATACTAGAACTGTACACCTGTCATTCTAGTATAATACTAAAACTGTACACCAGTCATTCTAGTATAATACTAGAACTGTACACCAGTCACTCTAGCATAATACTAGAATTCTACACCAGTCACTCTAGTATAATACTAGAACTGTATACCAGTCACTCTAGTATAATACTAAAACTGTGCACTAGTCACTCTAGTATAATATTAGAACTGTACACCAGTCACTCTAGTATAATACTAGAACTGTACACCAGACACTCTAGTATAATACTAGAACTGTACACCAGTCACTCTAGTATAATACTAGAACTGTACACCAGTCACTCTAGTATATAACTATAACTGTACACCAGTCACTCTAGTATAATACTAGAACTGTACACCAGTCACTCTAGTATAATACTAGAACTGTGCACTAGTCACTCTAGTATAATATTAGAACTGTACACCAGTCACTCTAGTATAATAATAGAACTGTACACCTGTTACTCTAGTATAATACTAGAACTGTACACCAGTCACTCTAGTATAATACTAGAACTGTACACCAGTCACTCTAGTATAATACTAGAACTGTACACCAGTCGTTCTAATATAATACCAAAACTGTACACCAGTCACTCTAGTATAATACTAGAACTGTACACATGTCACTCTAGTATAATACTAGAACTGTACACCAGTCACTCTAATATAATACTAAAACTGTACACCAGTCAATCTAGTATAATACTAGAACTGTACACCTGTCACTCTAGTATAATAATAGAACTGTACACCAGTCACTCTAGTATAATACTAGAATTGTACACCTGTCACTCTAGTATAATACTAGAACTGTACACCAGACACTCTAGTATAATACTAGAAATGTACACCAGTCAATCTAGTATAATACTAGATCTGTACACCAGTCACTCTAGTATAATACTAGAACTGTACACCTGTCACTCTAGTATAATACTAGAACTGTACACCAGTCACTCTAGTATAATACTAGAACTGTACATCAGTCACTCTAGTATAATACTAGAACTGTACACCAGTCACTCTAGTATAATACTAAAACTGTACACCAGTCACTCTAGTATAATACTAGAACTGTACACAAAGTCACTCTAGTACAATACTAGAACTGTACACCAGTCACTCTAGTATAATACTAAAACTACACCAGTCACTCTAGTATAATACTAGAACTGTACACCAGTCACTCTAGTATAATACTAGATCTGTACACCAGTCATTCTAGTATAATACTAGAACTGTACACCAGTCACTCTAGTATATTACTAGATCTGTACACCAGTCACTCTAGTATAATACTAAAACTGTACACCAGTCACTCTAGTATAATACTAGAACTGTACACCAGTCACTCTAGTATAATACTAGAACTGTACACCAGTCACTCTAGTATAATACTAGAACTGTACACCAGTCACTCTAGTATAATACTAGAACTGTACCTGTCACTCTAGTATAATACTAGACCTGTACACCAGTCACTCTAGTATAATACTAGAACTGTACACCAGTCACTCTAGTATAATACTAGAACTGTACACCTGTCATTCTAGTATAATACTAAAACTGTACACCAGTCATTCTAGTATAATACTAGAACTGTACACCAGTCACTCTAGCATAATACTAGAATTCTACACCAGTCACTCTAGTATAATACTAGAACTGTATACCAGTCACTCTAGTATAATACTAAAACTGTGCACTAGTCACTCTAGTATAATATTAGAACTGTACACCAGTCACTCTAGTATAATACTAGAACTGTACACCAGACACTCTAGTATAATACTAGAACTGTACACCAGTCACTCTAGTATAATACTAGAACTGTACACCAGTCACTCTAGTATATAACTATAACTGTACACCAGTCACTCTAGTATAATACTAGAACTGTACACCAGTCACTCTAGTATAATACTAGAACTGTGCACTAGTCACTCTAGTATAATATTAGAACTGTACACCAGTCACTCTAGTATAATAATAGAACTGTACACCTGTTACTCTAGTATAATACTAGAACTGTACACCAGTCACTCTAGTATAATACTAGAACTGTACACCAGTCACTCTAGTATAATACTAGAACTGTACACCAGTCATTCTAATATAATACCAAAACTGTACACCAGTCACTCTAGTATAATACTAGAACTGTACACATGTCACTCTAGTATAATACTAGAACTGTACACCAGTCACTCTAATATAATACTAAAACTGTACACCAGTCAATCTAGTATAATACTAGAACTGTACACCTGTCACTCTAGTATAATAATAGAACTGTACACCAGTCACTCTAGTATAATACTAGAATTGTACACCTGTCACTCTAGTATAATACTAGAACTGTACACCAGACACTCTAGTATAATACTAGAAATGTACACCAGTCAATCTAGTATAATACTAGATCTGTACACCAGTCACTCTAGTATAATACTAAAACTGTACACCAGTCACTAGTATAATACTAGAACTGTACACCAGTCACTCTAGTATAATACTAGAACTGTGCAATAGTCGCTCTATTATAATATTAGAACTCTACACCAGTCACTCTAGTATAATACTAGAACTGTACACCAGACACTCTAGTATAATACTAGAACTGTACACCTGTCACTTTAGTATAATACTAGAACTGTACACCAGACACTCTAGTATAATACTCGAACTGTACACCTGTCACTCTAGTATAATACTAGAACTGTACACCAGTCAATCTAGTATAATACTAGAACTGTACACCTGTCACTCTAGTATAATACTAGAACTGTACACCAGTCACTCTAGTGTAATACTAGAACTGTACACCTGTCACTCTAGTATAATACTAGAACTGTACACCAGACACTCTAGTATAAATCTAGAACTGTACACCGGTCACTCTAGTATAGTACTAGATCTGTACACCAGTCACTCTAGTATAATACTAGAACTGTACACCTGTCACTCTAGTATAATACTAGAACTGTACACCAGTCACTCTAGTATAATACTAGAACTGTACATCAGTCACTCTAGTATAATACTAGAACTGTACACCAGTCACTCTAGTATAATACTAGAACTGTACATCAGTCACTCTAGTATAATACTAGAACTGTACACCAGTCACTCTAGTATAATACTAAAACTGTACACCAGTCACTCTAGTATAATACTAGACCTGTACACCAGTCACTCTAGTATAATACTAGAACTGTACACCAGTCACTCTAGTATAATACTAGAACTGTACACCTGTCATTCTAGTATAATACTAAAACTGTACACCAGTCATTCTAGTATAATACTAGAACTGTACACCAGTCACTCTAGCATAATACTAGAACTCTACACCAGTCACTCTAGTATAATACTAGAACTGTATACCAGTCACTCTAGTATAATACTAAAACTGTGCACTAGTCACTCTAGTATAATATTAGAACTGTACACCAGTCACTCTAGTATAATACTAGAACTGTACACCAGACACTCTAGTATAATACTAGAACTGTACACCAGTCACTCTAGTATAATACTAGAACTGTACACCAGTCACTCTAGTATATAACTATAACTGTACACCAGTCACTCTAGTATAATACTAGAACTGTACACCAGTCACTCTAGTATAATACTAGAACTGTGCACTAGTCACTCTAGTATAATATTAGAACTGTACACCAGTCACTCTAGTATAATAATAGAACTGTACACCTGTTACTCTAGTATAATACTAGAACTGTACACCAGTCACTCTAGTATAATACTAGAACTGTACACCAGTCACTCTAGTATAATACTAGAACTGTACACCAGTCATTCTAATATAATACCAAAACTGTACACCAGTCACTCTAGTATAATACTAGAACTGTACACATGTCACTCTAGTATAATACTAGAACTGTACACCAGTCACTCTAATATAATACTAAAACTGTACACCAGTCAATCTAGTATAATACTAGAACTGTACACCTGTCACTCTAGTATAATAATAGAACTGTACACCAGTCACTCTAGTATAATACTAGAATTGTACACCTGTCACTCTAGTATAATACTAGAACTGTACACCAGACACTCTAGTATAATACTAGAAATGTACACCAGTCAATCTAGTATAATACTAGATCTGTACACCAGTCACTCTAGTATAATACTAGAACTGTACACCTGTCACTCTAGTATAATACTAGAACTGTACACCAGTCACTCTAGTATAATACTAGAACTGTACATCAGTCACTCTAGTATAATACTAGAACTGTACACCAGTCACTCTAGTATAATACTAAAACTGTACACCAGTCACTCTAGTATAATACTAGAACTGTACACAAAGTCACTCTAGTACAATACTAGAACTGTACACCAGTCACTCTAGTATAATACTAAAACTACACCAGTCACTCTAGTATAATACTAGAACTGTACACCAGTCACTCTAGTATAATACTAGATCTGTACACCAGTCATTCTAGTATAATACTAGAACTGTACACCAGTCACTCTAGTATATTACTAGATCTGTACACCAGTCACTCTAGTATAATACTAAAACTGTACACCAGTCACTCTAGTATAATACTAGAACTGTACACCAGTCACTCTAGTATAATACTAGAACTGTACACCAGTCACTCTAGTATAATACTAGAACTGTACACCAGTCACTCTAGTATAATACTAGAACTGTACACCTGTCACTCTAGTATAATACTAGACCTGTACACCAGTCACTCTAGTATAATACTAGAACTGTACACCAGTCACTCTAGTATAATACTAGAACTGTACACCTGTCATTCTAGTATAATACTAAAACTGTACACCAGTCATTCTAGTATAATACTAGAACTGTACACCAGTCACTCTAGCATAATACTAGAACTCTACACCAGTCACTCTAGTATAATACTAGAACTGTATACCAGTCACTCTAGTATAATACTAAAACTGTGCACTAGTCACTCTAGTATAATATTAGAACTGTACACCAGTCACTCTAGTATAATACTAGAACTGTACACCAGACACTCTAGTATAATACTAGAACTGTACACCAGTCACTCTAGTATAATACTAGAACTGTACACCAGTCACTCTAGTATATAACTATAACTGTACACCAGTCACTCTAGTATAATACTAGAACTGTACACCAGTCACTCTAGTATAATACTAGAACTGTGCACTAGTCACTCTAGTATAATATTAGAACTGTACACCAGTCACTCTAGTATAATAATAGAACTGTACACCTGTTACTCTAGTATAATACTAGAACTGTACACCAGTCACTCTAGTATAATACTAGAACTGTACACCAGTCACTCTAGTATAATACTAGAACTGTACACCAGTCAAGTCATTCTAATATAATACCAAAACTGTACACCAGTCACTCTAGTATAATACTAGAACTGTACACATGTCACTCTAGTATAATACTAGAACTGTACACCAGTCACTCTAATATAATACTAAAACTGTACACCAGTCAATCTAGTATAATACTAGAACTGTACACCTGTCACTCTAGTATAATAATAGAACTGTACACCAGTCACTCTAGTATAATACTAGAATTGTACACCTGTCACTCTAGTATAATACTAGAACTGTACACCAGACACTCTAGTATAATACTAGAAATGTACACCAGTCAATCTAGTATAATACTAGATCTGTACACCAGTCACTCTAGTATAATACTAAAACTGTACACCAGTCACTAGTATAATACTAGAACTGTACACCAGTCACTCTAGTATAATACTAGAACTGTGCAATAGTCGCTCTATTATAATATTAGAACTCTACACCAGTCACTCTAGTATAATACTAGAACTGTACACCAGACACTCTAGTATAATACTCGAACTGTACACCTGTCACTCTAGTATAATACTAGAACTGTACACCAGTCAATCTAGTATAATACTAGAACTGTACACCTGTCACTCTAGTATAATACTAGAACTGTACACCAGTCACTCTAGTGTAATACTAGAACTGTACACCTGTCACTCTAGTATAATACTAGAACTGTACACCAGACACTCTAGTATAAATCTAGAACTGTACACCGGTCACTCTAGTATAGTACTAGATCTGTACACCAGTCACTCTAGTATAATACTAGAACTGTACACCTGTCACTCTAGTATAATACTAGAACTGTACACCAGTCACTCTAGTATAATACTAGAACTGTACATCAGTCACTCTAGTATAATACTAGAACTGTACACCAGTCACTCTAGTATAATACTAAAACTGTACACCAGTCACTCTAGTATAATACTAGAACTGTACACAAAGTCACTCTAGTACAATACTAGAACTGTACACCAGTCACTCTAGTATAATACTAAAACTACACCAGTCACTCTAGTATAATACTAGAACTGTACACCAGTCACTCTAGTATAATACTAGATCTGTACACCAGTCATTCTAGTATAATACTAGAACTGTACACCAGTCACTCTAGTATATTACTAGATCTGTACACCAGTCACTCTAGTATAATACTAAAACTGTACACCAGTCACTCTAGTATAATACTAGAACTGTACACCAGTCACTCTAGTATAATACTAGAACTGTACACCAGTCACTCTAGTATAATACTAGAACTGTACACCAGTCACTCTAGTATAATACTAGAACTGTACACCTGTCACTCTAGTATAATACTAGACCTGTACACCAGTCACTCTAGTATAATACTAGAACTGTACACCAGTCACTCTAGTATAATACTAGAACTGTACACCTGTCATTCTAGTATAATACTAAAACTGTACACCAGTCACTCTAGTATAATACTAGAACTGTACACCTGTCACTCTAGTATAATACTAGAACTGTACACCAGTCACTCTAGTATAATACCAAAACTGTACACCAGTCACACTAGTATAATACTAGAACTGTACACCTGTCACTCTAGTATAATACTAGAACTGTACACCAGACACTCTAGTATAATACTAGAACTGTAAACCTGTCACTCTAGTATAATACTAGAACTGTACACCAGTCAATTTAGTATAATACTAGAACTGTACACCTGTCACTCTAGTATAATAATAGAACTGTACACCAGTCACTCTAGTATAATACTAGAACTGTACACCTGTCACTCTAGTATAATACTAGAACTGTACACCAGACACTCTAGTATAATACTAGAACTGTACACCAGTCACTCTAGTATAATACTAGATCTGTTCACCAGTCACTCTAGTATAATACTAGAACTGTACACCTGTCACTCTAGTATAATACTAGAACTGTACACAAGTCATTCTAGTATAATACTAGAACTGTACACCAGTCACTCTAGTATAATACTAGAACTGTACACCAGTCACTCTAGTATAATACTAGAACTGTGCACCAGTCACTCTAGTATAATACTATAACTGTGCACCAGTCACTCTAGTATAATACTATAACTGTACACCAGTCACTCTAGTATAATACTAAAACTGTACACCAGTCACTCTAGTATAATACTAGAACTGTACACCAGTCACTCTAGTATAATACTAGAACTGTACACCAGTCACTCTAGTATACTATTAGAACTGTACACCAGTCACTCTAGTATAATACTAGAACTGTACTCCAGTCACTCTAGTATAATACTAAAACTGTACACCAGTCACTCTAGTATAATACTATAACTGTGCACCAGTCACTCTAGTATAATACTAGAACTGTACACCAGTCACTCTAGTATAATACTAAAACTGTACACCAGTCACTCTAGTATAATACTAGAATTGTACATCAGTCACTCTAGTATAATACTAGAACTGTACATCAGTCACTCTAGTATAATACTAGAACTGTACACCAGTCACTCTAGTATAATACTAAAACTGTACACCAGTCACTCTAGTATAATACTAGAACTGTACACAAAGTCACTCTAGTACAATACTAGAACTGTACACCAGTCACTCTAGTATAATACTAAAACTACACCAGTCACTCTAGTATAATACTAGAACTGTACACCAGTCACTCTAGTATAATACTAGATCTGTACACCAGTCACTCTAGTATAATACTAGAACTGTACACCAGTCACTCTAGTATAATACTAGATCTGTACACCAGTCACTCTAGTATAATACTAAAACTGTACACAGGTCACTCTAGTATAATACTAGAACTGTACACCAGTCACTCTAGTATAATACTAGAACTGTACACCAGTCACTCTAGTATAATACTAGAACTGTACACCAGTCACTCTAGTATAATACTAAAACTGTACACCAGTCACTCTAGTATAATACTAAAACTGTACACCAGTCACTAGTATAATACTAGAACTGTACACCAGTCATTCTACTATAATACTAGAACTGTACACCTGTCACTCTAGTATAATACTAGAACTGTACACCAGTCACTCTAGTATAATACTAAAACTGTACACCAGTCACTAGTATAATATTAGAACTGTACACCAGTCATTCTAGTATAATACTAGAACTGTACACCATTCACTCTAGTATAATACTAAAACTGTACACCAGTAACTCTAGTATAATACTAAAACTGTACACCAGTCACTAGTATAATACTAGAACTGTACACCAGTCATTCTAGTATAATACTAGAACTGTACACCAGTCACTCTAGTATAATACTAGAACTGTACACCAGTCACTCTAGTATAATACTAGAACTTTGCACCAGTTACTCTAGTATAATACTAGAACTGTACACCAGTCACTCTAGTATAATACTAGAACTGTACATCAGTTACTCTAGTATAATACTAGAACTGTACACCAGTCACTCTAGTATAATACTAAAACTGTACACCAGTCACTCTAGTATAATACTAGAACTGTACACAAAGTCACTAGTACAATACTAGAACTGTACACCAGTCACTCTAGTATAATACTAAAACTACACCAGTCACTCTAGTATAATACTATAACTGTACACCAGTCACTCTAGTATAATACTAGAACTGTACATCAGTTACTCTAGTATAATACTAGAACTGTACACCAGTCACTCTAGTATAATACTAAAACTGTACACCAGTCACTCTAGTATAATACTAGAACTGTACACAAAATCTCTAGTACAACACTAGAACTGTACACCAGTCACTCTAGTATAATATTAAAACTACACCAGTCACTCTAGTATAATACTAGAACTGTACACCAGTCACTCTAGTATAATACTAGATCTGTACACCAGTCACTCTAGTATAATACTAGAACTGTACACCAGTCACTCCAGTATAATACTAGATCTGTACACCAGTCACTCTAGTATAATACTAAAACTGTACACCAGTCACTCTAGTATAATACTAGAACTGTACACCAGTCACTCTAGTATAATACTAGAACTGTACACCAGTCACTCTAGTATAATACTAGAACTGTAAACCTGTCACTCTAGTATAATACTAGACCTGTACACCAGTCACTCTAGTATAATACTAGAACTGTACATCAGTCACTCTAGTATAATACTAGAACTGTACACCTGTCATTCTAGTATAATACTAGAACTGTACACCTGTCATTCTAGTATAATACTAAAACTGTACACCTGTCACTCTAGTATAATAATAGAACTGTACAGCAGTCACTCTAGTATAATACTAGAACTGTACATCAGTCACTCTAGTATAATACTAGAACTGTACACCAGTCATTCTAGTATAATACCAAAACTGTACACCAGTCACTCTAGTATAATACTAGAACTGTACACCTGTCACTCTAGTATAATACTAGAACTGTACACCAGACACTCTAGTATAATACTAGAACTGTAAACCTGTCACTCTAGTGTAATACTAGAACTGTACACCAGTCAATCTAGTATAATACTAGAACTGTACACCTGTCACTAGTATAATAATAGAACTGTACACCAGTCACTCTAGTATAATACTAGAACTGTACACCTGTCACTCTAGTATAATACTAGAACTGTACACCAGACACTCTAGTATAATACTAGAACTGTACACCAGTCACTCTAGTATAATACTAGATCTGTTCACCAGTCACTCTTGTATAATACTAGAACTGTACACCTGTCACTCTAGTATAATACTAGAACTGTACACCAGTCACACTAGTACAATACTAGAACTGTACACCAGTCATTATAGTATAAAACTAAAACTGTACACCAGTCACTCTAGTACACTACTAGAACTGTACACCAGTCATTCTAGTATAATACTAGAACTGTACACCAGTCACTCTAGTATAATACTATAACTGTGCACCAGTCACTCTAGTATAATACTATAACTGTGCACCAGTCTCTCTAGTATAATACTAGAACTGTACACCAGTCACTCTAGTATAATACTAGAACTGTGCACCAGTCACTCTAGTATAATACTATAACTGTGCACCAGTCACTCTAGTATAATACTAGAACTGTACACCAGTCACTCTAGTATAATACTAAAACTGTACACCAGTCACTCTAGTATAATACTAGAACTGTACACCAGTCACTCTAGTATAATACTAGAACTGTACACCAGTCACTCTAGTATAATATTAGAACTGTACACCAGTCACTCTAGTATAATACTAGAACTGTACACCAGTCACTTTAGTATAATACTAGAACTGTACACCAGTCACTCTAGTATAATACTAAAACTGTACACCAGTCACTCTAGTATAATACTAAAGCTGTACACCAGTCACTAGTATAATACTAGAACTGTACACCAGTCACTAGTATAATATTAGAACTGTACACCAGTCACTCTAGTATAATACTAGAACTGTACACCAGTCACTCTAGTATAATACTAGAACTGTACACCAGTCACTCTAGTATAATACCTGAACTGTACACCAGTCACTCTAGTATAATACTAAAACTGTACACCAGTCACTAGTATAATACTAGAACTGTACACCAGTCATTCTAGTATAATACTAGAACTGTACACCAGTCACTCTAGTATAATACTAAAACTGTACACCAGTCACTCTAGTATAATATTAAAACTGTACACCAGTCACTCTATTATAATACTAGAACTGTACACCTGTCACTCTAGTATAATACTAGAACTGTACACCAGACACTCTAGTATAATACTAGAACTGTAAACCTGTCACTCTAGTATAATACTAGAACTGTACACCAGTCACTCTAGTATAATACTAGAACTGTACACCAGACACTCTAGTATAATACTAGAACTGTACACCAGTCACTCTAGTATAATACTAGATCTGTTCACCAGTCACTCTTGTATAATACTAGAACTGTACACCTGTCACTCTAGTATAATACTAGAACTGTACACCAGTCACACTAGTACAATACTAGAACTGTACACCAGTCATTCTAGTATAAAACTAAAACTGTACACCAGTCACTCTAGTACACTACTAGAACTGTACACCAGTCATTCTAGTATAATACTAGAACTGTACACCAGTCACTCTAGTATAATACTAGACTGTACACCAGTCACTCTAGTATAATACTAGAACTGTGCACCAGTCACTCTAGTATAATACTATAACTGTGCACCAGTCACTCTAGTATAATACTAGAACTGTACACCAGTCACTCTAGTATAATACTAGAACTGTGCACCAGTCACTCTAGTATAATACTATAACTGTGCACCAGTCACTCTAGTATAATACTAGAACTGTACACCAGTCACTCTAGTATAATACTAAAACTGTACACCAGTCACTCTAGTATAATACTAGAACTGTACACCAGTCACTCTAGTATAATACTAGAACTGTACACCAGTCACTCTAGTATAATATTAGAACTCTACACCAGTCACTCTAGTATAATACTAGAACTGTACACCAGACACTCTAGTATAATACTAGAACTGTACACCAGTCACTCTAGTATAATACTAGAACTGTACACCAGTCACTCTAGTATAATACTAAAACTGTACACCAGTCACTCTAGTATAATACTAAAACTGTACACCAGTCACTAGTATAATACTAGAACTGTACACCAGTCACTCTAGTATAATATTAGAACTGTACACCAGTCACTCTAGTATAATACTAGAACTGTACACCAGACACTCTAGTATAATACTAGAACTGTACACCAGTCACTCTAGTATAATACTAGAACTGTACACCAGTCACTCTAGTATAATACTAAAACTGTACACCAGTCACTAGTATAATACTAGAACTGTTCACCAGTCATTCTAGTATAATACTAGAACTGTACACCAGTCACTCTAGTATAATACTAAAACTGTACACCAGTCACTAGTATAATACTAGAACTGTACACCAGTCATTCTAGTATAATACTAGAACTGTACACCAGTCACTCTAGTATAATACTAAAACTGTACACCAGTCACTCTAGTATAATATTAAAACTGTACACCAGTCACTAGTATAATACTAGAACTGTACACCAGTCATTCTAGTATAATACTAGAACTGTACACCAGTCACTCTAGTATAATACTAGAACTGTACACCAGTCACTCTAGTATAATACTAGAACTGTACACCAGTCACTCTAGTATGATATTAGAACTGTACACCAGTCACTCTAGTATAATACTAGAACTGTACACCAGACACTCTAGTATAATACTAGAACTGTACACCAGTCACTCTAGTATAATACTAGAACTGTACACCAGTCACTCTAGTATAATACCTGAACTGTACACCAGTCACTCTAGTATAATACTAAAACTGTACACCAGTCACTAGTATAATACTAGAACTGTACACCAGTCATTCTAGTATAATACTAGAACTGTACACCAGTCACTCTAGTATAATACTAAAACTGTACACCAGTCACTCTAGTATAATATTAAAACTGTACACCAGTCACTCTATTATAATACTAGAACTGTGCACCTGTCACTCTAGTATAATACTAGAACTGTACACCAGACACTCTAGTATAATACTAGAACTGTAAACCTGTCACTCTAGTATAATACTAGAACTGTACACCAGTCAATCTAGTATAATACTAGAACTGTACACCTGTCACTAGTATAATAATAGAACTGTACACCAGTCACTCTAGTATAATACTAGAACTGTACACCTGTCACTCTAGTATAATACTAGAACTGTACACCAGATACTCTAGTATAATACTTGAACTGTACACCAGTCACTCTAGTATAATACTAGATCTGTTCACCAGTCACTCTTGTATAATACTAGAACTGTACACCTGTCACTCTAGTATAATACTAGAACTGTACACCAGTCACACTAGTACAATACTAGAACTGTACACCAGTCATTCTAGTATAAAACTAAAACTGTACACCAGTCACTCTAGTACACTACTAGAACTGTACACCAGTCATTCTAGTATAATACTAGAACTGTACACCAGTCACTCTAGTATAATACTAGACTGTACACCTGTCACTCTAGTATAATACTAGAACTGTGCACCAGTCACTCTAGTATAATACTATAACTGTGCACCAGTCACTCTAGTATAATACTAGAACTGTACACCAGTCACTCTAGTATAATACTAGAACTGTACACCAGTCACTCTAGTATAATACTATAACTGTGCACCAGTCACTCTAGTATAATACTAGAACTGTACACCAGTCACTCTAGTATAATACTAAAACTGTACACCAGTCACTCTAGTATAATACTAGAACTGTACACCAGTCACTCTAGTATAATACTAGAACTGTACACCAGTCACTCTAGTATAATATTAGAACTCTACACCAGTCACTCTAGTATAATACTAGAACTGTACACCAGACACTCTAGTATAATACTAGAACTGTACACCAGTCACTCTAGTATAATACTAGAACTGTACACCAGTCACTCTAGTATAATACTAAAACTGTACACCAGTCACTCTAGTATAATACTAAAACTGTACACCAGTCACTAGTATAATACTAGAACTGTACACCAGTCACTCTAGTATAATATTAGAACTGTACACCAGTCACTCTAGTATAATACTAGAACTGTACACCAGACACTCTAGTATAATACTAGAACTGTACACCAGTCACTCTAGTATAATACTAGAACTGTACACCAGTCACTCTAGTATAATACTAAAACTGTACACCAGTCACTAGTATAATACTAGAACTGTTCACCAGTCATTCTAGTATAATACTAGAACTGTACACCAGTCACTAGTATAATACTAAAACTATACACCAGTCACTAGTATAATACTAGAACTGTACACCAGTCATTCTAGTATAATACTAGAACTGTACACCAGTCACTCTAGTATAATACTAAAACTGTACACCAGTCACTCTAGTATAATATTAAAACTGTACACCAGTCACTAGTATAATACTAGAACTGTACACCAGTCATTCTAGTATAATACTAGAACTGTACACCAGTCACTCTAGTATAATACTAGAACTGTACACCAGTCACTCTAGTATAATACTAGAACTGTACACCAGTCACTCTAGTATGATATTAGAACTGTACACCAGTCACTCTAGTATAATACTAGAACTGTACACCAGACACTCTAGTATAATACTAGAACTGTACACCAGTCACTCTAGTATAATACTAGAACTGTACACCAGTCACTCTAGTATAATACTAAAACTGTACACCAGTCACTCTAGTATAATACTAAAACTGTACACCAGTCACTAGTATAATACTAGAACTGTACACAAGTCACTCTAGTATAATATTAGAACTGTACACCAGTCACTCTAGTATAATACTAGAACTGTACACCAGACACTCTAGTATAATACTAGAACTGTACACCAGTCACTCTAGTATAATACCTGAACTGTACACCAGTCACTCTAGTATAATACTAAAACTGTACACCAGTCACTAATATAATATTAGAACTGTACACCAGTCATTCTAGTATAATACTAGAACTGTACACCAGTCACTCTAGTATAATACTAAAACTGTACACCAGTCACTCTAGTATAATACTAAAACTGTACACCAGTCACTCTAGTATAATACTAGAACTGTACACCTGTCACTCTAGTATAATACTAGCACTGTACACCAGACACTCTAGTATAATACTAGAACTGTAAACCTGTCACTCTAGTATAATACTAGAACTGTACACCAGTCACTCTAGTATAATACTAGATCTGTTCACCAGTCACTCTAGTATAATACTAGAACTGTACACCAGTCAATCTAGTATAATACTAGAACTGTAAACCTGTCACTCTAGTATAATACTAGAACTGTACACCAGTCACTCTAGTATAATACTAGATCTGTTCACCAGTCACTCTAGTATAATACTAGCACTGTACACCAGACACTCTAGTATAATACTAGAATGTAAACCTGTCACTCTAGTATAATACTAGAACTGTACACCAGTCACTCTAGTATAATACTAGATCTGTTCACCAGTCACTCTAGTATAATACTAGAACTGTACACCAGTCAATCTAGTATAATACTAGAACTGTACGCCTGTCACTAGTATAATAATAGAACTGTACACCAGTCACTCTAGTATAATACTAGAACTGTACACCTGTCACTCTAGTATAATACTAGAACTGTACACCAGACACTCTAGTATAATACTAGAACTGTACACCAGTCACTCTAGTATAATACTAGAACTGTACACCAGTCACTCTAGTATAATACCTGAACTGTACACCAGTCACTCTAGTATAATACTAAAACTGTACACCAGTCACTAGTATAATACTAGAACTGTACACCAGTCATTCTAGTATAATACTAGAACTGTACACCAGTCACTCTAGTATAATACTAAAACTGTACACCAGTCACTCTAGTATAATATTAAAACTGTACACCAGTCACTCTATTATAATACTAGAACTGTGCACCTGTCACTCTAGTATAATACTAGAACTGTACACCAGACACTCTAGTATAATACTAGAACTGTAAACCTGTCACTCTAGTATAATACTAGAACTGTACACCAGTCAATCTAGTATAATACTAGAACTGTACACCTGTCACTAGTATAATAATAGAACTGTACACCAGTCACTCTAGTATAATACTAGAACTGTACACCTGTCACTCTAGTATAATACTAGAACTGTACACCAGATACTCTAGTATAATACTAGAACTGTACACCAGTCACTCTAGTATAATACTAGATCTGTTCACCAGTCACTCTTGTATAATACTAGAACTGTACACCTGTCACTCTAGTATAATACTAGAACTGTACACCAGTCACACTAGTACAATACTAGAACTGTACACCAGTCATTCTAGTATAAAACTAAAACTGTACACCAGTCACTCTAGTACACTACTAGAACTGTACACCAGTCATTCTAGTATAATACTAGAACTGTACACCAGTCACTCTAGTATAATACTAGACTGTACACCTGTCACTCTAGTATAATACTAGAACTGTGCACCAGTCACTCTAGTATAATACTATAACTGTGCACCAGTCACTCTAGTATAATACTAGAACTGTACACCAGTCACTCTAGTATAATACTAGAACTGTGCACCAGTCACTCTAGTATAATACTATAACTGTGCACCAGTCACTCTAGTATAATACTAGAACTGTACACCAGTCACTCTAGTATAATACTAAAACTGTACACCAGTCACTCTAGTATAATACTAGAACTGTACACCAGTCACTCTAGTATAATACTAGAACTGTACACCAGTCACTCTAGTATAATATTAGAACTCTACACCAGTCACTCTAGTATAATACTAGAACTGTACACCAGACACTCTAGTATAATACTAGAACTGTACACCAGTCACTCTAGTATAATACTAGAACTGTACACCAGTCACTCTAGTATAATACTAAAACTGTACACCAGTCACTCTAGTATAATACTAAAACTGTACACCAGTCACTAGTATAATACTAGAACTGTACACCAGTCACTCTAGTATAATATTAGAACTGTACACCAGTCACTCTAGTATAATACTAGAACTGTACACCAGACACTCTAGTATAATACTAGAACTGTACACCAGTCACTCTAGTATAATACTAGAACTGTACACCAGTCACTCTAGTATAATACTAAAACTGTACACCAGTCACTAGTATAATACTAGAACTGTTCACCAGTCATTCTAGTATAATACTAGAACTGTACACCAGTCACTCTAGTATAATACTAAAACTATACACCAGTCACTAGTATAATACTAGAACTGTACACCAGTCATTCTAGTATAATACTAGAACTGTACACCAGTCACTCTAGTATAATACTAAAACTGTACACCAGTCACTCTAGTATAATATTAAAACTGTACACCAGTCACTAGTATAATACTAGAACTGTACACCAGTCATTCTAGTATAATACTAGAACTGTACACCAGTCACTCTAGTATAATACTAGAACTGTACACCAGTCACTCTAGTATAATACTAGAACTGTACACCAGTCACTCTAGTATGATATTAGAACTGTACACCAGTCACTCTAGTATAATACTAGAACTGTACACCAGACACTCTAGTATAATACTAGAACTGTACACCAGTCACTCTAGTATAATACTAGAACTGTACACCAGTCACTCTAGTATAATACTAAAACTGTACACCAGTCACTCTAGTATAATACTAAAACTGTACACCAGTCACTAGTATAATACTAGAACTGTACACAAGTCACTCTAGTATAATATTAGAACTGTACACCAGTCACTCTAGTATAATACTAGAACTGTACACCAGACACTCTAGTATAATACTAGAACTGTACACCAGTCACTCTAGTATAATACCTGAACTGTACACCAGTCACTCTAGTATAATACTAAAACTGTACACCAGTCACTAATATAATATTAGAACTGTACACCAGTCATTCTAGTATAATACTAGAACTGTACACCAGTCACTCTAGTATAATACTAAAACTGTACACCAGTCACTCTAGTATAATACTAAAACTGTACACCAGTCACTCTAGTATAATACTAGAACTGTACACCTGTCACTCTAGTATAATACTAGCACTGTACACCAGACACTCTAGTATAATACTAGAACTGTAAACCTGTCACTCTAGTATAATACTAGAACTGTACACCAGTCACTCTAGTATAATACTAGATCTGTTCACCAGTCACTCTAGTATAATACTAGAACTGTACACCAGTCAATCTAGTATAATACTAGAACTGTAAACCTGTCACTCTAGTATAATACTAGAACTGTACACCAGTCACTCTAGTATAATACTAGATCTGTTCACCAGTCACTCTAGTATAATACTAGCACTGTACACCAGACACTCTAGTATAATACTAGAACTGTAAACCTGTCACTCTAGTATAATACTAGAACTGTACACCAGTCACTCTAGTATAATACTAGATCTGTTCACCAGTCACTCTAGTATAATACTAGAACTGTACACCAGTCAATCTAGTATAATACTAGAACTGTACGCCTGTCACTAGTATAATAATAGAACTGTACACCAGTCACTCTAGTATAATACTAGAACTGTACACCTGTCACTCTAGTATAATACTAGAACTGTACACCAGACACTCTATTATAATACTAGAACTGTACACCAGTCACTCTAGTATAATACTAGATCTGTTCACCAGTCACTCTTGTATAATACTAGAACTGTACACCTGTCACTCTAGTATAATACTAGAACTGTACACCAGTCACACTAGTACAATACTAGAACTGTACACCAATCATTCTAGTATAAAACTAAAACTGTACACCAGTCACTCTAGTACACTACTAGAACTGTACACCAGTCATTCTAGTATAATACTAGAACTGTACACCAGTCACTCTAGTATACTACTAGATTGTACACCAGTCACTCTAGTATAATACTAGAACTGTGCACCAGTCACTCTAGTATAATACTATAACTGTGCACCAGTCACTCTAGTATAATACTAGAACTGTACACCAGTCACTCTAGTATAATACTAGAACTGTGCACCAGTCACTCTAGTATAATACTATAACTGTGCACCAGTTACTCTAGTATAATACTAGAACTGTAGACCAGTCACTCTAGTATAATACTAAAACTGTACACCAGTCACTCTAGTATAATACTAGAACTGTACACCAGTCACTCTAGTATAATACTAGAACTGTACACCAGTCACTCTAGTATAATATTAGAACTGTACACCAGTCACTCTAGTATAATACTAGAACTGTACACCAGACACTCTAGTATAATACTAGAACTGTACACCAGTCACTCTAGTATAATACTAGAACTGTACACCAGTCACTCTAGTATAATACTAAAACTGTACACCAGTCATTCTAGTATAATACTAAAACTGTACACCAGTCACTAGTATAATACTAGAACTGTACACCAGTCACTCTAGTATAATATTAGAACTGTACACCAGTCACTCTAGTATAATACTAAAACTGTACACCAGTCACTAGTATAATACTAGAACTGTACACCAGCCATTCTAGTATAATACTAGAACTGTACACCAGTCACTCTAGTATAATACTAAAACTGTACACCAGTCACTAGTATAATACTAGAACTGTACACCAGTCATTCTAGTATAATACTAGAACTGTACACCAGTCACTCTAGTATAATACTAAAACTGTACACCAGTCACTCTAGTATAATATTAGAACTGTACACCAGTCACTCTAGTATAATACTAGAACTGTACACCAGACACTCTAGTATAATACTAGAACTGTACACCAGTCACTCTAGTATAATACTAGAACTGTACACCAGTCACTCTAGTATAATATTAAAACTGTACACCAGTCACTCTAGTATAATACTAAAACTGTACACCTGTCACTAGTATAATAATAGAACTGTACACCAGTCACTCTAGTATAATACTAGAACTGTACACCTGTCACTCTAGTATAATACTAGAACTGTACACCAGACACTCTAGTATAATACTAGAACTGTACACCAGTCACTCTAGTATAATACTAAAACTGTACACCAGTCACTCTAGTATAATACTAGAACTGTACACCAGTCACTCTAGTATAATACTAGAACTGTACACCAGTCACTCTAGTATAATATTAGAACTGTACACCAGTCACTCTAGTATAATACTAGAACTGTACACCAGACACTCTAGTATAATACTAGAACTGTACACCAGTCACTCTAGTATAATACTAGAACTGTACACCAGTCACTCTAGTATAATACTAAAACTGTACACCAGTCACTCTAGTATAATACTAAAACTGTACACCAGTCACTAGTATAATACTAGAACTGTACACCAGTCACTCTAGTATAATATTAGAACTGTACACCAGTCACTCTAGTATAATACTAGAACTGTACACCAGACACTCTAGTATAATACTAGTACTGTACACCAGTCACTCTAGTATAATACTAGAACTGTACACCAGTCACTCTAGTATAATACTAAAACTGTACACCAGTCACTAGTATAATACTAGAACTGTACACCAGTCATTCTAGTATAATACTAGAACTGTACACCAGTCACTGTAGTATAATACTAAAACTGTACACCAGTCACTCTAGTATAATATTAAAACTGTACACCAGTCACTAGTATAATACTAGAACTGTACACCAGTCATTCTAGTATAATACTATAACTGTACACCAGTCACTCTAGTATAATACTAGAACTGTACACCAGTCACTCTAGTATAATACTAGAACTGTACACCAGTCACTCTAGTATAATACTAGAACTGTACACCTGTCACTCTAGTATAATACTAGAACTGTACACAAGACACTCTAGTATAATACTAGAACTGTAAACCTGTCACTCAAGTATAATACTAGAACTGTACACCAGTCAATCTAGTATAATACTAGAACTGTACACCTGTCACTAGTATAATAATAGAACTGTACACCAGTCACTCTAGTATAATACTAAAACTGTACACCTGTCACTCTAGTATAATACTAGAACTGTACACCAGACACTCTAGTATAATACTAGAACTGTACACCAGTCACTCTAGTATAATACTAGATCTGTTCACCAGTCACTCTTGTATAATACTAGAACTGTACACCTGTCACTCTAGTATAATACTAGAACTGTACACCAGTCACACTAGTACAATACTAGAACTGTACACCAGTCATTCTAGTATAAAACTAAAACTGTACACCAGTCACTCTAGTACACTACTAGAACTGTACACCAGTCATTCTAGTATAATACTAGAACTGTACACCAGTCACTCTAGTATAATACTAGAACTGTACACCAGTCACTCTAGTATAATACTAGAACTGTGCAGCAGTCACTCTAGTATAATACTATAACTGTTCACCAGTCACTCTAGTATAATACTAGAACTGTATACCAGTCACTCTAGTATAATACTAGAACTGTGCACCAGTCACTCTAGTATAATACTATAACTGTGCACCAGTCACTCTAGTATAATACTAGAACTGTACACCAGTCACTCTAGTATAATACTAAAACTGTACACCAGTCACTCTAGTATAATACTAGAACTGTACACCAGTCACTCTAGTATAATACTAGAACTGTACACCAGTCACTCTAGTATAATATTAGAACTGTACACCAGTCACTCTAGTATAATACTAGAACTGTACACCAGACACTCTAGTATAATACTAGAACTGTACACCAGTCACTCTAGTATAATACTAGAACTGTACACCAGTCACTCTAGTATAATACTAAAACTGTACACCAGTCATTCTAGTATAATACTAAAACTGTACACCAGTCACTAGTATAATACTAGAACTGTACACCAGTCACTCTAGTATAATATCAGAACTGTACACCAGTCACTCTAGTATAATACTAAAACTGTACACCAGTCACTAGTATAATACTAGAACTGTACACCAGCCATTCTAGTATAATACTAGAACTGTACACCAGTCACTCTAGTATAATACTAAAACTGTACACCAGTCACTAGTATAATACTAGAACTGTACACCAGTCATTCTAGTATAATACTAGAACTGTACACCAGTCACTCTAGTATAATACTAAAACTGTACACCAGTCACTCTAGTATAATATTAGAACTGTACACCAGTCACTCTAGTATAATACTAGAACTGTACACCAGACACTCTAGTATAATACTAGAACTGTACACCAGTCACTCTAGTATAATACTAGAACTGTACACCAGTCACTCTAGTATAATACTAAAACTGTACACCAGTCACTCTAGTATAATACTAAAACTGTACACCTGTCACTAGTATAATAATAGAACTGTACACCAGTCACTCTAGTATAATACTAGAACTGTACACCTGTCACTCTAGTATAATACTAGAACTGTACACCAGACACTCTAGTATAATACTAGAACTGTACACCAGTCACTCTAGTATAATACTAAAACTGTACACCAGTCACTCTAGTATAATACTAGAACTGTACACCAGTCACTCTAGTATAATACTAGAACTGTACACCAGTCACTCTAGTATAATATTAGAACTGTACACCAGTCACTCTAGTATAATACTAGAACTGTACACCAGACACTCTAGTATAATACTAGAACTGTACACCAGTCACTCTAGTATAATACTAGAACTGTACACCAGTCACTCTAGTATAATACTAAAACTGTACACCAGTCACTCTAGTATAATACTAAAACTGTACACCAGTCACTAGTATAATACTAGAACTGTACACCAGTCACTCTAGTATAATATTAGAACTGTACACCAGTCACTCTAGTATAATACTAGAACTGTACACCAGACACTCTAGTATAATACTAGAACTGTACACCAGTCACTCTAGTATAATATTAGAACTGTACACCAGTCACTCTAGTATAATACTAGAACTGTACACCAGACACTCTAGTATAATACTAGTACTGTACACCAGTCACTCTAGTATAATACTAGAACTGTACACCAGTCACTCTAGTATAATACTAAAACTGTACACCAGTCACTAGTATAATACTAGAACTGTACACCAGTCATTCTAGTATAATACTAGAACTGTACACCAGTCACTGTAGTATAATACTAAAACTGTACACCAGTCACTCTAGTATAATATTAAAACTGTACACCAGTCACTAGTATAATACTAGAACTGTACACCAGTCATTCTAGTATAATACTATAACTGTACACCAGTCACTCTAGTATAATACTAGAACTGTACACCAGTCACTCTAGTATAATACTAGAACTGTACACCAGTCACTCTAGTATAATACTAGAACTGTACACCTGTCACTCTAGTATAATACTAGAACTGTACACAAGACACTCTAGTATAATACTAGAACTGTAAACCTGTCACTCAAGTATAATACTAGAACTGTACACCAGTCAATCTAGTATAATACTAGAACTGTACACCTGTCACTAGTATAATAATAGAACTGTACACCAGTCACTCTAGTATAATACTAAAACTGTACACCTGTCACTCTAGTATAATACTAGAACTGTACACCAGACACTCTAGTATAATACTAGAACTGTACACCAGTCACTCTAGTATAATACTAGATCTGTTCACCAGTCACTCTTGTATAATACTAGAACTGTACACCTGTCACTCTAGTATAATACTAGAACTGTACACCAGTCACACTAGTACAATACTAGAACTGTACACCAGTCATTCTAGTATAAAACTAAAACTGTACACCAGTCACTCTAGTACACTACTAGAACTGTACACCAGTCATTCTAGTATAATACTAGAACTGTACACCAGTCACTCTAGTATAATACTAGAACTGTACACCAGTCACTCTAGTATAATACTAGAACTGTGCAGCAGTCACTCTAGTATAATACTATAACTGTTCACCAGTCACTCTAGTATAATACTAGAACTGTATACCAGTCACTCTAGTATAATACTAGAACTGTGCACCAGTCACTCTAGTATAATACTATAACTGTGCACCAGTCACTCTAGTATAATACTAGAACTGTACACCAGTCACTCTAGTATAATACTAAAACTGTACACCAGTCACTCTAGTATAATACTAGAACTGTACACCAGTCACTCTAGTATAATACTAGAACTGTACACCAGTCACTCTAGTATAATATTAGAACTGTACACCAGTCACTCTAGTATAATACTAGAACTGTACACCAGACACTCTAGTATAATACTAGAACTGTACACCAGTCACTCTAGTATAATACTAGAACTGTACACCAGTCACTCTAGTATAATACTAAAACTGTACACCAGTCATTCTAGTATAATACTAAAACTGTACACCAGTCACTAGTATAATACTAGAACTGTACACCAGTCACTCTAGTATAATATCAGAACTGTACACCAGTCACTCTAGTATAATACTAAAACTGTACACCAGTCACTAGTATAATACTAGAACTGTACACCAGCCATTCTAGTATAATACTAGAACTGTACACCAGTCACTCTAGTATAATACTAAAACTGTACACCAGTCACTAGTATAATACTAGAACTGTACACCAGTCATTCTAGTATAATACTAGAACTGTACACCAGTCACTCTAGTATAATACTAAAACTGTACACCAGTCACTCTAGTATAATATTAGAACTGTACACCAGTCACTCTAGTATAATACTAGAACTGTACACCAGACACTCTAGTATAATACTAGAACTGTACACCAGTCACTCTAGTATAATACTAGAACTGTACACCAGTCACTCTAGTATAATACTAAAACTGTACACCAGTCACTCTAGTATAATACTAAAACTGTACACCTGTCACTAGTATAATAATAGAACTGTACACCAGTCACTCTAGTATAATACTAGAACTGTACACCTGTCACTCTAGTATAATACTAGAACTGTACACCAGACACTCTAGTATAATACTAGAACTGTACACCAGTCACTCTAGTATAATACTAAAACTGTACACCAGTCACTCTAGTATAATACTAGAACTGTACACCAGTCACTCTAGTATAATACTAGAACTGTACACCAGTCACTCTAGTATAATATTAGAACTGTACACCAGTCACTCTAGTATAATACTAGAACTGTACACCAGACACTCTAGTATAATACTAGAACTGTACACCAGTCACTCTAGTATAATACTAGAACTGTACACCAGTCACTCTAGTATAATACTAAAACTGTACACCAGTCACTCTAGTATAATACTAAAACTGTACACCAGTCACTAGTATAATACTAGAACTGTACACCAGTCACTCTAGTATAATATTAGAACTGTACACCAGTCACTCTAGTATAATACTAGAACTGTACACCAGACACTCTAGTATAATACTAGAACTGTACACCAGTCACTCTAGTATAATACTAGAACTGTACACCAGTCACTCTAGTATAATACTAAAACTGTACACCAGTCACTAGTATAATACTAGAACTGTACACCAGTCATTCTAGTATAATACTAGAACTGTACACCAGTCACTCTAGTATAATACTAAAACTGTACACCAGTCACTAGTATAATACTAGAACTGTACACCAGTCATTCTAGTATAATACTAGAACTGTACACCAGTCACTGTAGTATAATACTAAAACTGTACACCAGTCACTCTAGTATAATATTAAAACTGTACACCAGTCACTAGTATAATACTAGAACTGTACACCAGTCATTCTAGTATAATACTAGAACTGTACACCAGTCACTCTAGTATAATACTAGAACTGTACACCAGTCACTCTAGTATAATACTAGAACTGTACACCAGACACTCTAGTATAATACTAGAACTGTACACCAGTCACTCTAGTATAATACTAGAACTGTACACCAGTCACTCTAGTATAATACTAAAACTGTACACCAGTCATTCTAGTATAATACTAAAACTGTACACCAGTCACTAGTATAATACTAGAACTGTACACCAGTCACTCTAGTATAATATCAGAACTGTACACCAGTCACTCTAGTATAATACTAAAACTGTACACCAGTCACTAGTATAATACTAGAACTGTACACCAGCCATTCTAGTATAATACTAGAACTGTACACCAGTCACTCTAGTATAATACTAAAACTGTACACCAGTCACTAGTATAATACTAGAACTGTACACCAGTCATTCTAGTATAATACTAGAACTGTACACCAGTCACTCTAGTATAATACTAAAACTGTACACCAGTCACTCTAGTATAATATTAGAACTGTACACCAGTCACTCTAGTATAATACTAGAACTGTACACCAGACACTCTAGTATAATACTAGAACTGTACACCAGTCACTCTAGTATAATACTAGAACTGTACACCAGTCACTCTAGTATAATACTAAAACTGTACACCAGTCACTCTAGTATAATACTAAAACTGTACACCTGTCACTAGTATAATAATAGAACTGTACACCAGTCACTCTAGTATAATACTAGAACTGTACACCTGTCACTCTAGTATAATACTAGAACTGTACACCAGACACTCTAGTATAATACTAGAACTGTACACCAGTCACTCTAGTATAATACTAAAACTGTACACCAGTCACTCTAGTATAATACTAGAACTGTACACCAGTCACTCTAGTATAATACTAGAACTGTACACCAGTCACTCTAGTATAATATTAGAACTGTACACCAGTCACTCTAGTATAATACTAGAACTGTACACCAGACACTCTAGTATAATACTAGAACTGTACACCAGTCACTCTAGTATAATACTAGAACTGTACACCAGTCACTCTAGTATAATACTAAAACTGTACACCAGTCACTCTAGTATAATACTAAAACTGTACACCAGTCACTAGTATAATACTAGAACTGTACACCAGTCACTCTAGTATAATATTAGAACTGTACACCAGTCACTCTAGTATAATACTAGAACTGTACACCAGACACTCTAGTATAATACTAGAACTGTACACCAGTCACTCTAGTATAATACTAGAACTGTACACCAGTCACTCTAGTATAATACTAAAACTGTACACCAGTCACTAGTATAATACTAGAACTGTACACCAGTCATTCTAGTATAATACTAGAACTGTACACCAGTCACTCTAGTATAATACTAAAACTGTACACCAGTCACTAGTATAATACTAGAACTGTACACCAGTCATTCTAGTATAATACTAGAACTGTACACCAGTCACTGTAGTATAATACTAAAACTGTACACCAGTCACTCTAGTATAATATTAAAACTGTACACCAGTCACTAGTATAATACTAGAACTGTACACCAGTCATTCTAGTATAATACTAGAACTGTACACCAGTCACTCTAGTATAATACTAGAACTGTACACCAGTCACTCTAGTATAATACTAGAACTGTACACCAGTCACTCTAGTATAATACTAGAACTGTACACCAGACACTCTAGTATAATACTAGAACTGTAAACCTGTCACTCTAGTATAATACTAGAACTGTACACCAGTCAATCTAGTATAATACTAGAACTGTACACCTGTCACTAGTATAATAATAGAACTGTACACCAGTCACTCTAGTATAATACTAGAACTGTACACCTGTCACTCTAGTATAATACTAGAACTGTACACCAGACACTCTAGTATAATACTAGAACTGTACACCAGTCACTCTAGTATAATACTAGATCTGTTCACCAGTCACTCTTGTATAATACTAGAACTGTACACCTGTCACTCTAGTATAATACTAGAACTGTACACCAGTCACACTAGTACAATACTAGAACTGTACACCAGTCATTCTAGTATAAAACTAAAACTGTACACCAGTCACTCTAGTACACTACTAGAACTGTACACCAGTCATTCTAGTATAATACTAGAACTGTACACCAGTCACTCTAGTATAATACTAGAACTGTACACCAGTCACTCTAGTATAATACTAGAACTGTGCAGCAGTCGCTCTAGTATAATACTATAACTGTTCACCAGTCACTCTAGTATAATACTAGAACTGTATACCAGTCACTCTAGTATAATACTAGAACTGTGCACCAGTCACTCTAGTATAATACTATAACTGTGCACCAGTCACTCTAGTATAATACTAGAACTGTACACCAGTCACTCTAGTATAATACTAAAACTGTACACCAGTCACTCTAGTATAATACTAGAACTGTACACCAGTCACTCTAGTATAATACTAGAACTGTACGCCAGTCACTCTAGTATAATATTAGAACTGTACACCAGTCACTCTAGTATAATACTAGAACTGTATACCAGTCACTCTAGTATAATACTAAAACTGTGCACCAGTCACTCTAGTATAATACTATAACTGTGCACCAGTCACTCCAGTATAATACTAGAACTGTACACCAGTCACTCTAGTATAATACTAAAACTGTACACCAGTCACTCTAGTATAATACTAAAACTGTACACCAGTCACTCTAGTATAATACTAGAACTGTACACCAGTCACTCTAGTATAATACTAGAACTGTACACCAGTCACTCTAGTATAATATTAGAACTGTACACCAGTCACTCTAGTATAATACTAGAACTGTACACCAGACACTCTAGTATAATACTAGAACTGTACACCAGTCACTCTAGTATAATACTAGAACTGTACACCAGTCACTCTAGTATAATACTAAAACTGTACACCAGTCATTCTAGTATAATACTAGAACTGTACACCAGTCACTAGTATAATACTAGAACTGTACACCAGTCACTCTAGTATAATATTAGAACTGTACACCAGTCACTTTAGTACAATACTAAAACTGTACACCAGTCACTAGTATAATACTAGAACTGTACACCAGCCATTCTAGTATAATACTAGAACTGTACACCAGTCACTCTAGTAAAATACTAAAACTGTACACCAGTCACTAGTATAATAGTAGAACTATACACCAGTCATTCTAGTATAATACTAGAACTGTACACCAGTCACTCTAGTATAATACTAAAACTGTACACCAGTCACTCTAGTATAATATTAGAACTGTACACCAGTCACTCTAGTATAATACTAGAACTGTACACCAGACACTCTAGTATAATACTAGAACTGCACACCAGTCACTCTAGTATAATACTAGAACTGTACACCAGTCACTCTAGTATAATACTAAAACTGTACACCTGTCACTAGTATAATAATAGAACTGTACACCAGTCACTCTAGTATAATACTAGAACTGTACACCTGTCACTCTAGTATAATTCTAGAACTGTACACCAGACACTCTAGTATAATACTAGAACTGTACACCAGTCACTCTAGTATAATACTAAAACTGTACACCAGTCACTCTAGTATAATACTAGAACTGTACACCAGTCACTCTAGTATAATACTAAAACTGTACACCAGTCACTCTAGTATAATATTAAAACTGTACACCAGTCACTAGTATAATACTAGAACTGTACACCAGTCATTCTTGTATAATACTAGAACTGTACACCAGTCACTCTAGTATAATACTAGAACTGTACACCAGTCACTCTAGTATAATACTAGAACTGTACACCAGTCACTCTAGTATAATACTAGAACTGTACACCTGTCACTCTAGTATAATACTAGAACTGTACCCAGACACTCTAGTATAATACTAGAACTGTAAACCTGTCACTCTAGTATAATACTAGAACTGTACACCAGTCAATCTAGTATAATACTAGAACTGTACACCTGTCACTAGTGTAATAATAGAACTGTACACCAGTCACTCTAGTATAATACTAGAACTGTACACCTGTCACTCTAGTATAATACTAGGACTGTACACCAGACACTCTAGTATAATACTAGAACTGTACACCAGTCACTCTAGTATAATACTATATCTTTTCACCAGTCACTCTTGTATAATACTAGAACTGTACACCTGTCACTCTAGTATAATACTAGAACTGTACACCAGTCACACTAGTACAATACTAGAACTGTACACCAGTCATTCTAGTATAAAACTAAAACTGTACACCAGTCACTCTAGTACACTACTAGAACTGTACACCAGTCATTCTAGTATAATACTAGAACTGTACACCAGTCACTCTAGTATAATACTAGAACTGTACACCAGTCACTCTAGTATAATACTAGAACTGTGCACCAGTCACTCTAGTATAATACTATAACTGTGCACCAGTCACTCTAGTATAATACTAGAACTGTGCACCAGTCACTCTAGTATAATACTATAACTGTGCACCAGTCACTCTAGTATAATACTAGAACTGTACACCAGTCACTCTAGTATAATACTAAAACTGTACACCAGTCACTCTAGTATAATACTAGAACTGTACACCAGTCACTCTAGTATAATACTAGAACTGTACACCAGACACTCTAGTATAATACTAGAACTGTACACCAGTCACTCTAGTATAATACTAGAACTGTACACCAGGCACTCTAGTATAATACTAAAACTGTACACCAGTCACTCTAGTATAATACTAAAACTGTACACCTGTCACTAGTATAATAATAGAACTGTACACCAGTCACTCTAGTATAATACTAGAACTGTACACCTGTCACTCTAGTATAATACTAGAACTGTACACCAGACACTCTAGTATAATACTAGAACTGTACACCAGTCACTCTAGTATAATACTAAAACTGTACACCAGTCACTCTAGTATAATACTAGAACTGTACACCAGTCACTCTAGTATAATACTAGAACTGTACACCAGTCACTCTAGTATAATATTAGAACTGTACACCAGTCACTCTAGTATAATACTAGAACTGTACACCAGACACTCTAGTATAATACTAGAACTGTACACCAGTCACTCTAGTATAATACTAGAACTGTACACCAGTCACTCTAGTATAATACTAAAACTGTACACCAGTCACTCTAGTATAATACTAAAACTGTACACCAGTCACTAGTATAAAACTAGAACTGTACACCAGTCACTCTAGTATAATATTAGAACTGTACACCAGTCACTCTAGTATAATACTAGAACTGTACACCAGACACTCTAGTATAATACTAGAACTGTACACCAGTCACTCTAGTATAATACTAGAACTGTACACCAGTCACTCTAGTATAATACTAAAACTGTACACCAGTCACTAGTATAATACTAGAACTGTACACCAGCCATTCTAGTATAATACTAGAACTGTACACCAGTCACTCTAGTATAATACTAAAACTGTACACCAGTCACTAGTATAATATTAGAACTGTACACCAGTCATTCTAGTATAATACTAGAACTGTACACCAGTCACTCTAGTATAATACTAAAACTGTACACCAGTCACTCTAGTATAATATTAGAACTGTACACCAGTCACTCTAGTATAATACTAGAACTGTACACCAGACACTCTAGTATAATACTAGAACTGTACACCAGTCACTCTAGTATAATACTAGAACTGTACACCAGTCACTCTAGTATAATACTAAAACTGTACACCAGTCACTCTAGTATAATACTAAAACTGTACACCTGTCACTAGTATAATAATAGAACTGTACACCAGTCACTCTAGTATAATACTAGAACTGTACACCTGTCACTCTAGTATAATACTAGAACTGTACACCAGACACTCTAGTATAATACTAGAACTGTACACCAGTCACTCTAGTATAATACTAAAACTGTACACCAGTCACTCTAGTATAATACTAGAACTGTACACCAGTCACTCTAGTATAATACTAGAACTGTACACCAGTCACTCTAGTATAATATTAGAACTGTACACCAGTCACTCTAGTATAATACTAGAACTGTACACCAGACACTCTAGTATAATACTAGAACTGTACACCAGTCACTCTAGTATAATACTAGAACTGTACACCAGTCACTCTAGTATAATACTAAAACTGTACACCAGTCACTCTAGTATAATACTAAAACTGTACACCAGTCACTAGTATAATACTAGAACTGTACACCAGTCACTCTAGTATAATATTAGAACTGTACACCAGTCACTCTAGTATAATACTAGAACTGTACACCAGACACTCTAGTATAATACTAGAACTGTACACCAGTCACTCTAGTATAATACTAGAACTGTACACCAGTCACTCTAGTATAATACTAAAACTGTACACCAGTCACTAGTATAATACTAGAACTGTACACCAGTCATTCTAGTATAATACTAGAACTGTACACCAGTCACTCTAGTATAATACTAAAACTGTACACCAGTCACTAGTATAATACTAGAACTGTACACCAGTCATTCTAGTATAATACTAGAACTGTACACCAGTCACTGTAGTATAATACTAAAACTGTACACCAGTCACTCTAGTATAATATTAAAACTGTACACCAGTCACTAGTATAATACTAGAACTGTACACCAGTCATTCTAGTATAATACTAGAACTGTACACCAGTCACTCTAGTATAATACTAGAACTGTACACCAGTCACTCTAGTATAATACTAGAACTGTACACCAGTCACTCTAGTATAATACTAGAACTGTACACCAGACACTCTAGTATAATACTAGAACTGTAAACCTGTCACTCTAGTATAATACTAGAACTGTACACCAGTCAATCTAGTATAATACTAGAACTGTACACCTGTCACTAGTATAATAATAGAACTGTACACCAGTCACTCTAGTATAATACTAGAACTGTACACCTGTCACTCTAGTATAATACTAGAACTGTACACCAGACACTCTAGTATAATACTAGAACTGTACACCAGTCACTCTAGTATAATACTAGATCTGTTCACCAGTCACTCTTGTATAATACTAGAACTGTACACCTGTCACTCTAGTATAATACTAGAACTGTACACCAGTCACACTAGTACAATACTAGAACTGTACACCAGTCATTCTAGTATAAAACTAAAACTGTACACCAGTCACTCTAGTACACTACTAGAACTGTACACCAGTCATTCTAGTATAATACTAGAACTGTACACCAGTCACTCTAGTATAATACTAGAACTGTACACCAGTCACTCTAGTATAATACTAGAACTGTGCAGCAGTCGCTCTAGTATAATACTATAACTGTTCACCAGTCACTCTAGTATAATACTAGAACTGTATACCAGTCACTCTAGTATAATACTAGAACTGTGCACCAGTCACTCTAGTATAATACTATAACTGTGCACCAGTCACTCTAGTATAATACTAGAACTGTACACCAGTCACTCTAGTATAATACTAAAACTGTACACCAGTCACTCTAGTATAATACTAGAACTGTACACCAGTCACTCTAGTATAATACTAGAACTGTACGCCAGTCACTCTAGTATAATATTAGAACTGTACACCAGTCACTCTAGTATAATACTAGAACTGTATACCAGTCACTCTAGTATAATACTAAAACTGTGCACCAGTCACTCTAGTATAATACTATAACTGTGCACCAGTCACTCCAGTATAATACTAGAACTGTACACCAGTCACTCTAGTATAATACTAAAACTGTACACCAGTCACTCTAGTATAATACTAAAACTGTACACCAGTCACTCTAGTATAATACTAGAACTGTACACCAGTCACTCTAGTATAATACTAGAACTGTACACCAGTCACTCTAGTATAATATTAGAACTGTACACCAGTCACTCTAGTATAATACTAGAACTGTACACCAGACACTCTAGTATAATACTAGAACTGTACACCAGTCACTCTAGTATAATACTAGAACTGTACACCAGTCACTCTAGTATAATACTAAAACTGTACACCAGTCATTCTAGTATAATACTAGAACTGTACACCAGTCACTAGTATAATACTAGAACTGTACACCAGTCACTCTAGTATAATATTAGAACTGTACACCAGTCACTTTAGTATAATACTAAAACTGTACACCAGTCACTAGTATAATACTAGAACTGTACACCAGCCATTCTAGTATAATACTAGAACTGTACACCAGTCACTCTAGTAAAATACTAAAACTGTACACCAGTCACTAGTATAATAGTAGAACTGTACACCAGTCATTCTAGTATAATACTAGAACTGTACACCAGTCACTCTAGTATAATACTAAAACTGTACACCAGTCACTCTAGTATAATATTAGAACTGTACACCAGTCACTCTAGTATAATACTAGAACTGTACACCAGACACTCTAGTATAATACTAGAACTGCACACCAGTCACTCTAGTATAATACTAGAACTGTACACCAGTCACTCTAGTATAATACTAAAACTGTACACCAGTCACTCTAGTATAATACTAAAACTGTACACCTGTCACTAGTATAATAATAGAACTGTACACCAGTCACTCTAGTATAATACTAGAACTGTACACCTGTCACTCTAGTATAATACTAGAACTGTACACCAGACACTCTAGTATAATACTAGAACTGTACACCAGTCACTCTAGTATAATACTAAAACTGTACACCAGTCACTCTAGTATAATACTAGAACTGTACACCAGTCACTCTAGTATAATACTAAAACTGTACACCAGTCACTCTAGTATAATATTAGAACTGTACACCAGTCACTCTAGTATAATACTAGAACTGTACACCAGACACTCTAGTATAATACTAGAACTGTACACCAGTCACTCTAGTATAATACTAGAACTGTACACCAGTCACTCTAGTATAATACTAAAACTGTACACCAGTCACTCTAGTATAATACTAGAACTGTACACCAGTCACTCTAGTATAATACTAGAACTGTACACCAGTCACTCTAGTATAATACTAAAACTGTACACCAGTCACTAGTATAATACTAGAACTGTACACCAGTCATTCTAGTATAATACTAGAACTGTACACCAGTCACTCTAGTATAATATTAAAACTGTACACCAGTCACTAGTATAATACTAGAACTGTACACCAGTCATTCTTGTATAATACTAGAACTGTACACCAGTCACTCTAGTATAATACTAGAACTGTACACCAGTCACTCTAGTATAATACTAGAACTGTACACCAGTCACTCTAGTATAATACTAGAACTGTACACCTGTCACTCTAGTATAATACTAGAACTGTACCCAGACACTCTAGTATAATACTAGAACTGTAAACCTGTCACTCTAGTATAATACTAGAACTGTACACCAGTCAATCTAGTATAATACTAGAACTGTACACCTGTCACTAGTGTAATAATAGAACTGTACACCAGTCACTCTAGTATAATACTAGAACTGTACACCTGTCACTCTAGTATAATACTAGGACTGTACACCAGACACTCTAGTATAATACTAGAACTGTACACCAGTCACTCTAGTATAATACTATATCTTTTCACCAGTCACTCTTGTATAATACTAGAACTGTACACCTGTCACTCTAGTATAATACTAGAACTGTACACCAGTCACACTAGTACAATACTAGAACTGTACACCAGTCATTCTAGTATAAAACTAAAACTGTACACCAGTCACTCTAGTACACTACTAGAACTGTACACCAGTCATTCTAGTATAATACTAGAACTGTACACCAGTCACTCTAGTATAATACTAGAACTGTACACCAGTCACTCTAGTATAATACTAGAACTGTGCACCAGTCACTCTAGTATAATACTATAACTGTGCACCAGTCACTCTAGTATAATACTAGAACTGTGCACCAGTCACTCTAGTATAATACTATAACTGTGCACCAGTCACTCTAGTATAATACTAGAACTGTACACCAGTCACTCTAGTATAATACTAAAACTGTACACCAGTCACTCTAGTATAATACTAGAACTGTACACCAGTCACTCTAGTATAATACTAGAACTGTACACCAGACACTCTAGTATAATACTAGAACTGTACACCAGTCACTCTAGTATAATACTAGAACTGTACACCAGGCACTCTAGTATAATACTAAAACTGTACACCAGTCACTCTAGTATAATACTAAAACTGTACACCTGTCACTAGTATAATAATAGAACTGTACACCAGTCACTCTAGTATAATACTAGAACTGTACACCTGTCACTCTAGTATAATACTAGAACTGTACACCAGACACTCTAGTATAATACTAGAACTGTACACCAGTCACTCTAGTATAATACTAAAACTGTACACCAGTCACTCTAGTATAATACTAGAACTGTACACCAGTCACTCTAGTATAATACTAGAACTGTACACCAGTCACTCTAGTATAATATTAGAACTGTACACCAGTCACTCTAGTATAATACTAGAACTGTACACCAGACACTCTAGTATAATACTAGAACTGTACACCAGTCACTCTAGTATAATACTAGAACTGTACACCAGTCACTCTAGTATAATACTAAAACTGTACACCAGTCACTCTAGTATAATACTAAAACTGTACACCAGTCACTAGTATAAAACTAGAACTGTACACCAGTCACTCTAGTATAATATTAGAACTGTACACCAGTCACTCTAGTATAATACTAGAACTGTACACCAGACACTCTAGTATAATACTAGAACTGTACACCAGTCACTCTAGTATAATACTAGAACTGTACACCAGTCACTCTAGTATAATACTAAAACTGTACACCAGTCACTAGTATAATACTAGAACTGTACACCAGTCATTCTAGTATAATACTAGAACTGTACACCAGTCACTCTAGTATAATACTAAAACTGTACACCAGTCACTAGTATAATACTAGAACTGTACACCAGTCATTCTAGTATAATACTAGAACTGTACACCAGTCACTCTAGTATAATACTAAAACTGTACACCAGTCACTCTAGTATAATATTAAAACTGTACACCAGTCACTAGTATAATACTAGAACTGTACACCAGTCATTCTAGTATAATACTAGAACTGTACACCAGTCACTCTAGTATAATACTAGAACTGTACACCAGTCACTCTAGTATAATACTAGAACTGTACACCAGTCACTCTAGTATAATACTAGAACTGTACACCTGTCACTCTAGTATAATACTAGAACTGTACACCAGACACTCTAGTATAATACTAGAACTGTAAACCTGTCACTCTAGTATAATACTAGAACTGTACACCAGTCAATCTAGTATAATACTAGAACTGTACACCTGTCACTAGTGTAATAATAGAACTGTACACCAGTCACTCTAGTATAATACTAGAACTGTACACTTGTCACTCTAGTATAATACTAGGACTGTACACCAGACACTCTAGTATAATACTAGAACTGTACACCAGTCACTCTAGTATAATACTAGATCTGTTCACCAGTCACTCTTGTATAATACTAGAACTGTACACCTGTCACTCTAGTATAATACTAGAACTGTACACCAGTCACACTAGTACAATACTAGAACTGTACACCAGTCATTCTAGTATAAAACTAAAACTGTACACCAGTCACTCTAGTACACTACTAGAACTGTACACCAGTCATTCTAGTATAATACTAGAACTGTACACCAGTCACTCTAGTATAATACTAGAACTGTACACCAGTCACTCTAGTATAATACTAGAACTGTGCACCAGTCACTCTAGTATAATACTATAACTGTGCACCAGTCACTCTAGTATAATACTAGAACTGTATACCAGTCACTCTAGTATAATACTAGAACTGTGCACCAGTCACTCTAGTATAATACTATAACTGTGCACCAGTCACTCTAGTATAATACTAGAACTGTACACCAGTCACTCTAGTATAATACTAAAACTGTACACCAGTCACTCTAGTATAATACTAGAACTGTACACCAGACACTCTAGTATAATACTAGAACTGTACACCAGTCACTCTAGTATAATACTAGAACTGTACACCAGTCACTCTAGTATAATACTAAAACTGTACACCAGTCACTCTAGTATAATACTAAAACTGTACACCAGTCACTAGTATAATACTAGAACTGTACACCAGTCACTCTAGTATAATATTAGAACTGTACACCAGTCACTCTAGTATAATACTAGAACTGTACACCAGACACTCTAGTATAATACTAGAACTGTACACCAGTCACTCTAGTATAATACTAGAACTGTACACCAGTCACTCTAGTATAATACTAAAACTGTACACCAGTCACTAGTATAATACTAGAACTGTACACCAGTCATTCTAGTATAATACTAGAACAGTACACCAGTCACTCTAGTATAATACTAAAACTGTACACCAGTCACTAGTATAATACTAGAACTGTACACCAGTCATTCTAGTATAATACTAGAACTGTACACCAGTCACTCTAGTATAATACTAAAACTGTACACCAGTCACTCTAGTATAATATTAAAACTGTACACCAGTCACTAGTATAATACTAGAACTGTACACCAGTCATTCTAGTATAATACTAGAACTGTACACCAGTCACTCTAGTATAATACTAGAACTGTACACCAGTCACTCTAGTATAATACTAGAACTGTACACCAGTCACTCTAGTATAATACTAGAACTGTGCACTAGTCACTCTAGTATAATATTAGAACTGTACACCAGTCTCTCTAGTATAATACTAGAACTGTACACCAGACACTCTAGTATAATACTAGAACTGTACACCAGTCACTCTAGTATAATACTAGATCTGTACAACAGTCACTCTAGTATAATACTAGAACTGTACACCTGTCACTCTAGTATAATACTAGGACTGTACACCAGTCACTCTAGTATAATACTAGAACTGTACACCAGTCACTCTAGTATAATACTAGAACTGTACACCTATCACTCTAGTATAATACTAGAACTGTACACCATTCACTCTAGTATAATACTAGAACTGTACACCAGTCACGCTAGTATAATACTAGAACTGTACACCAGTCACTCTAGTATAATACCAAAACTGTACACCAATCACTCTAGTATAATACTAGAACTGTACACCAGTCACTCTAGTATAATACTAGAACTGTACACCAGTCACTCTAGTATAATACTAGAACTGTGCACCAGTCACTCTAGTATAATACTATAACTGTGCACCAGTCACTCTAGTATAATACTAGAACTGTATACCAGTCACTCTAGTATAATACTAGAACTGTGCACCAGTCACTCTAGTATAATACTATAACTGTGCACCAGTCACTCTAGTATAATACTAGAACTGTACACCAGTCACTCTAGTATAATACTAAAACTGTACACCAGTCACTCTAGTATAATACTAGAACTGTACACCAGACACTCTAGTATAATACTAGAACTGTACACCAGTCACTCTAGTATAATACTAGAACTGTACACCAGTCACTCTAGTATAATACTAAAACTGTACACCAGTCACTCTAGTATAATACTAAAACTGTACACCAGTCACTAGTATAATACTAGAACTGTACACCAGTCACTCTAGTATAATATTAGAACTGTACACCAGTCACTCTAGTATAATACTAGAACTGTACACCAGACACTCTAGTATAATACTAGAACTGTACACCAGTCACTCTAGTATAATACTAGAACTGTACACCAGTCACTCTAGTATAATACTAAAACTGTACACCAGTCACTAGTATAATACTAGAACTGTACACCAGTCATTCTAGTATAATACTAGAACAGTACACCAGTCACTCTAGTATAATACTAAAACTGTACACCAGTCACTAGTATAATACTAGAACTGTACACCAGTCATTCTAGTATAATACTAGAACTGTACACCAGTCACTCTAGTATAATACTAAAACTGTACACCAGTCACTCTAGTATAATATTAAAACTGTACACCAGTCACTAGTATAATACTAGAACTGTACACCAGTCATTCTAGTATAATACTAGAACTGTACACCAGTCACTCTAGTATAATACTAGAACTGTACACCAGTCACTCTAGTATAATACTAGAACTGTACACCAGTCACTCTAGTATAATACTAGAACTGTGCACTAGTCATTCTAGTATAATATTAGAACTGTACACCAGTCTCTCTAGTATAATACTAGAACTGTACACCAGACACTCTAGTATAATACTAGAACTGTACACCAGTCACTCTAGTATAATACTAGATCTGTACAACAGTCACTCTAGTATAATACTAGAACTGTACACCTGTCACTCTAGTATAATACTAGGACTGTACACCAGTCACTCTAGTATAATACTAGAACTGTACACCAGTCACTCTAGTATAATACTAGAACTGTACACCTATCACTCTAGTATAATACTAGAACTGTACACCATTCACTCTAGTATAATACTAGAACTGTACACCAGTCACGCTAGTATAATACTAGAACTGTACACCAGTCACTCTAGTATAATACCAAAACTGTACACCAATCACTCTAGTATAATACTAGAACTGTACACCAGTCACTCTAGTATAATACTAGAACTGTACACCAGTCACTCTAGTATAATACTATAACTGTGCACCAGTCACTCTAGTATAATACTAGAACTGTACACCAGTCACTCTAGTATAATACTAGAACTGTACACCAGTCACTCTAGTATAATACTAGAACTGTGCACCAGTCACTCTAGTATAATACTAGAACTGTGCACCAGTCACTCTAGTATAATACTAGAACTGTGCATCTGTCACTCTAGTATAATACTAGAACTGTACACCAGTTACTCTAGTATAATACTAGAACTGTACACCAGTCACTCTAGTATAATACTATAACTGTGCACCAGTCACTCTAGTATAATACTAGAACTGTACACCAGTCACTCTAGTATAATACTAGAACTGTACACCAGTCACTCTAGTATAATACTAGAACTGTACACCGGTCACTCTAGTATAATACTAGAACTGTACACCGGTCACTCTAGTATAATACTAGAACTGTACACCAGTCACTCTAGTATAATACTAGAACTGTACACCAGTCACTCTAGTATAATACTAAAACTGTACACCAGTCACTAGTATAATACTAGAACTGTACACCAGTCATTCTAGTATAATACTAGAACAGTACACCAGTCACTCTAGTATAATACTAAAACTGTACACCAGTCACTAGTATAATACTAGAACTGTACACCAGTCACTCTAGTATAATATTAGAACTGTACACCAGTCACTCTAGTATAATACTAGAACTGTACACCAGACACTCTAGTATAATACTAGAACTGTACACCAGTCACTCTAGTATAATACTAGAACTGTACACCAGTCACTCTAGTATAATACTAAAACTGTACACCAGTCACTAGTATAATACTAGAACTGTACACCAGTCATTCTAGTATAATACTAGAACAGTACACCAGTCACTCTAGTATAATACTAAAACTGTACACCAGTCACTAGTATAATACTAGAACTGTACACCAGTCATTCTAGTATAATACTAGAACTGTACACCAGTCACTCTAGTATAATACTAAAACTGTACACCAGTCACTCTAGTATAATATTAAAACTGTACACCAGTCACTAGTATAATACTAGAACTGTACATCAGTCATTCTAGTATAATACTAGAACTGTACACCAGTCACTCTAGTATAATACTAGAACTGTACACCAGTCACTCTAGTATAATACTAGAACTGTACACCAGTCACTCTAGTATAATACTAGAACTGTGCACTAGTCACTCTAGTATATTATTAGAACTGTACACCAGTCTCTCTAGTATAATACTAGAACTGTACACCAGACACTCTAGTATAATACTAGAACTGTACACCAGTCACTCTAGTATAATACTAGATCTGTACAACAGTCACTCTAGTATAATACTAGAACTGTACACCTGTCACTCTAGTATAATACTAGGATTGTACACCAGTCACTCTAGTATAATACTAGAACTGTACACCAGTCACTCTAGTATAATACTAGAACTGTACACCTATCACTCTAGTATAATACTAGAACTGTACACCATTCACTCTAGTATAATACTAGAACTGTACACCAGTCACTCTAGTATAATACTAGAACTGTACACCAGTCACTCTAGTATAATACCAAAACTGTACACCAATCACTCTAGTATAATACTAGAGCTGTACACCAGTCACTCTAGTATAATACTAGAACTGTACACCAGTCACTCTAGTATAATACTATAACTGTGCACCAGTCACTCTAGTATAATACTAGAACTGTACACCAGTCACTCTAGTATAATACTAGAACTGTACACCAGTCAATCTAGTATAATACTGGAACTGTGCACCAGTCACTCTAGTATAATACTAGAACTGTGCACCAGTCACTCTAGTATAATACTAGAACTGTGCATCTGTCACTCTAGTATAATACTAGAACTGTACACCAGTCACTCTAGTATAATACTAGAACTGTACACCAGTCACTCTAGTATAATACTATAACTGTGCACCAGTCACTCTAGTATAATACTAGAACTGTACACCAGTCTCTCTAGTATAATACTAGAACTGTACACCAGACACTCTAGTATAATACTAGAACTGTACACCAGTCACTCTAGTATAATATTAGAACTGTACACCAGTCACTCTAGTATAATACTAGAACTGTACACCAGACACTCTAGTATAATACTAGAACTGTACACCAGTCACTCTAGTATAATACTAGAACTGTACACCAGTCACTCTAGTATAATACTAAAACTGTACACCAGTCACTAGTATAATACTAGAACTGTACACCAGTCATTCTAGTATAATACTAGAACAGTACACCAGTCACTCTAGTATAATACTAAAACTGTACACCAGTCACTCTAGTATAATACTAGAACTGTACACCAGTCACTCTAGTATAATACTAGAACTGTGCACCAGTCACTCTAGTATAATACTAGAACTGTGCACCAGTCACTCTAGTATAATATTAGAACTGTGCATCTGTCACTCTAGTATAATACTAGAACTGTACACCAGTCACTCTAGTATAATACTAGAACTGTACACCAGTCACTCTAGTATAATACTATAACTGTGCACCAGTCAATCTAGTATAATACTAGAACTGTACACCAGTCACTCTAGTATAATACTAGAACTGTACACCAGTCACTCTAGTATAATACTAGAACTGTACACCGGTCACTCTAGTATAATACTAGAACTGTACACCAGTCACTCTAGTATAATACTAGAACTGTACACCTATCACTCTAGTATAATACTAGAACTGTACACCATTCACTCTAGTATAATACTAGAACTGTACACCAGTCACGCTAGTATAATACTAGAACTGTACACCAGTCACTCTAGTATAATACTAAAACTGTACACCAATCACTCTAGTATAATACTAGAACTGTACACCAGTCACTCTAGTATAATACTAGAACTGTACACCAGTCACTCTAGTATAATACTATAACTGTGCACCAGTCACTCTAGTATAATACTAGAACTGTACACCAGTCACTCTAGTATAATACTAGAACTGTACACCAGTCACTCTAGTATAATACTAGAACTGTGCACCAGTCACTCTAGTATAATACTAGAACTGTGCACCAGTCACTCTAGTATAATACTAGAACTGTGCATCTGTCACTCTAGTATAATACTAGAACTGTACACCAGTTACTCTAGTATAATACTAGAACTGTACACCAGTCACTCTAGTATAATACTATAACTGTGCACCAGTCACTCTAGTATAATACTAGAACTGTACACCAGTCACTCTAGTATAATACTAGAACTGTACACCAGTCACTCTAGTATAATACTAGAACTGTACACCGGTCACTCTAGTATAATACTAGAACTGTACACCGGTCACTCTAGTATAATACTAGAACTGTACACCAGTCACTCTAGTATAATACTAGAACTGTACACCAGTCACTCTAGTATAATACTAAAACTGTACACCAGTCACTAGTATAATACTAGAACTGTACACCAGTCATTCTAGTATAATACTAGAACAGTACACCAGTCACTCTAGTATAATACTAAAACTGTACACCAGTCACTAGTATAATACTAGAACTGTACACCAGTCACTCTAGTATAATATTAGAACTGTACACCAGTCACTCTAGTATAATACTAGAACTGTACACCAGACACTCTAGTATAATACTAGAACTGTACACCAGTCACTCTAGTATAATACTAGAACTGTACACCAGTCACTCTAGTATAATACTAAAACTGTACACCAGTCACTAGTATAATACTAGAACTGTACACCAGTCATTCTAGTATAATACTAGAACAGTACACCAGTCACTCTAGTATAATACTAAAACTGTACACCAGTCACTAGTATAATACTAGAACTGTACACCAGTCATTCTAGTATAATACTAGAACTGTACACCAGTCACTCTAGTATAATACTAAAACTGTACACCAGTCACTCTAGTATAATATTAAAACTGTACACCAGTCACTAGTATAATACTAGAAATGTACATCAGTCATTCTAGTATAATACTAGAACTGTACACCAGTCACTCTAGTATAATACTAGAACTGTACACCAGTCACTCTAGTATAATACTAGAACTGTACACCAGTCACTCTAGTATAATACTAGAACTGTGCACTAGTCACTCTAGTATATTATTAGAACTGTACACCAGTCTCTCTAGTATAATACTAGAACTGTACACCAGACACTCTAGTATAATACTAGAACTGTACACCAGTCACTCTAGTATAATACTAGATCTGTACAACAGTCACTCTAGTATAATACTAGAACTGTACACCTGTCACTCTAGTATAATACTAGGATTGTACACCAGTCACTCTAGTATAATACTAGAACTGTACACCAGTCACTCTAGTATAATACTAGAACTGTACACCTATCACTCTAGTATAATACTAGAACTGTACACCATTCACTCTAGTATAATACTAGAACTGTACACCAGTCACTCTAGTATAATACTAGAACTGTACACCAGTCACTCTAGTATAATACCAAAACTGTACACCAATCACTCTAGTATAATACTAGAGCTGTACACCAGTCACTCTAGTATAATACTAGAACTGTACACCAGTCACTCTAGTATAATACTATAACTGTGCACCAGTCACTCTAGTATAATACTAGAACTGTACACCAGTCACTCTAGTATAATACTAGAACTGTACACCAGTCACTCTAGTATAATACTGGAACTGTGCACCAGTCACTCTAGTATAATACTAGAACTGTGCACCAGTCACTCTAGTATAATACTAGAACTGTGCATCTGTCACTCTAGTATAATACTAGAACTGTACACCAGTCACTCTAGTATAATACTAGAACTGTACACCAGTCACTCTAGTATAATACTATAACTGTGCACCAGTCACTCTAGTATAATACTAGAACTGTACACCAGTCTCTCTAGTATAATACTAGAACTGTACACCAGACACTCTAGTATAATACTAGAACTGTACACCAGTCACTCTAGTATAATACTAGATCTGTACAACAGTCACTCTAGTATAATACTAGAACTGTACACCTGTCACTCTAGTATAATACTAGGACTGTACACCAGTCACTCTAGTATAATACTAGAACTGTACACCAGTCACTCTAGTATAATACTAGAACTGTACACCTATCACTCTAGTATAATACTAGAACTGTACACCATTCACTCTAGTATAATACTAGAACTGTACACCAGTCACGCTAGTATAATACTAGAACTGTACACCAGTCACTCTAGTATAATACCAAAACTGTACACCAATCACTCTAGTATAATACTAGAACTGTACACCAGTCACTCTAGTATAATACTAGAACTGTACACCAGTCACTCTAGTATAATACTATAACTGTGCACCAGTCACTCTAGTATAATACTAGAACTGTACACCAGTCACTCTAGTATAATACTAGAACTGTACACCAGTCACTCTAGTATAATACTAGAACTGTGCACCAGTCACTCTAGTATAATACTAGAACTGTGCACCAGTCACTCTAGTATAATACTAGAACTGTGCATCTGTCACTCTAGTATAATACTAGAACTGTACACCAGTTACTCTAGTATAATACTAGAACTGTACACCAGTCACTCTAGTATAATACTATAACTGTGCACCAGTCACTCTAGTATAATACTAGAACTGTACACCAGTCACTCTAGTATAATACTAGAACTGTACACCAGTCACTCTAGTATAATACTAGAACTGTACACCGGTCACTCTAGTATAATACTAGAACTGTACACCGGTCACTCTAGTATAATACTAGAACTGTACACCAGTCACTCTAGTATAATACTAGAACTGTACACCAGTCACTCTAGTATAATACTAAAACTGTACACCAGTCACTAGTATAATACTAGAACTGTACACCAGTCATTCTAGTATAATACTAGAACAGTACACCAGTCACTCTAGTATAATACTAAAACTGTACACCAGTCACTAGTATAATACTAGAACTGTACACCAGTCACTCTAGTATAATATTAGAACTGTACACCAGTCACTCTAGTATAATACTAGAACTGTACACCAGACACTCTAGTATAATACTAGAACTGTACACCAGTCACTCTAGTATAATACTAGAACTGTACACCAGTCACTCTAGTATAATACTAAAACTGTACACCAGTCACTAGTATAATACTAGAACTGTACACCAGTCATTCTAGTATAATACTAGAACAGTACACCAGTCACTCTAGTATAATACTAAAACTGTACACCAGTCACTAGTATAATACTAGAACTGTACACCAGTCATTCTAGTATAATACTAGAACTGTACACCAGTCACTCTAGTATAATACTAAAACTGTACACCAGTCACTCTAGTATAATATTAAAACTGTACACCAGTCACTAGTATAATACTAGAACTGTACATCAGTCATTCTAGTATAATACTAGAACTGTACACCAGTCACTCTAGTATAATACTAGAACTGTACACCAGTCACTCTAGTATAATACTAGAACTGTACACCAGTCACTCTAGTATAATACTAGAATTGTGCACTAGTCACTCTAGTATATTATTAGAACTGTACACCAGTCTCTCTAGTATAATACTAGAACTGTACACCAGACACTCTAGTATAATACTAGAACTGTACACCAGTCACTCTAGTATAATACTAGATCTGTACAACAGTCACTCTAGTATAATACTAGAACTGTACACCTGTCACTCTAGTATAATACTAGGATTGTACACCAGTCACTCTAGTATAATACTAGAACTGTACACCAGTCACTCTAGTATAATACTAGAACTGTACACCTATCACTCTAGTATAATACTAGAACTGTACACCATTCACTCTAGTATAATACTAGAACTGTACACCAGTCACTCTAGTATAATACTAGAACTGTACACCAGTCACTCTAGTATAATACCAAAACTGTACACCAATCACTCTAGTATAATACTAGAGCTGTACACCAGTCACTCTAGTATAATACTAGAACTGTACACCAGTCACTCTAGTATAATACTATAACTGTGCACCAGTCACTCTAGTATAATACTAGAACTGTACACCAGTCACTCTAGTATAATACTAGAACTGTACACCAGTCACTCTAGTATAATACTAGAACTGTGCACCAGTCACTCTAGTATAATACTAGAACTGTGCACCAGTCACTCTAGTATAATACTAGAACTGTGCATCTGTCACTCTAGTATAATACTAGAACTGTACACCAGTCACTCTAGTATAATACTAGAACTGTACACCAGTCACTCTAGTATAATACTATAACTGTGCACCAGTCACTCTAGTATAATACTAGAACTGTACACCAGTCACTCTAGTATAATACTAGAACTGTACACCAGTCACTCTAGTATAATACTAGAACTGTACACCGGTCACTCTAGTATAATACTAGAACTGTACACCGGTCACTCTAGTATAATACTAGAACTGTACACCAGTCACTCTAGTATAATACTAGAACTGTACACCAGTCACTCTAGTATAATAATAGAACTGTACACCAGTCACTCTAGTATAATACTAGAACTGTACACCAGTCACTCTAGTATAATACTAGAACTGTACACCAGTCACTCTAGTATAATACTAGAACTGTACACCTGTCACTCTAGTATAATAATAGAACTGTACACCTGTCAGTCTAGTATAATAATAGAACTGTACACCAGTCACTCTAGTATAATACTAGAACTGTGCACCAGTCACTCTAGTATAATACTTGAACTGTACACCACTCACTCTAGTATAATACTAGAACTGTACACCAGTCATTCTAGTATAATACTAGAACTGTACACCAGTCACTCTAGTATAATACTATAACTGTGCACCAGTCATTCTAGTATAATACTAAAACTGTACACCAGTCACTCTAGTACAATACTAGAACTGTACACCAGTCATTCTAGTATAATACTAAATCTGTACACCAGTCACTCTAGTATAATACTAGAACTGTACACCAGTCACTCTAGTATAATACTAGAACTGTACACCAGTCACTCTAGTATAATACTAGAACTGTACACCAGTCACTCTAGTATAATACTAGAACTGTGCATCAGTCACTCTAGTATAATACTAGAACTGTACACCAGTCACTCTAGTATAATACTAGAACTGTACACCAGTCACTCTAGTATAATACTATAACTGTGCACCAGTCACTCTAGTATAATACTAGAACTGTACACCAGTCACTCTAGTATAATTCTAGAACTGTACACCAGTCACTCTAGTATAATACTAGAACTGTACACCAGTCACTCTAGTATAATACTAGAACTGTACACCAGTCACTCTAGTATAATACTAGAACTGTGCACTAGTCACTCTAGTATAATATTAGAACTGTACACCAGTCTCTCTAGTATAATACTAGAACTGTACACCAGTCACTCTAGTATAATACTAGAACTGTACACCAGTCACTCTAGTATAATACTAGAACTGTACACCAGTCACTCTAGTATAATACTAGATCTGTACAACAGTCACTCTAGTATAATACTAGAACTGTACACCTGTCACTCTAGTATAATACTAGGACTGTACACCAGTCACTCTAGTATAATACTAGAACTGTACACCAGTCACTCTAGTATAATACTAGAACTGTACACCTATCACTCTAGTATAATACTAGAACTGTACACCATTCACTCTAGTATAATACTAGAACTGTACACCAGTCACTCTAGTATAATACTAGAACTGTACACCAGTCACTCTAGTATAATACTATAACTGTGCACCAGTCACTCTAGTATAATACTAGAACTGTACACCAGTCACTCTAGTATAATACTAGAACTGTACACCAGTCACTCTAGTATAATACTAGAACTGTGCACCAGTCACTCTAGTATAATACTAGAACTGTGCACCAGTCACTCTAGTATAATACTAGAACTGTGCATCTGTCACTCTAGTATAATACTAGAACTGTACACCAGTCACTCTAGTATAATACTAGAACTGTACACCAGTCACTCTAGTATAATACTATAACTGTGCACCAGTCAATCTAGTATAATACTAGAACTGTACACCAGTCACTCTAGTATAATACTAGAACTGTACACCAGTCACTCTAGTATAATACTAGAACTGTACACCGGTCACTCTAGTATAATACTAGAACTGTACACCAGTCACTCTAGTATAATACTAGAACTGTACACCAGTCACTCTAGTATAATAATAGAACTGTACACCAGTCACTCTAGTATAATACTAGAACTGTACACCAGTCACTCTAGTATAATACTAGAACTGTACACCAGTCACTCTAGTATAATACTAGAACTGTACACCTGTCACTCTAGTATAATAATAGAACTGTACACCAGTCACTCTAGTATAATACTAGAACTGTGCACCAGTCACTCTAGTATAATACTTGAACTGTACACCACTCACTCTAGTATAATACTAGAACTGTACACCAGTCATTCTAGTATAATACTAGAACTGTACACCAGTCACTCTAGTATAATACTATAACTGTGCACCAGTCATTCTAGTATAATACTAAAACTGTACACCAGTCACTCTAGTACAATACTAGAACTGTACACCAGTCATTCTAGTATAATACTAAATCTGTACACCAGTCACTCTAGTATAATACTAGAACTGTACACCAGTCACTCTAGTATAATACTAGAACTGTACACCAGTCACTCTAGTATAATACTAGAACTGTGCATCAGTCACTCTAGTATAATACTAGAACTGTACACCAGTCACTCTAGTATAATACTAGAACTGTACACCAGTCACTCTAGTATAATACTATAACTGTGCACCAGTCACTCTAGTATAATACTAGAACTGTACACCAGTCATTCTATAATAATTCTAGAACTGTACACCAGTCACTCTAGTATAATACTAGAACTGTACACCAGTCAATCTAGTATAATACTAGAACTGTACACCAGTCACTCTAGTATAATACTAGAACTGTACACCAGTCACTCTAGTATAATACTAGAACTGTACACCGGTCACTCTAGTATAATACTAGAACTGTACACCAGTCACTCTAGTATAATACTAGAACTGTACACCAGTCACTCTAGTATAATAATAGAACTGTACACCATTCACTCTAGTATAATACTAGAACTGTACACCAGTCACTCTAGTATAATACTAGAACTGTACACCTCTCACTCTAGTATAATAATAGAACTGTACACCAGTCACTCTAGTATAATACTAGAACTGTGCACCAGTCACTCTAGTATAATACTTGAACTGTACACCAGTCACTCTAGTATAATACTAGAACTGTACACCAGTCATTCTAGTATAATACTAGAACTGTACACCAGTCACTCTAGTATAATACTAGAACTGTGCACCAGTCACCCTAGTATAATACTATAACTGTGCACCAGTCACTCTAGTGTAATACTTGAACTGTACACCAGACACTCTAGTATAATACTAGAACTGTACACCAGTCACTCTAGTATAATACTAGAACTGTACACCAGTCACTCTAGTATAATACTAAAACTGTACACCAATCACTAGTATAATACTAAAACTGTACACCAGTCATTCTAGTATAATACTAGAACTGTACACCAGTCACTCTAGTATAATACTAAAACTGTACACCAGTCACTAGTATAATACTAGAACTGTACACCAGTCATTCTAGTATAATACTAGAACTGTACACCAGTCACTCTAGTATAACACTAAAACTGTACACCAGTCACTCTAGTATAATATTAAAACTGTACACCAGTCACTAGTATAATACTAGAACTGTACACCAGTCATTCTAGTATAATACTAGAACTGTACACCAGTCACTCTAGTATAATACTAGAACTGTACACCAGTCACTCTAGTATAATACTAGAACTGTACACCAGTCACTCTAGTATAATACTAGAACTGTACACCAGTCACTCTAGTATAATACTATAACTGTGCACCAGTCACTCTAGTATAATACTAGAACTGTACACCAGTCACTCTAGTATAATACTAGAACTGTACACCAGTCACTCTAGTATAATACTAGAACTGTGCACCAGTCACTCTAGTATAATACTAGAACTGTGCACCAGTCACTCTAGTATAATACTAGAACTGTGCATCTGTCACTCTAGTATAATACTAGAACTGTACACCAGTCACTCTAGTATAATACTAGAACTGTACACCAGTCACTCTAGTATAATACTATAACTGTGCACCAGTCACTCTAGTATAATACTAGAACTGTACACCAGTCACTCTAGTATAATACTAGAACTGTACACCAGTCACTCTAGTATAATACTAGAACTGTACACCGGTCACTCTAGTATAATACTAGAACTGTACACCAGTCACTCTAGTATAATACTAGAACTGTACACCAGTCACTCTAGTATAATAATAGAACTGTACACCAGTCACTCTAGTATAATACTAGAACTGTACACCAGTCACTCTAGTATAATACTAGAACTGTACACCAGTCACTCTAGTATAATACTAGAACTGTACACCTGTCACTCTAGTATAATAATAGAACTGTACACCAGTCACTCTAGTATAATACTAGAACTGTGCACCAGTCACTCTAGTATAATACTTGAACTGTACACCACTCACTCTAGTATAATACTAGAACTGTACACCAGTCATTCTAGTATAATACTAGAACTGTACACCAGTCACTCTAGTATAATACTATAACTGTGCACCAGTCATTCTAGTATAATACTAAAACTGTACACCAGTCACTCTAGTATAATACTAGAACTGTACACCAGACACTCTAGTATAATACCCGAACTGTACACCTGTCACTCTAGTATAATACTAGAACTGTACACCAGTCAATCTAGTATAATACTAAAACTGTACACCAGTCACTCTAGTATAATACTAGAACTGTACACCAGTCACTCTAGTATAATACTAGAACTGTACACCGGTCACTCTAGTATAATACTAGAACTGTACACCAGTCACTCTAGTATAATACTAGAACTGTACACCAGTCACTCTAGTATAATAATAGAACTGTACACCATTCACTCTAGTATAATACTAGAACTGTACACCAGTCACTCTAGTATAATACTAGAACTGTACACCTCTCACTCTAGTATAATAATAGAACTGTACACCAGTCACTCTAGTATAATACTAGAACTGTGCACCAGTCACTCTAGTATAATACTTGAACTGTACACCAGTCACTCTAGTATAATACTAGAACTGTACACCAGTCATTCTAGTATAATACTAGAACTGTACACCAGTCACTCTAGTATAATACTAGAACTGTGCACCAGTCACCCTAGTATAATACTATAACTGTGCACCAGTCACTCTAGTGTAATACTTGAACTGTACACCAGACACTCTAGTATAATACTAGAACTGTACACCAGTCACTCTAGTATAATACTAGAACTGTACACCAGTCACTCTAGTATAATACTAAAACTGTACACCAATCACTAGTATAATACTAAAACTGTACACCAGTCATTCTAGTATAATACTAGAACTGTACACCAGTCACTCTAGTATAATACTAAAACTGTACACCAGTCACTAGTATAATACTAGAACTGTACACCAGTCATTCTAGTATAATACTAGAACTGTACACCAGTCACTCTAGTATAACACTAAAACTGTACACCAGTCACTCTAGTATAATATTAAAACTGTACACCAGTCACTAGTATAATACTAGAACTGTACACCAGTCATTCTAGTATAATACTAGAACTGTACACCAGTCACTCTAGTATAATACTAGAACTGTACACCAGTCACTCTAGTATAATACTAGAACTGTACACCAGTCACTCTAGTATAATACTAGAACTGTACACCAGTCACTCTAGTATAATACTATAACTGTGCACCAGTCACTCTAGTATAATACTAGAACTGTACACCAGTCACTCTAGTATAATACTAGAACTGTACACCAGTCACTCTAGTATAATACTAGAACTGTGCACCAGTCACTCTAGTATAATACTAGAACTGTGCACCAGTCACTCTAGTATAATACTAGAACTGTGCATCTGTCACTCTAGTATAATACTAGAACTGTACACCAGTCACTCTAGTATAATACTAGAACTGTACACCAGTCACTCTAGTATAATACTATAACTGTGCACCAGTCACTCTAGTATAATACTAGAACTGTACACCAGTCACTCTAGTATAATACTAGAACTGTACACCAGTCACTCTAGTATAATACTAGAACTGTACACCGGTCACTCTAGTATAATACTAGAACTGTACACCAGTCACTCTAGTATAATACTAGAACTGTACACCAGTCACTCTAGTATAATAATAGAACTGTACACCAGTCACTCTAGTATAATACTAGAACTGTACACCAGTCACTCTAGTATAATACTAGAACTGTACACCAGTCACTCTAGTATAATACTAGAACTGTACACCTGTCACTCTAGTATAATAATAGAACTGTACACCAGTCACTCTAGTATAATACTAGAACTGTGCACCAGTCACTCTAGTATAATACTTGAACTGTACACCACTCACTCTAGTATAATACTAGAACTGTACACCAGTCATTCTAGTATAATACTAGAACTGTACACCAGTCACTCTAGTATAATACTATAACTGTGCACCAGTCATTCTAGTATAATACTAAAACTGTACACCAGTCACTCTAGTACAATACTAGAACTGTACACCAGTCATTCTAGTATAATACTAAATCTGTACACCAGTCACTCTAGTATAATACTAGAACTGTACACCAGTCACTCTAGTATAATACTAGAACTGTGCATCAGTCACTCTAGTATAATACTAGAACTGTACACCAGTCACTCTAGTATAATACTAGAACTGTACACCAGTCACTCTAGTATAATACTATAACTGTGCACCAGTCACTCTAGTATAATACTAGAACTGTACACCAGTCATTCTATAATAATTCTAGAACTGTACACCAGTCACTCTAGTATAATACTAGAACTGTACACCAGTCACTCTAGTATAATACTAGAACTGTACACCAGTCACTCTAGTATAATACTAGAACTGTACACCAGTCACTCTAGTATAATACTAGAACTGTACACCGGTCACTCTAGTATAATACTAGAACTGTACACCAGTCACTCTAGCATAATACTAGAACTGTACACCAGTCACTCTAGTATAATAATAGAACTGTACACCATTCACTCTAGTATAATACTAGAACTGTACACCAGTCACTCTAGTATAATACTAGAACTGTACACCTGTCACTCTAGTATAATAATAGAACTGTACACCAGTCACTCTAGTATAATACTAGAACTGTGCACCAGTCACTCTAGTATAATACTTGAACTGTACACCAGTCACTCTAGTATAATACTAGAACTGTACACCAGTCATTCTAGTATAATACTAGAACTGTACACCAGTCACTCTAGTAAAATACTAGAACTGTGCACCAGTAACCCTAGTATAATACTATAACTGTGCACCAGTCACTCTAGTGTAATACTTGAACTGTACACCAGACACTCTAGTATAATACTAGAACTGTACACCAGTCACTCTAGTATAATACTAGAACTGTACACCAGTCACTCTAGTATAATACTAAAACTGTACACCAATCACTAGTATAATACTAAAACTGTACACCAGTCATTCTAGTATAATACTAGAACTGTACACCAGTCACTCTAGTATAATACTAAAACTGTACACCAGTCACTAGTATAATACTAGAACTGTACACCAGTCATTCTAGTATAATACTAGAACTGTACACCAGTCACTCTAGTATAATACTAAAACTGTACACCAGTCACTCTAGTATAATATTAAAACTGTACACCAGTCACTAGTATAATACTAGAACTGTACACCAGTCATTCTAGTATAATACTAGAACTGTACACCAGTCACTCTAGTATAATACTAGAACTGTACACCAGTCACTCTAGTATAATACTAGAACTGTACACCAGTCACTCTAGTATAATAATAGAACTGTACACCAGTCACTCTAGTATAATACTAAAACTGTACACCAGTCACTCTAGTATAATACTAAAACTGTACACCATTCACTAGTATAATACTAGAACTGTACACCAGTCACTCTAGTATAATACTAGAACTGTACACCAGACACTCTAGTATAATACTTGAACTGTACACCACTCACTCTAGTATAATACTAGAACTGTACACCAGTCATTCTAGTATAATACTAGAACTGTACACCAGTCACTCTAGTATAATACTAGAACTGTACACCAGTCACTCTAGTATAATACTAAAACTGTACACCAGTCACTAGTATAATACTAGAACTGTACACCAGTCACTCTAGTATAATACTAGAACTATACACCAGTCACTCTAATATAATACTAGAAATGTAGTTTTTAGCTTAAGCATATTTTATTTGCTAATTAAACAGACAAAATGGATTAAACACAAGTTAAACAAACTTATGAAGTCTTCTCCAAATTACGATTTGTTACAATAAAGAAGTATAAAAAGGCATGTATTACTATATGTAGCACTAATAACGAATCAATGATATTCACAAACAAAATGGGGGGAAAATAAAATCAAGATGGATACATATGATGTGCATGTTCACCCAATTCAATTCCAGTTATACAATAAGGAATCTTTTTGAACATTAAATATAATCAAAAACATATTTAAATATAATACAATTTTGTTCATAAGTTAAATTATCATTGCCACATGTCAGAAATTCAATGTCTAGAGTGTAGCAGGTTGTAACCCTGTTGATATTACCTATCAATGTAGTTCTGGCTTGTATGTAATTAGGACAATCCAAAAAGAAATGTTTTAAATTTTCAAGGTCAGCACCACATCGACAAGATGGGTCAGATACGATTCCAACTCGAGATAAATCAAAATTCAAAAACGAAGCTGAACTTCTTAGCTGAGTTAAAATAATATTTAATTTCCGAGGACCACAGAAAAAATGTCTGGGGACAGAATGATTTTCAGTTTCATCGATTTTCTTTAATCATGATTTGAATTTTGACAAGGGAACGACCATTTAACTTGAAGGGGTGGGGGGGGGGGGGGGGGGGGGGGTTATGTTTTTTTTCTATAAAAAATATTCTGATTCCCAATGTTGCTGAAAAAAATATTCTGATTTTGGTGGAGGAAAAAAAATAATAATCTGATTCAGAGTTTTTGTCATATAACCTAATGTTGCTTTCTGGAAAAAAAAATTGCGCTTTGCGCGACAAAAAAAATAAATATTCTAACTCTCGTGTTGTCCGGAATTTTTTTTTCGGAACGAACCAAATAAACCATAGGGTAAGCCTGTAACAATTTTGGCAGCTTCCAGTAAGTTGTTCCAGTTTTTGTGAATTTCCAATCCCACAGTTATCCCATAGTTCACATGCATATTCAAAAAGTGGTCTAATGCACACAAGATATAGTTTATCTAAATTAGTGCAACTAAGACGGTATTTCAATTTACGTAGGCTGTTCAAATGTTTAGACACACTACTTTTGATATTATTAAAATGGGTATTCAACTTAGCATCATTGCTAAATGTAACACCTAAGTGTTTAAGAGAAATGGTAATGGGTACTGATTTTCCATTAAAAGAGAAATCAAGAATTTCTGGAAAGCTACGATTACTAGAACTGTACACCAGTCACTCTAGTATAATACTATAACTGTGCACCAGTCACTCTAGTATAATACTAGAACTGTACACCAGTCACTCTAGTATAATACTAGAACTGTACACCAGTCACTCTAGTATAATACTAGAACTGTACACCTGTCACTCTAGTATAATACTAAAACTGTACACCAGTCACTCTAGTGTAATACTAGAACTGTACACCAGTCACTCTAGTATAATACTAAAACTGTACACCAGTCACTCTAGTATAATACTATAACTGTACACCAGTCACTCTAGTATAATACTATATCTCTAGTATAATACTATAACTGTACAACAGTCACTCTAGTATAATACTTTAACTGTACACCAGTCACTAGTATAATACTAGAACTGTACACCAGTCACTCTAGTATAATACTAGAACTGTATACCAGTCACTCTAGTATAATACTAGAACTGTACACCAGTCACTCTAGTATAATACTAGAACTGTACACCTGTCACTCTAGTATAATACTAAAACTGTACACCAGTCACTCTAGTATAATACTAGAACTGTACACCAGTCACTCTAGTATAATACTAGAACTGTACACCAGTCACTCGAGTATAATACTAGAACTGTACACCAGTCACTCTAGTATAATACTAGAACTATACACCAGTCACTCTAGTATAATACTAGAACTGTACACCAGTCACTCTAGTATAATATTAGAACTGTACACCAGTCACTCTAGTATAATATTAGAACTGTACACCAGTCACTCTAGTATAATACTAGAACTGTACACCCGTCACTCTAGTATAATACTAGAACTGTACACCAGTCATTCTAGTATAATACTAGAACTGTACACCAGTCACTCTAGTATAATACTAGAACTGTACACCAGTCACTCTAGTATAATATTAGAACTGTACACCAGTCACTCTAGTATAATACTAGAACTGTACACCAGGCACTCTAGTATAATACTAGAACTGTACACCAGTCACTCTAGTATAATACTAGAACTGTATACCAGTCACTCTAGTATAATACTAGAACTGTACACCAGTCACTCTAGTATAATACTAGAACTGTACACCAGTCACTCTAGTATAATACTAAAACTGTACACCAGTCACTCTAGTATAATACTAGAACTGTACACAAGTCACTCTAGTATAATACTAGAACTGTACACCAGTCACTCTAGTATAATACTAGAACTGTACACCAGTCACTCTAGTATAATACTAGAACTGTACACCAGTCACTCTAGTATAATACTAGAACTGTACACCTGTCACTCTAGTATAATACTAGAACTGTACACCAGTCACTCTAGTATAATACTAGAACTGTACACCAGTCACTCTAGTATAATACTAGAACTGTACACCAGTCACTCGAGTATAATACTAGAACTGTACACCAGTCACTCTAGTATAATACTAGAACTATACACCAGTCACTCTAGTATAATACTAGAACTGTACACCAGTCACTCTAGTATAATATTAGAACTGTACACCAGTCACTCTAGTATAATATTAGAACTGTACACCAGTCACTCTAGTATAATACTAGAACTGTACACCCGTCACTCTAGTATAATACTAGAACTGTACACCAGTCATTCTAGTATAATACTAGAACTGTACACCAGTCACTCTAGTATAATACTAGAACTGTACACCAGTCACTCTAGTATAATATTAGAACTGTACACCAGTCACTCTAGTATAATACTATAACTGTGCACCAGTCACTCTAGTATAATACTAGAACTGTACACCAGTCACTCTAGTATAATACTAAAACTGTACACCAGTCACTCTAGTATAATACTAGAACTGTACACCAGACACTCTAGTATAATACTAGAACTGTACACCAGTCACTCTAGTATAATACTAGAACTGTACACCAGTCACTCTAGTATAATACTAAAACTGTACACCAGTCACTCTAGTATAATACTAAAACTGTACACCAGTCACTAGTATAATACTAGAACTGTACACCAGTCACTCTAGTATAATATTAGAACTGTACACCAGTCACTCTAGTATAATACTAGAACTGTACACCAGACACTCTAGTATAATACTAGAACTGTACACCAGTCACTCTAGTATAATACTAGAACTGTACACCAGTCACTCTAGTATAATACTAAAACTGTACACCAGTCACTAGTATAATACTAGAACTGTACACCAGTCATTCTAGTATAATACTAGAACAGTACACCAGTCACTCTAGTATAATACTAAAACTGTACACCAGTCACTAGTATAATACTAGAACTGTACACCAGTCATTCTAGTATAATACTAGAACTGTACACCAGTCACTCTAGTATAATACTAAAACTGTACACCAGTCACTCTAGTATAATATTAAAACTGTACACCAGTCACTAGTATAATACTAGAACTGTACACCAGTCATTCTAGTATAATACTAGAACTGTACACCAGTCACTCTAGTATAATACTAGAACTGTACACCAGTCACTCTAGTATAATACTAGAACTGTACACCAGTCACTCTAGTATAATACTAGAACTGTGCACTAGTCACTCTAGTATAATATTAGAACTGTACACCAGTCTCTCTAGTATAATACTAGAACTGTACACCAGACACTCTAGTATAATACTAGAACTGTACACCAGTCACTCTAGTATAATACTAGATCTGTACAACAGTCACTCTAGTATAATACTAGAACTGTACACCTGTCACTCTAGTATAATACTAGGACTGTACACCAGTCACTCTAGTATAATACTAGAACTGTACACCAGTCACTCTAGTATAATACTAGAACTGTACACCTATCACTCTAGTATAATACTAGAACTGTACACCATTCACTCTAGTATAATACTAGAACTGTACACCAGTCACGCTAGTATAATACTAGAACTGTACACCAGTCACTCTAGTATAATACCAAAACTGTACACCAATCACTCTAGTATAATACTAGAACTGTACACCAGTCACTCTAGTATAATACTAGAACTGTACACCAGTCACTCTAGTATAATACTAGAACTGTGCACCAGTCACTCTAGTATAATACTATAACTGTGCACCAGTCACTCTAGTATAATACTAGAACTGTATACCAGTCACTCTAGTATAATACTAGAACTGTGCACCAGTCACTCTAGTATAATACTATAACTGTGCACCAGTCACTCTAGTATAATACTAGAACTGTACACCAGTCACTCTAGTATAATACTAAAACTGTACACCAGTCACTCTAGTATAATACTAGAACTGTACACCAGACACTCTAGTATAATACTAGAACTGTACACCAGTCACTCTAGTATAATACTAGAACTGTACACCAGTCACTCTAGTATAATACTAAAACTGTACACCAGTCACTCTAGTATAATACTAAAACTGTACACCAGTCACTAGTATAATACTAGAACTGTACACCAGTCACTCTAGTATAATATTAGAACTGTACACCAGTCACTCTAGTATAATACTAGAACTGTACACCAGACACTCTAGTATAATACTAGAACTGTACACCAGTCACTCTAGTATAATACTAGAACTGTACACCAGTCACTCTAGTATAATACTAAAACTGTACACCAGTCACTAGTATAATACTAGAACTGTACACCAGTCATTCTAGTATAATACTAGAACAGTACACCAGTCACTCTAGTATAATACTAAAACTGTACACCAGTCACTAGTATAATACTAGAACTGTACACCAGTCATTCTAGTATAATACTAGAACTGTACACCAGTCACTCTAGTATAATACTAAAACTGTACACCAGTCACTCTAGTATAATATTAAAACTGTACACCAGTCACTAGTATAATACTAGAACTGTACACCAGTCATTCTAGTATAATACTAGAACTGTACACCAGTCACTCTAGTATAATACTAGAACTGTACACCAGTCACTCTAGTATAATACTAGAACTGTACACCAGTCACTCTAGTATAATACTAGAACTGTGCACTAGTCACTCTAGTATAATATTAGAACTGTACACCAGTCTCTCTAGTATAATACTAGAACTGTACACCAGACACTCTAGTATAATACTAGAACTGTACACCAGTCACTCTAGTATAATACTAGATCTGTACAACAGTCACTCTAGTATAATACTAGAACTGTACACCTGTCACTCTAGTATAATACTAGGACTGTACACCAGTCACTCTAGTATAATACTAGAACTGTACACCAGTCACTCTAGTATAATACTAGAACTGTACACCTATCACTCTAGTATAATACTAGAACTGTACACCATTCACTCTAGTATAATACTAGAACTGTACACCAGTCACGCTAGTATAATACTAGAACTGTACACCAGTCACTCTAGTATAATACCAAAACTGTACACCAATCACTCTAGTATAATACTAGAACTGTACACCAGTCACTCTAGTATAATACTAGAACTGTACACCAGTCACTCTAGTATAATACTATAACTGTGCACCAGTCACTCTAGTATAATACTAGAACTGTACACCAGTCACTCTAGTATAATACTAGAACTGTACACCAGTCACTCTAGTATAATACTAGAACTGTGCACCAGTCACTCTAGTATAATACTAGAACTGTGCACCAGTCACTCTAGTATAATACTAGAACTGTGCATCTGTCACTCTAGTATAATACTAGAACTGTACACCAGTTACTCTAGTATAATACTAGAACTGTACACCAGTCACTCTAGTATAATACTATAACTGTGCACCAGTCACTCTAGTATAATACTAGAACTGTACACCAGTCACTCTAGTATAATACTAGAACTGTACACCAGTCACTCTAGTATAATACTAGAACTGTACACCGGTCACTCTAGTATAATACTAGAACTGTACACCGGTCACTCTAGTATAATACTAGAACTGTACACCAGTCACTCTAGTATAATACTAGAACTGTACACCAGTCACTCTAGTATAATACTAAAACTGTACACCAGTCACTAGTATAATACTAGAACTGTACACCAGTCATTCTAGTATAATACTAGAACAGTACACCAGTCACTCTAGTATAATACTAAAACTGTACACCAGTCACTAGTATAATACTAGAACTGTACACCAGTCACTCTAGTATAATATTAGAACTGTACACCAGTCACTCTAGTATAATACTAGAACTGTACACCAGACACTCTAGTATAATACTAGAACTGTACACCAGTCACTCTAGTATAATACTAGAACTGTACACCTGTCACTCTAGTATAATACTAAAACTGTACACCAGTCACTAGTATAATACTAGAACTGTACACCAGTCATTCTAGTATAATACTAGAACAGTACACCAGTCACTCTAGTATAATACTAAAACTGTACACCAGTCACTAGTATAATACTAGAACTGTACACCAGTCATTCTAGTATAATACTAGAACTGTACACCAGTCACTCTAGTATAATACTAAAACTGTACACCAGTCACTCTAGTATAATATTAAAACTGTACACCAGTCACTAGTATAATACTAGAACTGTACATCAGTCATTCTAGTATAATACTAGAACTGTACACCAGTCACTCTAGTATAATACTAGAACTGTACACCAGTCACTCTAGTATAATACTAGAACTGTACACCAGTCACTCTAGTATAATACTAGAACTGTGCACTAGTCACTCTAGTATATTATTAGAACTGTACACCAGTCTCTCTAGTATAATACTAGAACTGTACACCAGACACTCTAGTATAATACTAGAACTGTACACCAGTCACTCTAGTATAATACTAGATCTGTACAACAGTCACTCTAGTATAATACTAGAACTGTACACCTGTCACTCTAGTATAATACTAGGATTGTACACCAGTCACTCTAGTATAATACTAGAACTGTACACCAGTCACTCTAGTATAATACTAGAACTGTACACCTATCACTCTAGTATAATACTAGAACTGTACACCATTCACTCTAGTATAATACTAGAACTGTACACCAGTCACTCTAGTATAATACTAGAACTGTACACCAGTCACTCTAGTATAATACCAAAACTGTACACCAATCACTCTAGTATAATACTAGAGCTGTACACCAGTCACTCTAGTATAATACTAGAACTGTACACCAGTCACTCTAGTATAATACTATAACTGTGCACCAGTCACTCTAGTATAATACTAGAACTGTACACCAGTCACTCTAGTATAATACTAGAACTGTACACCAGTCACTCTAGTATAATACTGGAACTGTGCACCAGTCACTCTAGTATAATACTAGAACTGTGCACCAGTCACTCTAGTATAATACTAGAACTGTGCATCTGTCACTCTAGTATAATACTAGAACTGTACACCAGTCACTCTAGTATAATACTAGAACTGTACACCAGTCACTCTAGTATAATACTATAACTGTGCACCAGTCACTCTAGTATAATACTAGAACTGTACACCAGTCTCTCTAGTATAATACTAGAACTGTACACCAGACACTCTAGTATAATACTAAAACTGTACACCAGTCACTCTAGTATAATACTAGAACTGTACACCAGACACTCTAGTATAATACTAGAACTGTACACCAGTCACTCTAGTATAATACTAGAACTGTACACCAGTCACTCTAGTATAATACTAAAACTGTACACCAGTCACTCTAGTATAATACTAAAACTGTACACCAGTCACTAGTATAATACTAGAACTGTACACCAGTCACTCTAGTATAATATTAGAACTGTACACCAGTCACTCTAGTATAATACTAGAACTGTACACCAGACACTCTAGTATAATACTAGAACTGTACACCAGTCACTCTAGTATAATACTAGAACTGTACACCAGTCACTCTAGTATAATACTAAAACTGTACACCAGTCACTAGTATAATACTAGAACTGTACACCAGTCATTCTAGTATAATACTAGAACAGTACACCAGTCACTCTAGTATAATACTAAAACTGTACACCAGTCACTAGTATAATACTAGAACTGTACACCAGTCATTCTAGTATAATACTAGAACTGTACACCAGTCACTCTAGTATAATACTAAAACTGTACACCAGTCACTCTAGTATAATATTAAAACTGTACACCAGTCACTAGTATAATACTAGAACTGTACACCAGTCATTCTAGTATAATACTAGAACTGTACACCAGTCACTCTAGTATAATACTAGAACTGTACACCAGTCACTCTAGTATAATACTAGAACTGTACACCAGTCACTCTAGTATAATACTAGAACTGTGCACTAGTCACTCTAGTATAATATTAGAACTGTACACCAGTCTCTCTAGTATAATACTAGAACTGTACACCAGACACTCTAGTATAATACTAGAACTGTACACCAGTCACTCTAGTATAATACTAGATCTGTACAACAGTCACTCTAGTATAATACTAGAACTGTACACCTGTCACTCTAGTATAATACTAGGACTGTACACCAGTCACTCTAGTATAATACTAGAACTGTACACCAGTCACTCTAGTATAATACTAGAACTGTACACCTATCACTCTAGTATAATACTAGAACTGTACACCATTCACTCTAGTATAATACTAGAACTGTACACCAGTCACGCTAGTATAATACTAGAACTGTACACCAGTCACTCTAGTATAATACCAAAACTGTACACCAATCACTCTAGTATAATACTAGAACTGTACACCAGTCACTCTAGTATAATACTAGAACTGTACACCAGTCACTCTAGTATAATACTAGAACTGTGCACCAGTCACTCTAGTATAATACTATAACTGTGCACCAGTCACTCTAGTATAATACTAGAACTGTATACCAGTCACTCTAGTATAATACTAGAACTGTGCACCAGTCACTCTAGTATAATACTATAACTGTGCACCAGTCACTCTAGTATAATACTAGAACTGTACACCAGTCACTCTAGTATAATACTAAAACTGTACACCAGTCACTCTAGTATAATACTAGAACTGTACACCAGACACTCTAGTATAATACTAGAACTGTACACCAGTCACTCTAGTATAATACTAGAACTGTACACCAGTCACTCTAGTATAATACTAAAACTGTACACCAGTCACTCTAGTATAATACTAAAACTGTACACCAGTCACTAGTATAATACTAGAACTGTACACCAGTCACTCTAGTATAATATTAGAACTGTACACCAGTCACTCTAGTATAATACTAGAACTGTACACCAGACACTCTAGTATAATACTAGAACTGTACACCAGTCACTCTAGTATAATACTAGAACTGTACACCAGTCACTCTAGTATAATACTAAAACTGTACACCAGTCACTAGTATAATACTAGAACTGTACACCAGTCATTCTAGTATAATACTAGAACAGTACACCAGTCACTCTAGTATAATACTAAAACTGTACACCAGTCACTAGTATAATACTAGAACTGTACACCAGTCATTCTAGTATAATACTAGAACTGTACACCAGTCACTCTAGTATAATACTAAAACTGTACACCAGTCACTCTAGTATAATATTAAAACTGTACACCAGTCACTAGTATAATACTAGAACTGTACACCAGTCATTCTAGTATAATACTAGAACTGTACACCAGTCACTCTAGTATAATACTAGAACTGTACACCAGTCACTCTAGTATAATACTAGAACTGTACACCAGTCACTCTAGTATAATACTAGAACTGTGCACTAGTCACTCTAGTATAATATTAGAACTGTACACCAGTCTCTCTAGTATAATACTAGAACTGTACACCAGACACTCTAGTATAATACTAGAACTGTACACCAGTCACTCTAGTATAATACTAGATCTGTACAACAGTCACTCTAGTATAATACTAGAACTGTACACCTGTCACTCTAGTATAATACTAGGACTGTACACCAGTCACTCTAGTATAATACTAGAACTGTACACCAGTCACTCTAGTATAATACTAGAACTGTACACCTATCACTCTAGTATAATACTAGAACTGTACACCATTCACTCTAGTATAATACTAGAACTGTACACCAGTCACGCTAGTATAATACTAGAACTGTACACCAGTCACTCTAGTATAATACCAAAACTGTACACCAATCACTCTAGTATAATACTAGAACTGTACACCAGTCACTCTAGTATAATACTAGAACTGTACACCAGTCACTCTAGTATAATACTATAACTGTGCACCAGTCACTCTAGTATAATACTAGAACTGTACACCAGTCACTCTAGTATAATACTAGAACTGTACACCAGTCACTCTAGTATAATACTAGAACTGTGCACCAGTCACTCTAGTATAATACTAGAACTGTGCACCAGTCACTCTAGTATAATACTAGAACTGTGCATCTGTCACTCTAGTATAATACTAGAACTGTACACCAGTTACTCTAGTATAATACTAGAACTGTACACCAGTCACTCTAGTATAATACTATAACTGTGCACCAGTCACTCTAGTATAATACTAGAACTGTACACCAGTCACTCTAGTATAATACTAGAACTGTACACCAGTCACTCTAGTATAATACTAGAACTGTACACCGGTCACTCTAGTATAATACTAGAACTGTACACCGGTCACTCTAGTATAATACTAGAACTGTACACCAGTCACTCTAGTATAATACTAGAACTGTACACCAGTCACTCTAGTATAATACTAAAACTGTACACCAGTCACTAGTATAATACTAGAACTGTACACCAGTCATTCTAGTATAATACTAGAACAGTACACCAGTCACTCTAGTATAATACTAAAACTGTACACCAGTCACTAGTATAATACTAGAACTGTACACCAGTCACTCTAGTATAATATTAGAACTGTACACCAGTCACTCTAGTATAATACTAGAACTGTACACCAGACACTCTAGTATAATACTAGAACTGTACACCAGTCACTCTAGTATAATACTAGAACTGTACACCTGTCACTCTAGTATAATACTAAAACTGTACACCAGTCACTAGTATAATACTAGAACTGTACACCAGTCATTCTAGTATAATACTAGAACAGTACACCAGTCACTCTAGTATAATACTAAAACTGTACACCAGTCACTAGTATAATACTAGAACTGTACACCAGTCATTCTAGTATAATACTAGAACTGTACACCAGTCACTCTAGTATAATACTAAAACTGTACACCAGTCACTCTAGTATAATATTAAAACTGTACACCAGTCACTAGTATAATACTAGAACTGTACATCAGTCATTCTAGTATAATACTAGAACTGTACACCAGTCACTCTAGTATAATACTAGAACTGTACACCAGTCACTCTAGTATAATACTAGAACTGTACACCAGTCACTCTAGTATAATACTAGAACTGTGCACTAGTCACTCTAGTATATTATTAGAACTGTACACCAGTCTCTCTAGTATAATACTAGAACTGTACACCAGACACTCTAGTATAATACTAGAACTGTACACCAGTCACTCTAGTATAATACTAGATCTGTACAACAGTCACTCTAGTATAATACTAGAACTGTACACCTGTCACTCTAGTATAATACTAGGATTGTACACCAGTCACTCTAGTATAATACTAGAACTGTACACCAGTCACTCTAGTATAATACTAGAACTGTACACCTATCACTCTAGTATAATACTAGAACTGTACACCATTCACTCTAGTATAATACTAGAACTGTACACCAGTCACTCTAGTATAATACTAGAACTGTACACCAGTCACTCTAGTATAATACCAAAACTGTACACCAATCACTCTAGTATAATACTAGAGCTGTACACCAGTCACTCTAGTATAATACTAGAACTGTACACCAGTCACTCTAGTATAATACTATAACTGTGCACCAGTCACTCTAGTATAATACTAGAACTGTACACCAGTCACTCTAGTATAATACTAGAACTGTACACCAGTCACTCTAGTATAATACTGGAACTGTGCACCAGTCACTCTAGTATAATACTAGAACTGTGCACCAGTCACTCTAGTATAATACTAGAACTGTGCATCTGTCACTCTAGTATAATACTAGAACTGTACACCAGTCACTCTAGTATAATACTAGAACTGTACACCAGTCACTCTAGTATAATACTATAACTGTGCACCAGTCACTCTAGTATAATACTAGAACTGTACACCAGTCTCTCTAGTATAATACTAGAACTGTACACCAGACACTCTAGTATAATACTAGAACTGTACACCAGTCACTCTAGTATAATATTAGAACTGTACACCAGTCACTCTAGTATAATACTAGAACTGTACACCAGACACTCTAGTATAATACTAGAACTGTACACCAGTCACTCTAGTATAATACTAGAACTGTACACCAGTCACTCTAGTATAATACTAAAACTGTACACCAGTCACTAGTATAATACTAGAACTGTACACCAGTCATTCTAGTATAATACTAGAACAGTACACCAGTCACTCTAGTATAATACTAAAACTGTACACCAGTCACTCTAGTATAATACTAGAACTGTACACCAGTCACTCTAGTATAATACTAGAACTGTGCACCAGTCACTCTAATATAATACTAGAACTGTGCACCAGTCACTCTAGTATAATACTAGAACTGTGCATCTGTCACTCTAGTATAATACTAGAACTGTACACCAGTCACTCTAGTATAATACTAGAACTGTACACCAGTCACTCTAGTATAATACTATAACTGTGCACCAGTCAATCTAGTATAATACTAGAACTGTACACCAGTCACTCTAGTATAATACTAGAACTGTACACCAGTCACTCTAGTATAATACTAGAACTGTACACCGGTCACTCTAGTATAATACTAGAACTGTACACCAGTCACTCTAGTATAATACTAGAACTGTACACCTATCACTCTAGTATAATACTAGAACTGTACACCATTCACTCTAGTATAATACTAGAACTGTACACCAGTCACGCTAGTATAATCCTAGAACTGTACACCAGTCACTCTAGTATAATACCAAAACTGTACACCAATCACTCTAGTATAATACTAGAACTGTACACCAGTCACTCTAGTATAATACTAGAACTGTACACCAGTCACTCTAGTATAATACTATAACTGTGCACCAGTCACTCTAGTATAATACTAGAACTGTACACCAGTCACTCTAGTATAATACTAGAACTGTACACCAGTCACTCTAGTATAATACTAGAACTGTGCACCAGTCACTCTAGTATAATACTAGAACTGTGCACCAGTCACTCTAGTATAATACTAGAACTGTGCATCTGTCACTCTAGTATAATACTAGAACTGTACACCAGTTACTCTAGTATAATACTAGAACTGTACACCAGTCACTCTAGTATAATACTATAACTGTGCACCAGTCACTCTAGTATAATACTAGAACTGTACACCAGTCACTCTAGTATAATACTAGAACTGTACACCAGTCACTCTAGTATAATACTAGAACTGTACACCGGTCACTCTAGTATAATACTAGAACTGTACACCGGTCACTCTAGTATAATACTAGAACTGTACACCAGTCACTCTAGTATAATACTAGAACTGTACACCAGTCACTCTAGTATAATACTAAAACTGTACACCAGTCACTAGTATAATACTAGAACTGTACACCAGTCATTCTAGTATAATACTAGAACAGTACACCAGTCACTCTAGTATAATACTAAAACTGTACACCAGTCACTAGTATAATACTAGAACTGTACACCAGTCACTCTAGTATAATATTAGAACTGTACACCAGTCACTCTAGTATAATACTAGAACTGTACACCAGACACTCTAGTATAATACTAGAACTGTACACCAGTCACTCTAGTATAATACTAGAACTGTACACCAGTCACTCTAGTATAATACTAAAACTGTACACCAGTCACTAGTATAATACTAGAACTGTACACCAGTCATTCTAGTATAATACTAGAACAGTACACCAGTCACTCTAGTATAATACTAAAACTGTACACCAGTCACTAGTATAATACTAGAACTGTACACCAGTCATTCTAGTATAATACTAGAACTGTACACCAGTCACTCTAGTATAATACTAAAACTGTACACCAGTCACTCTAGTATAATATTAAAACTGTACACCAGTCACTAGTATAATACTAGAACTGTACATCAGTCATTCTAGTATAATACTAGAACTGTACACCAGTCACTCTAGTATAATACTAGAACTGTACACCAGTCACTCTAGTATAATACTAGAACTGTACACCAGTCACTCTAGTATAATACTAGAACTGTGCACTAGTCACTCTAGTATATTATTAGAACTGTACACCAGTCTCTCTAGTATAATACTAGAACTGTACACCAGACACTCTAGTATAATACTAGAACTGTACACCAGTCACTCTAGTATAATACTAGATCTGTACAACAGTCACTCTAGTATAATACTAGAACTGTACACCTGTCACTCTAGTATAATACTAGGATTGTACACCAGTCACTCTAGTATAATACTAGAACTGTACACCAGTCACTCTAGTATAATACTAGAACTGTACACCTATCACTCTAGTATAATACTAGAACTGTACACCATTCACTCTAGTATAATACTAGAACTGTACACCAGTCACTCTAGTATAATACTAGAACTGTACACCAGTCACTCTAGTATAATACCAAAACTGTACACCAATCACTCTAGTATAATACTAGAGCTGTACACCAGTCACTCTAGTATAATACTAGAACTGTACACCAGTCACTCTAGTATAATACTATAACTGTGCACCAGTCACTCTAGTATAATACTAGAACTGTACACCAGTCACTCTAGTATAATACTAGAACTGTACACCAGTCACTCTAGTATAATACTGGAACTGTGCACCAGTCACTCTAGTATAATACTAGAACTGTGCACCAGTCACTCTAGTATAATACTAGAACTGTGCATCTGTCACTCTAGTATAATACTAGAACTGTACACCAGTCACTCTAGTATAATACTAGAACTGTACACCAGTCACTCTAGTATAATACTATAACTGTGCACCAGTCACTCTAGTATAATACTAGAACTGTACACCAGTCTCTCTAGTATAATACTAGAACTGTACACCAGACACTCTAGTATAATACTAGAACTGTACACCAGTCACTCTAGTATAATATTAGAACTGTACACCAGTCACTCTAGTATAATACTAGAACTGTACACCAGACACTCTAGTATAATACTAGAACTGTACACCAGTCACTCTAGTATAATACTAGAACTGTACACCAGTCACTCTAGTATAATACTAAAACTGTACACCAGTCACTAGTATAATACTAGAACTGTACACCAGTCATTCTAGTATAATACTAGAACAGTACACCAGTCACTCTAGTATAATACTAAAACTGTACACCAGTCACTCTAGTATAATACTAGAACTGTACACCAGTCACTCTAGTATAATACTAGAACTGTGCACCAGTCACTCTAATATAATACTAGAACTGTGCACCAGTCACTCTAGTATAATACTAGAACTGTGCATCTGTCACTCTAGTATAATACTAGAACTGTACACCAGTCACTCTAGTATAATACTAGAACTGTACACCAGTCACTCTAGTATAATACTATAACTGTGCACCAGTCAATCTAGTATAATACTAGAACTGTACACCAGTCACTCTAGTATAATACTAGAACTGTACACCAGTCACTCTAGTATAATACTAGAACTGTACACCGGTCACTCTAGTATAATACTAGAACTGTACACCAGTCACTCTAGTATAATACTAGAACTGTACACCTATCACTCTAGTATAATACTAGAACTGTACACCATTCACTCTAGTATAATACTAGAACTGTACACCAGTCACGCTAGTATAATCCTAGAACTGTACACCAGTCACTCTAGTATAATACCAAAACTGTACACCAATCACTCTAGTATAATACTAGAACTGTACACCAGTCACTCTAGTATAATACTAGAACTGTACACCAGTCACTCTAGTATAATACTATAACTGTGCACCAGTCACTCTAGTATAATACTAGAACTGTACACCAGTCACTCTAGTATAATACTAGAACTGTACACCAGTCACTCTAGTATAATACTAGAACTGTGCACCAGTCACTCTAGTATAATACTAGAACTGTGCACCAGTCACTCTAGTATAATACTAGAACTGTGCATCTGTCACTCTAGTATAATACTAGAACTGTACACCAGTTACTCTAGTATAATACTAGAACTGTACACCAGTCACTCTAGTATAATACTATAACTGTGCACCAGTCACTCTAGTATAATACTAGAACTGTACACCAGTCACTCTAGTATAATACTAGAACTGTACACCAGTCACTCTAGTATAATACTAGAACTGTACACCGGTCACTCTAGTATAATACTAGAACTGTACACCGGTCACTCTAGTATAATACTAGAACTGTACACCAGTCACTCTAGTATAATACTAGAACTGTACACCAGTCACTCTAGTATAATACTAAAACTGTACACCAGTCACTAGTATAATACTAGAACTGTACACCAGTCATTCTAGTATAATACTAGAACAGTACACCAGTCACTCTAGTATAATACTAAAACTGTACACCAGTCACTAGTATAATACTAGAACTGTACACCAGTCACTCTAGTATAATATTAGAACTGTACACCAGTCACTCTAGTATAATACTAGAACTGTACACCAGACACTCTAGTATAATACTAGAACTGTACACCAGTCACTCTAGTATAATACTAGAACTGTACACCAGTCACTCTAGTATAATACTAAAACTGTACACCAGTCACTAGTATAATACTAGAACTGTACACCAGTCATTCTAGTATAATACTAGAACAGTACACCAGTCACTCTAGTATAATACTAAAACTGTACACCAGTCACTAGTATAATACTAGAACTGTACACCAGTCATTCTAGTATAATACTAGAACTGTACACCAGTCACTCTAGTATAATACTAAAACTGTACACCAGTCACTCTAGTATAATATTAAAACTGTACACCAGTCACTAGTATAATACTAGAACTGTACATCAGTCATTCTAGTATAATACTAGAACTGTACACCAGTCACTCTAGTATAATACTAGAACTGTACACCAGTCACTCTAGTATAATACTAGAACTGTACACCAGTCACTCTAGTATAATACTAGAACTGTGCACTAGTCACTCTAGTATATTATTAGAACTGTACACCAGTCTCTCTAGTATAATACTAGAACTGTACACCAGACACTCTAGTATAATACTAGAACTGTACACCAGTCACTCTAGTATAATACTAGATCTGTACAACAGTCACTCTAGTATAATACTAGAACTGTACACCTGTCACTCTAGTATAATACTAGGATTGTACACCAGTCACTCTAGTATAATACTAGAACTGTACACCAGTCACTCTAGTATAATACTAGAACTGTACACCTATCACTCTAGTATAATACTAGAACTGTACACCATTCACTCTAGTATAATACTAGAACTGTACACCAGTCACTCTAGTATAATACTAGAACTGTACACCAGTCACTCTAGTATAATACCAAAACTGTACACCAATCACTCTAGTATAATACTAGAGCTGTACACCAGTCACTCTAGTATAATACTAGAACTGTACACCAGTCACTCTAGTATAATACTATAACTGTGCACCAGTCACTCTAGTATAATACTAGAACTGTACACCAGTCACTCTAGTATAATACTAGAACTGTACACCAGTCACTCTAGTATAATACTGGAACTGTGCACCAGTCACTCTAGTATAATACTAGAACTGTGCACCAGTCACTCTAGTATAATACTAGAACTGTGCATCTGTCACTCTAGTATAATACTAGAACTGTACACCAGTCACTCTAGTATAATACTAGAACTGTACACCAGTCACTCTAGTATAATACTATAACTGTGCACCAGTCACTCTAGTATAATACTAGAACTGTACACCAGTCTCTCTAGTATAATACTAGAACTGTACACCAGACACTCTAGTATAATACTAGAACTGTACACCAGTCACTCTAGTATAATACTAGATCTGTACAACAGTCACTCTAGTATAATACTAGAACTGTACACCTGTCACTCTAGTATAATACTAGGACTGTACACCAGTCACTCTAGTATAATACTAGAACTGTACACCAGTCACTCTAGTATAATACTAGAACTGTACACCTATCACTCTAGTATAATACTAGAACTGTACACCATTCACTCTAGTATAATACTAGAACTGTACACCAGTCACGCTAGTATAATACTAGAACTGTACACCAGTCACTCTAGTATAATACCAAAACTGTACACCAATCACTCTAGTATAATACTAGAACTGTACACCAGTCACTCTAGTATAATACTAGAACTGTACACCAGTCACTCTAGTATAATACTATAACTGTGCACCAGTCACTCTAGTATAATACTAGAACTGTACACCAGTCACTCTAGTATAATACTAGAACTGTACACCAGTCACTCTAGTATAATACTAGAACTGTGCACCAGTCACTCTAGTATAATACTAGAACTGTGCACCAGTCACTCTAGTATAATACTAGAACTGTGCATCTGTCACTCTAGTATAATACTAGAACTGTACACCAGTTACTCTAGTATAATACTAGAACTGTACACCAGTCACTCTAGTATAATACTATAACTGTGCACCAGTCACTCTAGTATAATACTAGAACTGTACACCAGTCACTCTAGTATAATACTAGAACTGTACACCAGTCACTCTAGTATAATACTAGAACTGTACACCGGTCACTCTAGTATAATACTAGAACTGTACACCGGTCACTCTAGTATAATACTAGAACTGTACACCAGTCACTCTAGTATAATACTAGAACTGTACACCAGTCACTCTAGTATAATACTAAAACTGTACACCAGTCACTAGTATAATACTAGAACTGTACACCAGTCATTCTAGTATAATACTAGAACAGTACACCAGTCACTCTAGTATAATACTAAAACTGTACACCAGTCACTAGTATAATACTAGAACTGTACACCAGTCACTCTAGTATAATATTAGAACTGTACACCAGTCACTCTAGTATAATACTAGAACTGTACACCAGACACTCTAGTATAATACTAGAACTGTACACCAGTCACTCTAGTATAATACTAGAACTGTACACCAGTCACTCTAGTATAATACTAAAACTGTACACCAGTCACTAGTATAATACTAGAACTGTACACCAGTCATTCTAGTATAATACTAGAACAGTACACCAGTCACTCTAGTATAATACTAAAACTGTACACCAGTCACTAGTATAATACTAGAACTGTACACCAGTCATTCTAGTATAATACTAGAACTGTACACCAGTCACTCTAGTATAATACTAAAACTGTACACCAGTCACTCTAGTATAATATTAAAACTGTACACCAGTCACTAGTATAATACTAGAACTGTACATCAGTCATTCTAGTATAATACTAGAACTGTACACCAGTCACTCTAGTATAATACTAGAACTGTACACCAGTCACTCTAGTATAATACTAGAACTGTACACCAGTCACTCTAGTATAATACTAGAATTGTGCACTAGTCACTCTAGTATATTATTAGAACTGTACACCAGTCTCTCTAGTATAATACTAGAACTGTACACCAGACACTCTAGTATAATACTAGAACTGTACACCAGTCACTCTAGTATAATACTAGATCTGTACAACAGTCACTCTAGTATAATACTAGAACTGTACACCTGTCACTCTAGTATAATACTAGGATTGTACACCAGTCACTCTAGTATAATACTAGAACTGTACACCAGTCACTCTAGTATAATACTAGAACTGTACACCTATCACTCTAGTATAATACTAGAACTGTACACCATTCACTCTAGTATAATACTAGAACTGTACACCAGTCACTCTAGTATAATACTAGAACTGTACACCAGTCACTCTAGTATAATACTATAACTGTGCACCAGTCACTCTAGTATAATACTAGAACTGTACACCAGTCACTCTAGTATAATACTAGAACTGTACACCAGTCACTCTAGTATAATACTAGAACTGTGCACCAGTCACTCTAGTATAATACTAGAACTGTGCACCAGTCACTCTAGTATAATACTAGAACTGTGCATCTGTCACTCTAGTATAATACTAGAACTGTACACCAGTCACTCTAGTATAATACTAGAACTGTACACCAGTCACTCTAGTATAATACTATAACTGTGCACCAGTCACTCTAGTATAATACTAGAACTGTACACCAGTCACTCTAGTATAATACTAGAACTGTACACCAGTCACTCTAGTATAATACTAGAACTGTACACCGGTCACTCTAGTATAATACTAGAACTGTACACCGGTCACTCTAGTATAATACTAGAACTGTACACCAGTCACTCTAGTATAATACTAGAACTGTACACCAGTCACTCTAGTATAATAATAGAACTGTACACCAGTCACTCTAGTATAATACTAGAACTGTACACCAGTCACTCTAGTATAATACTAGAACTGTACACCAGTCACTCTAGTATAATACTAGAACTGTACACCTGTCACTCTAGTATAATAATAGAACTGTACACCTGTCAGTCTAGTATAATAATAGAACTGTACACCAGTCACTCTAGTATAATACTAGAACTGTGCACCAGTCACTCTAGTATAATACTTGAACTGTACACCACTCACTCTAGTATAATACTAGAACTGTACACCAGTCATTCTAGTATAATACTAGAACTGTACACCAGTCACTCTAGTATAATACTATAACTGTGCACCAGTCATTCTAGTATAATACTAAAACTGTACACCAGTCACTCTAGTACAATACTAGAACTGTACACCAGTCATTCTAGTATAATACTAAATCTGTACACCAGTCACTCTAGTATAATACTAGAACTGTACACCAGTCACTCTAGTATAATACTAGAACTGTACACCAGTCACTCTAGTATAATACTAGAACTGTACACCAGTCACTCTAGTATAATACTAGAACTGTGCATCAGTCACTCTAGTATAATACTAGAACTGTACACCAGTCACTCTAGTATAATACTAGAACTGTACACCAGTCACTATAGTATAATACTATAACTGTGCACCAGTCACTCTAGTATAATACTAGAACTGTACACCAGTCACTCTAGTATAATTCTAGAACTGTACACCAGTCACTCTAGTATAATACTAGAACTGTACACCAGTCACTCTAGTATAATACTAGAACTGTACACCAGTCACTCTAGTATAATACTAGAACTGTGCACTAGTCACTCTAGTATAATATTAGAACTGTACACCAGTCTCTCTAGTATAATACTAGAACTGTACACCAGTCACTCTAGTATAATACTAGAACTGTACACCAGTCACTCTAGTATAATACTAGAACTGTACACCAGTCACTCTAGTATAATACTAGATCTGTACAACAGTCACTCTAGTATAATACTAGAACTGTACACCTGTCACTCTAGTATAATACTAGGACTGTACACCAGTCACTCTAGTATAATACTAGAACTGTACACCAGTCACTCTAGTATAATACTAGAACTGTACACCTATCACTCTAGTATAATACTAGAACTGTACACCATTCACTCTAGTATAATACTAGAACTGTACACCAGTCACTCTAGTATAATACTAGAACTGTACACCAGTCACTCTAGTATAATACTATAACTGTGCACCAGTCACTCTAGTATAATACTAGAACTGTACACCAGTCACTCTAGTATAATACTAGAACTGTACACCAGTCACTCTAGTATAATACTAGAACTGTGCACCAGTCACTCTAGTATAATACTAGAACTGTGCACCAGTCACTCTAGTATAATACTAGAACTGTGCATCTGTCACTCTAGTATAATACTAGAACTGTACACCAGTCACTCTAGTATAATACTAGAACTGTACACCAGTCACTCTAGTATAATACTATAACTGTGCACCAGTCAATCTAGTATAATACTAGAACTGTACACCAGTCACTCTAGTATAATACTAGAACTGTACACCAGTCACTCTAGTATAATACTAGAACTGTACACCGGTCACTCTAGTATAATACTAGAACTGTACACCAGTCACTCTAGTATAATACTAGAACTGTACACCAGTCACTCTAGTATAATAATAGAACTGTACACCAGTCACTCTAGTATAATACTAGAACTGTACACCTGTCAGTCTAGTATAATAATAGAACTGTACACCAGTCACTCTAGTATAATACTAGAACTGTGCACCAGTCACTCTAGTATAATACTTGAACTGTACACCACTCACTCTAGTATAATACTAGAACTGTACACCAGTCATTCTAGTATAATACTAGAACTGTACACCAGTCACTCTAGTATAATACTATAACTGTGCACCAGTCATTCTAGTATAATACTAAAACTGTACACCAGTCACTCTAGTACAATACTAGAACTGTACACCAGTCATTCTAGTATAATACTAAATCTGTACACCAGTCACTCTAGTATAATACTAGAACTGTACACCAGTCACTCTAGTATAATACTAGAACTGTACACCAGTCACTCTAGTATAATACTAGAACTGTACACCAGTCACTCTAGTATAATACTAGAACTGTGCATCAGTCACTCTAGTATAATACTAGAACTGTACACCAGTCACTCTAGTATAATACTAGAACTGTACACCAGTCACTATAGTATAATACTATAACTGTGCACCAGTCACTCTAGTATAATACTAGAACTGTACACCAGTCACTCTAGTATAATTCTAGAACTGTACACCAGTCACTCTAGTATAATACTAGAACTGTACACCAGTCACTCTAGTATAATACTAGAACTGTACACCAGTCACTCTAGTATAATACTAGAACTGTGCACTAGTCACTCTAGTATAATATTAGAACTGTACACCAGTCTCTCTAGTATAATACTAGAACTGTACACCAGTCACTCTAGTATAATACTAGAACTGTACACCAGTCACTCTAGTATAATACTAGAACTGTACACCAGTCACTCTAGTATAATACTAGATCTGTACAACAGTCACTCTAGTATAATACTAGAACTGTACACCTGTCACTCTAGTATAATACTAGGACTGTACACCAGTCACTCTAGTATAATACTAGAACTGTACACCAGTCACTCTAGTATAATACTAGAACTGTACACCTATCACTCTAGTATAATACTAGAACTGTACACCATTCACTCTAGTATAATACTAGAACTGTACACCAGTCACTCTAGTATAATACTAGAACTGTACACCAGTCACTCTAGTATAATACTATAACTGTGCACCAGTCACTCTAGTATAATACTAGAACTGTACACCAGTCACTCTAGTATAATACTAGAACTGTACACCAGTCACTCTAGTATAATACTAGAACTGTGCACCAGTCACTCTAGTATAATACTAGAACTGTGCACCAGTCACTCTAGTATAATACTAGAACTGTGCATCTGTCACTCTAGTATAATACTAGAACTGTACACCAGTCACTCTAGTATAATACTAGAACTGTACACCAGTCACTCTAGTATAATACTATAACTGTGCACCAGTCAATCTAGTATAATACTAGAACTGTACACCAGTCACTCTAGTATAATACTAGAACTGTACACCAGTCACTCTAGTATAATACTAGAACTGTACACCGGTCACTCTAGTATAATACTAGAACTGTACACCAGTCACTCTAGTATAATACTAGAACTGTACACCAGTCACTCTAGTATAATAATAGAACTGTACACCAGTCACTCTAGTATAATACTAGAACTGTACACCAGTCACTCTAGTATAATACTAGAACTGTACACCAGTCACTCTAGTATAATACTAGAACTGTACACCTGTCACTCTAGTATAATAATAGAACTGTACACCAGTCACTCTAGTATAATACTAGAACTGTGCACCAGTCACTCTAGTATAATACTTGAACTGTACACCACTCACTCTAGTATAATACTAGAACTGTACACCAGTCATTCTAGTATAATACTAGAACTGTACACCAGTCACTCTAGTATAATACTATAACTGTGCACCAGTCATTCTAGTATAATACTAAAACTGTACACCAGTCACTCTAGTACAATACTAGAACTGTACACCAGTCATTCTAGTATAATACTAAATCTGTACACCAGTCACTCTAGTATAATACTAGAACTGTACACCAGTCACTCTAGTATAATACTAGAACTGTACACCAGTCACTCTAGTATAATACTAGAACTGTGCATCAGTCACTCTAGTATAATACTAGAACTGTACACCAGTCACTCTAGTATAATACTAGAACTGTACACCAGTCACTCTAGTATAATACTATAACTGTGCACCAGTCACTCTAGTATAATACTAGAACTGTACACCAGTCATTCTATAATAATTCTAGAACTGTACACCAGTCACTCTAGTATAATACTAGAACTGTACACCAGTCACTCTAGTATAATACTAGAACTGTACACCAGTCACTCTAGTATAATACTAGAACTGTACACCAGTCACTCTAGTATAATACTAGAACTGTACACCGGTCACTCTAGTATAATACTAGAACTGTACACCAGTCACTCTAGTATAATACTAGAACTGTACACCAGTCACTCTAGTATAATAATAGAACTGTACACCATTCACTCTAGTATAATACTAGAACTGTACACCAGTCACTCTAGTATAATACTAGAACTGTACACCTCTCACTCTAGTATAATAATAGAACTGTACACCAGTCACTCTAGTATAATACTAGAACTGTGCACCAGTCACTCTAGTATAATACTTGAACTGTACACCAGTCACTCTAGTATAATACTAGAACTGTACACCAGTCATTCTAGTATAATACTAGAACTGTACACCAGTCACTCTAGTATAATACTAGAACTGTGCACCAGTCACCCTAGTATAATACTATAACTGTGCACCAGTCACTCTAGTGTAATACTTGAACTGTACACCAGACACTCTAGTATAATACTAGAACTGTACACCAGTCACTCTAGTATAATACTAGAACTGTACACCAGTCACTCTAGTATAATACTAAAACTGTACACCAATCACTAGTATAATACTAAAACTGTACACCAGTCATTCTAGTATAATACTAGAACTGTACACCAGTCACTCTAGTATAATACTAAAACTGTACACCAGTCACTAGTATAATACTAGAACTGTACACCAGTCATTCTAGTATAATACTAGAACTGTACACCAGTCACTCTAGTATAATACTAAAACTGTACACCAGTCACTCTAGTATAATATTAAAACTGTACACCAGTCACTAGTATAATACTAGAACTGTACACCAGTCATTCTAGTATAATACTAGAACTGTACACCAGTCACTCTAGTATAATACTAGAACTGTACACCAGTCACTCTAGTATAATACTAGAACTGTACACCAGTCACTCTAGTATAATACTAGAACTGTACACCAGTCACTCTAGTATAATACTATAACTGTGCACCAGTCACTCTAGTATAATACTAGAACTGTACACCAGTCACTCTAGTATAATACTAGAACTGTACACCAGTCACTCTAGTATAATACTAGAACTGTGCACCAGTCACTCTAGTATAATACTAGAACTGTGCACCAGTCACTCTAGTATAATACTAGAACTGTGCATCTGTCACTCTAGTATAATACTAGAACTGTACACCAGTCACTCTAGTATAATACTAGAACTGTACACCAGTCACTCTAGTATAATACTATAACTGTGCACCAGTCACTCTAGTATAATACTAGAACTGTACACCAGTCACTCTAGTATAATACTAGAACTGTACACCAGTCACTCTAGTATAATACTAGAACTGTACACCGGTCACTCTAGTATAATACTAGAACTGTACACCAGTCACTCTAGTATAATACTAGAACTGTACACCAGTCACTCTAGTATAATAATAGAACTGTACACCAGTCACTCTAGTATAATACTAGAACTGTACACCAGTCACTCTAGTATAATACTAGAACTGTACACCAGTCACTCTAGTATAATACTAGAACTGTACACCTGTCACTCTAGTATAATAATAGAACTGTACACCAGTCACTCTAGTATAATACTAGAACTGTGCACCAGTCACTCTAGTATAATACTTGAACTGTACACCACTCACTCTAGTATAATACTAGAACTGTACACCAGTCATTCTAGTATAATACTAGAACTGTACACCAGTCACTCTAGTATAATACTATAACTGTGCACCAGTCATTCTAGTATAATACTAAAACTGTACACCAGTCACTCTAGTACAATACTAGAACTGTACACCAGTCATTCTAGTATAATACTAAATCTGTACACCAGTCACTCTAGTATAATATTAGAACTGTACACCAGTCACTCTAGTATAATACTAGAACTGTACACCAGTCACTCTAGTATAATACTAGAACTGTATACCAGTCACTCTAGTATAATACTAGAACTGTACACCAGTCACTCTAGTATAATACTAGAACTGTACACCAGTCACTCTAGTATAATACTAAAACTGTGCACCAGTCACTCTAGTATAATACTAGAACTGTACACCAGTCATTCTATAATAATTCTAGAACTGTACACCAGTCACTCTAGTATAATACTAGAACTGTACACCAGTCACTCTAGTATAATACTAGAACTGTACACCAGTCACTCTAGTATAATACTAGAACTGTACACCTGTCACTCTAGTATAATACTAAAACTTTACACCAGTCACTCTAGTATAATACTAGAACTGTACACCAGTCACTCTAGTATAATACTAGAACTGTACACCAGTCACTCTAGTATAATACTAGAACTGTACATCAGTCACTCTAGTATAATACTAGAACTGTACACCAGTCACTAGTATAATACTAGAACTGTACACCAGTCACTCTAGTATAATACTAGAACTGTACACCAGTCACTCTAGTATAATATTAGAACTGTACACCAGTCACTCTAGTATAATACTAGAACTGTACACCAGTCACTCTAGTATAATACTAAAATTGTACACCAGTCACTCTAGTATAATACTAGAACTGTACACCAGTCATTCTAGTATAATACTAGAACTGTACACCAGTCACCCTAGTATAATACTAGAACTGTACAACAGTCACTCTAGTATAATATTAGAACTGTACACCAGTCACTCTAGTATAATACTAGAACTGTACACCAGGCACTCTAGTATAATACTAGAACTGTACACCAGTCACTCTAGTATAATACTAGAACTGTACAACAGTCACTCTAGTATAATACTAGAACTGTATACCAGTCACTCTAGTATAATACTAGAACTGTACACCAGTCACTCTAGTATAATACTAGAACTGTACACCTGTCACTCTAGTATAATACTAAAACTGTACACCAGTCACTCTAGTATAATACTAGAACTGTACACAAGTCACTCTAGTATAATACTAGAACTGTACACCAGTCACTCTAGTATAATACTAGAACTGTACACCAGTCACTCTAGTATAATACTAGAACTGTACACCAGTCACTCTAGTATAATACTAGAACTGTACACCAGTCACTCTAGTATAATACTAGAACTGTACACCAGTCACTCTAGTATAATATTAGAACTGTACACCAGTCACTCTAGTATAATACTAGAACTGTACACCAGTCACTCTAGTATAATATTAGAACTGTACACCAGTCACTCTAGTATAATACTAGAACTGTACACTAGTCACTCTAGTATAATACTAGAACTGTGCACTGGTCACTCTAGTATAATATTAGAACTGTACACCTGTCACTCTAGTATAATACTAGAACTGTACACCAGTCACTCTAGTATAATACTAGAACTGTACACCTGTCACTCTAGTATAATACTAGAACTGTACACCAGTCAATCTAGTATAATACTAGAACTGTATACCTGTCACTCTAGTATAATACTAGAACTGTACACCAGTCACTCTAGTATAATACTAGAACTGTACATCTGTCACTCTAGTATAATACTAGAACTGTACACCTGTCACTCTAGTATAATACTAGAACTGTACACCTGTCACTCTAGTATAATACTAGAACTGTATACCAGTCACTCTAGTATAATACTAGAACTGTACACCTGTCACTCTAGTATAATACTAGAACTGTGCACTGGTCACTCTAGTATAATATTAGAACTGTACACCTGTCACTCTAGTATAATACTAGAACTGTACACCAGTCACTCTAGTATAATACTAGAACTGTACACCTGTCACTCTAGTATAATACTAGAACTGTACACCAGTCAATCTAGTATAATACTAGAACTGTATACCTGTCACTCTAGTATAATACTAGAACTGTACACCAGTCACTCTAGTATAATACTAGAACTGTACATCTGTCACTCTAGTATAATACTAGAACTGTACACCTGTCACTCTAGTATAATACTAGAACTGTACACCTGTCACTCTAGTATAATACTAGAACTGTACACCAGTCACTCTAGTATAATACTAGAACTGTATACCAGTCACTCTAGTATAATACTAGAACTGTACACCTGTCACTCTAGTATAATACTAGAACTGTACACCAGTCACTCTAGTATAATACTAGAACTGTACACCAGTCACTCTAGTATAATACTAGAACTGTACACCAGTCACTCTAGTACAATACTAGAACTGTACACCAGTCATTCTAGTATAATACTAAAACTGTACACCAGTCACTCTAGTATAATACTAGAACTGTACACCAGTCACTCTACTATAATACTAGAACTGTACACCAGTCACTCTAGTATAATACTAGAACTGTACACCAGTCACTCTAGTATAATACTATAACTGTGCACCAGTCACTCTAGTATAATATTAGAACTGTACACCAGTCACTCTAGTATAATACTAGAACTATACACCAGTCACTCTAGTATAATACTAGAACTGTACACCAGTCACTCTAGTATAATACTATAACTGTGCACCAGTCACTCTAGTATAATACTAGAACTGTACACCAGTCACTCTAGTATAATACTAGAACTGTACACCAGTCACTCTAGTATAATACTAGAACTATACACCTGTCACTCTAGTATAATACTAGAACTGTACACCAGTCACTCTAGTATAATACTAGAACTATACACCAGTCACTCTAATATAATACTAGAAATGTAGTTTTTAGCTTAAGCATATTTTATTTGCTAATTAAACAGACAAATTGGATTAAACACAAGTTAAACAAACTTATGAAGTCTTCTCCAAATTACGATTTGTTACAATAAAGAAGTATAAAAAGGCATGTATTACTATATGTAGCACTAATAACGAATTGATGATATTCACAAACAAAATGGGGGGAAAATAAAATCAAGATGGATACATATGATGTGCATGTTCACCCAATTCAATTCCAGTTATACAATAAGGAATCTTTTTGAACATTAAATATAATCAAAAACATATTTAAATATAATACAATTTTGTTCATAAGTTAAATTATCATTGCCACATGTCAGAAATTCAATGTCTAGAGTGTAGCAGGTTGTAACCCTGTTGATATTACCTATCAATGTAGTTCTGGCTTGTATGTAATTAGGACAATCCAAAAAGAAATGTTTTAAATTTTCAAGGTCAGCACCACATCGACAAGATTGGTCAGATACGATTCCAACTCGAGATAAATCAAAATTCAAAAACGAAGCTGAACTTCTTAGCTGAGTTAAAATAATATTTAATTTCCGAGGACCACAGAAAAAATGTCTGGGGACAGAATGATTTTCAGTTTCATCGATTTTCTTTAATTATGATTTGAATTTTTACAAGGGAACGACCATTTAACTTGAAGAGGGGGGGGGTTAAGTCTTTTTTCTAAAAAATATTCTGATCCCCAATGTTGCTGAAAAAAATATTCTGATTTTGGTGGAGGAAAAAAAATAATAATCTGATTCAGAGTTTTTGTCATATAACCTAATGTTGAATTCTGGAAAAAAAATTTGCGCTTTGCGCGACAAAAAAAATAAATATTCTAACTCTCGTGTTGTCCGAAAAAAAAATTCTGAACGAACCAAAAAAAACATAACCCCCCCCCCCCCCCTGCAAGTTAAATGGTCGGTCCCTAAGGTATCAACTTTTCGAATATTGATATTTAAACTATTCCACATTTTTATTGTGGAGGGGATAAAGGAATCACTAGTCGAAGACAGTCTACAGAAAGGTAAAATAATATCATTCCCATTTCTCAACGGATACACTGACGTACTTTGTATGGTGGGGGAATCAATGTACAAAAATAATTAGAGGTATTTTTATTAACTATAATTATAAAAAAGTTGAAGTTTCCTTCTCTTCCGTCTCACAGATAATAATTCCCAACCTGTCTCTCTATATAAATATTCAGTTTTTGTAAAAATAGGGTAAGCCTGTAACAATTTTGGCAGCTTCCAGTAAGTTGTTCCAGTTTTTGTGAATTTCCAATCCCACAGTTATCCCATAGTTCACATGCATATTCAAAAAGTGGTCTAATGCACACAAGATATAGTTTATCTAAATTAGTGCGACTAAGACGGTATTTCAATTTACGTAGGCTGATCAAATGTTTAGACACACTACTTTTAATATTATCAAAATGGGTATTCAACTAAGCATCATTGCTAAATGTAACACCTAAGTGTTTAAGAGAAATGGTAATGGGTACTGATTTTCCATTAAAAGAGAAATCAAGAATTTCTGGAAAGCTACGATTAGGGAAAATCATGATTTCTGTTTTGTCAGGATTAAATGACATAAGCCATTTCTTGGACCATATATCCATTTCATTCAAATCATGAACAATAGCATTTTTCAACTGCATTGTGTCCTGATTTGAATAACCAAACGAGGTGTCACCTGCAAATAGTCTGCTTAGTGATATAAGTTTGTCAGCAATATCATTTATATAGATAATAAATAAAAGTGGGCCAAGGACAGAACCTTGTGGACACCTGCAGATATTTCACAATATGCTGAATTATTGTTAATAACAACCTTTTTTCGTCTGGCTTTTAAATAACTTTCAAACCAATTAATTAAATTTCCAGTTATCCCATATGCTTTCATTTTATCTAAAAGGCCTCGATGCCAAACTTTATCAAATGCCTTAGAAAAGTCACAAAATACAAAACAATTCGCTTCCTTCTTCTCCAATGAATTTAAAATGCTATTATAAATTTCTAATAACTGATGTACTGTTGAATGCGTAGGAAGAAAACCGGATTGATATTCTGTACACCAGTCACTCTAGTATAATACTAAACTGTACACCCGTTCTTCTCGCACAGAGGGAACCAGTTGCGGCTCACGAGAGGGTGACAGACAAACAAATTGTCACCTGCTCCAGAGGATGACAGACTACAACGTCACCTTCTTGTCAACTAATATTAATTATCACCTAATGCATGTATAGAGGATTTCATATAAACCACCATTATGCTTGAAATCATTAAACACGTAAGTACTCAGAAGTCAGCTGGCGTTACGCACGTTTTACCAGACATCATTATTTCTAAATTTAGTTTCCGTCGTCTTTGAAAATTGTTGTTGAGGTTCTTACACAGTGAACACATTCCTATTGGATACATATCTAGTGTAATTATGTATTTTTGCTTTGTTTTTAATATAGCTGTATATGTAGCTTCGTTTGAGCCAATTTCTTTAAGATGTTTTGCCAGGTCTGCTGGAGATTTATAATCTTGTGTGGATATGAATGTATTTGGTGGAAATAGCTCCTTTACATTCGGAGCTCCTCTAACAACAGGAATAATATTGAAATTGGTATTGTACAATCGGAATAACTTTTCTGTTACGTAATCTTCACAAATTGAATTTTCGAACGCTAGATAATACTTGTAATATTTACTTAAATTCTGTATACAATCAATTCCTTTTTGAACACAGGGTTTACCACAGTTACCAAAAATATCGACGTTTATTATTTTTTGCATTTCTTTCACGTATTTCTCACGTTTTGATGCTGTATTGCAATTACTCACAACCCATACAGCATCTTTAGTTTTCATTGCAAATATAGCAGTGTGATTTTCCTCTTTTATAATTTTGGCGGGAATTATTTTTCCATACGGGCCATAACCTTCGGAATCAGATCTGTAAGTCATTGTCCAATCAAATTTGTCCGTCCACTGTTTTTCTTTATAATATCCCCATGTGTGATGAGGCGCCTCTAGAGATACAAAAACCCATTTCTGATTGGCTGTCTTCATGGGTGATTTAATATTCATATTGTTATGATGGAATAGCACTAGATCACTGTTTTTGATTTCCTTTTTATCAAATGAAATTTCACAATTTGTATATTCACAATTTTCAATTTTATATTCGTTTGTATTTACCCAATCTGGAGGTGCATACCACAACATTCTAAAATTCTTAGTTGATTTGTTAATGTTTCCGCTGACAATACTGGTTACGATGTCAGCTGATTTATTAATGAAATCTTGATTCAATGGTCTTGGATGAAAACGAATCTGGAATGTGGTCTGAATAAAAATGTCACTTCCAATTAATATTAAGCAAATTCCAATTACAAGTCCGAAATAAATGGCGCATCTGAGTTCTCTAACGGCAATCCATACATTTTCTGAAGAAGAAAAAAACATACAATACGAATATTAAGATTGATGTGCAATCTGTGCCTATTACCAGTTAAGGGAACGACCATTTAACTTGAAGGGGGGGGGGGGGTTATGGTTTTTTTCTAAAAAAATATTCTGATTCCCAATGTTGCTGAAAAAAATATTCTGATTTTGGTGGAGGAAAAAACAAATGATCTGATTCAGAGTTTTTGTCATATAACCTAATGTTAAATTCTGGAAAAAAAAGTTCGCGCTTTGCGCGAAAAAAAAATAAATATTCTAACTCTTGTGTTGTCCGAAAAAAAAATTCTGAGCGAAACAAAAAACCATAACCCCCCCCCTTCAAGTTAAATGGTCGGTACCTAAAGTTGTGGTTCGAATCCCGATCATTGTAAGATGTACTCGATACAATATGTGGTAAAGTTGGTCAGTGGCTTGCGGCAGGTAGGATTAGGTGGTTTCTCAGGGTACTCCGGTTTCATCCACCGATAAAACTGTTCGCCATGCACCATATAACTGAAATATTGTTGAAAGTGCCGTTAAACATCATAACCCCCAAACAACAAAGTGTTTCTGTAGATTTAGGCATTAGCCATTTTATATTCAAGTACTTGGATATTTTGTCTCAATACATTTTTCAACCCCTTTGTCGAGAATGAAAAACTAGAACAGAGATTTAAAATGTCATTATTTTCTCGTCAATATCAGATTGAGCAAATCTAATTTGACCAATGTAAGATCACGCCTGACGTAAATCGGTACTGTTTGCTCCAATCGGCGTAAAAACGTAAAGTGTTGCTTGTATAACCCTTGATATTGTCTATATAATTAAAGCTCGTCCTGAATATAGCTGAAAAATTGCTCGCTGGATGTTAAACACCAACCAACCAACTAAAATGTGTATTTGGGGCCACCGTAGTCATGATCGTATCACAGTTGGATTTACAACTACCTATGCAATCGGTACATATCACCACTAAAGTTGTGAGTTCGAATTCCGCTCATGGCTAGGTGCACTCCATGCAACATTATGTAATAAAATTTGTCTGACTTGCGGCAGGTCGGTTGTTTTGTCCGGACACTCCGGTTTTCTCCACCAATAAAATTGACAGCCACGATAACTGAAATATTGTTGAAAGTGGCGTTAAACACCGTAACCCCTAACCCTAAAATATGTATTGGAAGGACATCTTAATTAAGTACACGAACATTTCTTTAAGATTTCACGTTTATTTAATTTGATTTCAACATATTCACATCTATTCACTTAAAATGAATAGATGAATTTATTGAAGAAATATCGGTCTTTGTTCGAGTTGTCGTTCTTTATATAGGTTATTGAATTATATTGGCTGGAAGCCTGAAGAGTTGTCTCCCGTATTGTATATAAATCTTAGCGTCGCAAAAAACTTCCCCTTTTACGTTCAAGACATCTGAAAGGTGAGGTCATGTAAAACATGTATTTCGACATTGCTTACAATCAATCTGCAGACCAAAAAAAAAGCAAAATCAATTTAATTTTAGTTTATTTGAAAATTCCAAATGATTAATTATTTAGAAAATATGAAATTTGAACGGATTGACATGGATTTAGAAATTGTTAGCGATTTGTCTTTTAGATCGGCCATGTGACGTGACATGGCTTGTCACACTCGACGAACACATGTTTCCAAGTCGCATCGAAGGTTTCTTACAGATACCAAATATTTGAATGATTTTCAAAATACGAAATGTGAATGAATTTGACATGCATTTAATAAGCTAATTTAAATAAATTGAGGCTTTTTCTTTGAGATGTCGACCATGTGGAGAGCACATGGTACCAGTATGCATTGTTTATCGAAACAAATTCGATCGAGTTTGTAATATTATGATCGTCCACAATTAATGTTTTTAATAAAAATACATAGTTGCACAAGAGTTTCGACGAATTTCAAGCTACCGTAGGCCAAACCGGACACATACAAAGATCGGAACCCCACGCTCAAACAAATTAAAGGAGGAATCAATCCCCTTTTTCACAAATTTTCCTGTTTGCATTTGATAATCTTTGAAATGGTAAATTATACCCCCTTTTTAAAATATTAGGTACACATGTAGGTAGACGTCGGCAGGGGGAGAGGCATATATGTAATAATAACTAATTGTGAATGAATCGCTAATATTAATTTTTGTTTTTTATCTGGAGTGGACTCGCCCACACTGCCAAATCTGGGACAGTACCTAGTATTCATGCAACATTAGGTGTGCATGTATCACAAACACACAAAAATAAATCATAAATGGAGAATATATCGATTTGGCACTTCTCCTTGAAAAATTATGAAAACACGAATATTTCTGAGAAGCGAAGAAAAAAAAAAGAGAGACAGAGATAGAAAGGTGAGGTCATGCAAAATGTCTCAATATTATGTTTTAAGGTGTTTATGTAGTCTATATTTAAACAGAATTGAGACCTGGTTTTTAGTTCTTATAATGGTTCTGCCTTTCAAATGTGTAAAATCTATTACAATTGAAAGTGTTTACTGACTAAACACTAATACAGAGATTATGCAATATGTGCTTAATAGTTAATCATATACTGACACTTTTGATCTCAATTTACTCAGAGCAAACTGATATTCTAATAATTAATACTCTAACAAATCTTATAATATAGCCTTATGAAGTGTTCAAGGTTTAAACACTAGAATTTCAAGTCTCTTATATTATCTATTCAAATTTGGACAAGACGGGTGCTTAACAACCTCGCTAATAATGTATGTTTTGAATTTCTAAAGAATTGAATATGTTGCATAGTTTAACAAGACAGGTGCTAACAACATCGCCAGTAATGTATGGCTTGAATTATTACAAGTTTATAACTACATTTGTATTTAAAATTGGGACAAGACGGGTACTTACAACCTCGCTAGTAATGTATATCTTGAATTTCTAAAACATTATGTCTATTTAAATTTGGACAAGACAATTACTAACACCTCAGTAGTAATGTATGTCTTGAATTTCTAAAGAAATGGTAATTTACATAGTTAAACAAGACAGGTACTAACAACATCGCTAGTAATGTATGTCTTGAATTTCTAAAGAATTGGTATTGTACATATATAGTTTAACAAGACAGGTACTAACAACCTCGCTAGTAATGTAAGTCTTGAATTTCTAAAGAATTGGTATTTTAAATTTGAATTGAATGAAAACTAAATAGTGAAGTTCATATTTTTGTATAACTGGAGATCAGGGACAAAAATAATGTAGGCATAACCAATATAATTTCAATACCTCCTACAGACAAATTCTTACAAAAATATTAACCTAAAACACTTATTAACTGAATTGGTTCTTCAAACAAAATTAAAATAATTTGGTAAAGTCTGAACTTTTCACTAAAACATTTCGAATTTCAAAAAAAAAAAAAAATAATAATAATAATAATTTAGTAATGAATTCAGTTTCCACGGTTATGTCGCTATTTATAGTTGCACTAAAATTCCTGTGCAGTGCACCAAAAATCTAGTGCAGGCTTGCACATTGAATATAAATTTATTAATCAATCAAAACAGCGTATCGAAAATCTTTGACCATCAGAAAATACGTGCACCAAAAATATGATGCAGGCTTGCGCATTGTCAAAGCCTAAATCATAATCAATAAGAAATAACGAATCAAATAATCTCGAACCAATCAGAAAAACGATATAGCTTATTATTTAACATGTAAAAATATATCATCAATGATAATAAAACAAATAATTATGTCAATTTTACATAAATATACAATTCGTCATAGCAAAGTTCAGCAATTACGTAACCTCTGAGTTCAAATGTCAATAATGGCCGACTACGAGAAAGTGGAAGTGTTGGCCAAACACAGAGATCGAAAAATTAACACGTATAACTAAATAATATCGACTTCTGTATATGATTCTAGGAACAAATATGACCTTAAGAAATAAGAGATATTTGTAAGTTAATATGCCATGCCCTAAGAAATGCCAATTTTATGAAAAGTGTCGATCTTGGTATCGCTACAAGTAGGGAACATCTCAAAAAAACAAAATAACCATAATATTGTCGACACCATGTGATAATAATTATCAACGGTGTTCGAGTGAAACCTATTTCTGATCACTATTCAGAAATGAATATCAACACTTGTGTTTTCTGACACATAAATATACAAAATAAAAAATCTACCTCCCCACAAATTGGACTCAAATGGCAGATCTCACAATATTGCAGAATGATAAGATACTGGTTTAAACTGTTGACTTCTGAAAATTGTATATGGTATAATTGTTATCAAGATATGTATGAGAAATGTTGTTTAAGATATAATGATAAATTTAATTGGGCATGTAATATAAGAGATATATTTGTATTGATTCCAAGATGTTTGGTTAAAACCAATGTGTAAATAATGTAAATGTATGTTTATGTCAATTTAGGGAACGACCATTTAACTTGAAGGGGGGGTTATGTTTTTTTTCTAAAAAAATATTCTGATTCCCAATGTTGCTGAAAAAAATATTCTGATTTTGGTGGAGGAAAAAAAAAATAATATGATTGAGAGTTTTTGTCATATAATCTAATGTTAAACTCTGGAAAAAAAAAATTCGCGCTTTGCGCGACAAAAATAAAGTATTCTAACTCTTGTGTTTTCCGAAAACAAATTTCTGAACGAAACAAAAAACCATAACCCCCCCCCCCCCCTTCCCCCCTTCAAGTTAAATGGTCGGTCCCTTAGAGAAAGGGTTGGAGCTAGATTTATAAGTGAAATGGTAACATTTTATGATGAAGCACCAAAAGGTGGCTTATATAGATTTGTTTATGACCCATATGGGTAAGTAAAAAGTAAGTAAATAATCTTTATTTAAGTCGGATTTATATACATTGACAAATAACATAAGCTCTCAGGAGCTTCTATACCGACTACACATGCATATACATATATCATACACAAACATGCAAGTTATTACACATAGCATAAAGATAATACAATGCATAAGACAGTTTTACCTAGATCGCCCTGTTAAATTATTTATAAAACAGTCATTAGCAAATATCATCTGTCCTCACACAGTTGTAAGTATTGAAACTGGAAGATTATATAACATAGAAAGAAATGTGGACTTCTAATGTTTGTCATGATAATCTCATTGAAGATGAATATCACTTTATTTTAGTTTGTAAAAAATATGACAATATTAGAAAGGCTTACATTACACCATATTACTGGAGAAGACCTTCAATTAAACTTGTACAACTATTGTCTACTCATAATGTCAAAGAATTAAATAACCTTGGAAAATATTTGTGTTTGGCAGAAAAAGTTAGAAATAATGAATAAGTAATATCACACTTTCTCTGCCGTTTATCCTATGTATGTATTGCTTATTTCATAAATTTATGTATTTCACTGATGTTTTATATATGCATGTTCATGTGTATCCTAGTTTTCGTGGCGTTCAAGAGATAATTGACAGAGCAATTTCTCCATAAGGAAAAGAGGTATTTTTGAAGCAGTTACACCGGGTGGGGGGATATGTTAAATATCCAGACTTAAAATTATTATGTACTCAACTTGGCAGAAGATGGTATCCATCTTTCTCCATTAGGAAAACAGGTATTTTTGAACACCTTGCAGGGTGCCTTGGAAACATTTAAACTGTCGGTTGCAAAAGTGTACCCAAATTGAAGTATTAGTTAGACTGGTTTGGTCCGGCTGTTATTATTGGAGCCGCTCCCCCACTTTGTGGCCGTGGTCGTGGCCTAACAATGAGTTTGCCATGCCATGACCATTGACATAAACGCGGCATCCAATTTTGTAAATTTACTTTCACTTGACTTCTGTTCCCAGGGTCAAGTATTTAATTTAAAGTTTGTGCAGAACAATTGACACATTTCTAGCAACAATTTTAACTTTTCATCAATGTTACTTCAATTTCTTTCTATGAGAAAATAATTGTGCTTTGACCCAGATAATTTTAAAGAATTCAGACATTTGCATATTATTGAACATTATTTAAAGTGCTAAATATTGAACTGTGTGTTGAATGTTATTGAACTTTAATATTGAACTCCATGCCACACAAGTTGTGTGCTTTTGTTGATTGAACTTTAATATTAAACTACATGTCACGAGTTGTGTGCTTTTGTTGATTGAACTTTGATATTGAACTACATGCCACGAGTTGTGTGCTTTTGTTGATTGAACTTTAATATTGAACTACATGCCACAAGTTGTGTGCTTATAATGGGACTGCAGCGTACAAGTATTTGTTGGCAGTCCCAAATAATTTTGAAATAATTGTATGCAGCCGTGACCAAACAATTTCACCAGTCTGAATAATAAATCATAAGCTTAATGCTTTTCTGTTTTATTTTGTCTTTTTGCATAAGATGTTTTCAGCAATAATCACATCTATTCACTTAAAAGGAATAGATGAATTTACTGAAGAAATATCGGACTTTGTTCGAGTTGTCGTTCTTTATATAGGTTATTGAATTATATTGGCTGGAAGCCTGAAGAGTTGCCTCCCGTATTGTATATAAATCTTAGCGTCGCAAAAAACTTCCCCTTTTACGTTCAAGACATCTGAAAGGTGAGGTCATGCAAAACATGTATTTCTACATTGCTTACAATCAATCTGCAGACAAAAACCCACCACACCAACCCACAATTGTTGAAATTGTTTTTGCACGTAAAAAGGGACACAGACTGCTGCGGCTTTGCTTTCTTTTTCAGAGGTTTGGCGAGTGGTGAATTGAAGGTTAACAAGCTACCTGCACGGCTGACAATGAATGTATTCAACTTGAAAGAAAAGACGTTGGTGAATTGGTGAAGTTGCGCTACCATTGAAATGATTCGCGTTGGCATAAACCGGCATCCAATTTTGTAAATTTACTTCACTTGACTTCTGTTCCCAGGGTCAAGTATTTTATTTTAAAGCTGGTGCAGAACACTACCGGCACGGCTGCCAATGAATGTCTTCAACTTGAAGGAAAAGACGATGATGAATTGGTGAAGTTGCATTTCCATTGAAATGACTCGTTGGCATAAACGCGGCATCCAATTTTGTAAATTTACTTTCACTTGACTTCTGTTCCCAGGGTCAAGTATTTGAATTCTGTTCCCAGGGTCAAGTATTTAATTTAAAGTTTGTGCAGAACAATTGACAAATTTCTAGCAACAATTTTAAGTTTTTATCAATGTTACTTCAATTTATTTCTTTGAGAAAATAATTGAGCTTTGACCCGGATAATTTTAGAGAATTCAGACATTTGCATATTATTGAACATTATTTAAAGTGCTAAATATTGAACTGTGTGTTGAATGTTATTGAACTCCATGCCACACAAGTTGTGTGCTTTTGTTGATTGAACTTTAATATTGAATTACATGCCACAAGTTGTGTGCTTTTGATCGGAATGCAGCGTACAAGTATTTGCTGGCAGTCCCAAATAATTTTGAAATAATTGTATGCAGCCGTGACCAAACAATTTCGCCAGTTTAAATAATAAATCATCAGTTTAATGCTTTTCTGTTTTATTTTGCATTTTTGCATAAGATGTTTTCAGCAACAATTTATTTGCTCCAAATATTACAGGGTGGACAACGTACGTCAGACATCCGGGTATTTTTTTTTATCGAAAACTTTATAATGGCGGAAATTGTTCAACTATCTGACAAAATAATACTCATTTTTATTCTATTCTAGCAACGAACCTGTATGATACAAGCCAGACCAAAGTACCCTACGGGCTTGTATGGTACTTTTTACATCGATAGTATTCAAAAAGCTGTTTTCATTTGTCTAATCATTCCGACAACATTTCCTTTTGATGCTGGATCCAGGGTGGACAACGTACGTCATACATCCGGGTATTTTTTTATGCTGAATCCTACTATTCATGAGTTTACCAGAGTCACATTGATTATATGCCAAAGTATTACAAAGACCTTTACACCTCATGTGAGGGTCATGATATAGATAAAAAGTAATAGTGTATATTTATTATTACTGTTGATGATTGGACTCACAAATACATCATATCTACAACCTGAGAGAATTGTATATTTATATCCATAATAAACACAAAGATTACAATGGCGCCCACCGTAGATTTGTGACTTTCGGAGATCAACAGTGCGGAATCGATTCATAATTTAGTATATCTTAACATTAGCAACATCCGGTTGAAGAAACGTGCCTTTAGACGACAGAAAAACACGAAGAAAGTCTTTAAGTATTTATGTATGTGAAAGATAATAACCACTTTATTTATATTTAATGTGAAATGTTGAATGTCAGCTATATATATTTGAACACATTTACGCCAGAAAATTAGTGTTAGAAACATACTTTGATAAACATGTTTTAGACAGTATTTACAAATATCATAATCTTAGTGATAGACTTTATTCATATTTGAGAATTTGTGATACTTAGATTTTAATAGACCCCCTCAGAGTTCAGGGTCAACCGGAAACAGGAAGTGAGGACACACCCACAACATATGCAAACAAATACTAAAGTGATTGTCACTTTATTTCATCAATCAGTATTAAGTGATACTTGAGTATTGGTTTACATTAACTTAATTTTTTGAAAATTTACATACACCTTTTTGATAATTGAACTTACATTTTCTAATTTTCTAAATTTACATACACTTATTTAGTAAATTTATTACAGAACATAGCACCACATATCCACACCATTCATACATTTATATGTACTTTGAAGATGGTAATTGTGTATATTATTATAATATATGTCTGTAGCTTTGTGTCTTTGTTTATATTTTGTGTATTGTAATTGTATATGAATACATCATACTTTTTGTGTTCACATTGAGAATCATACTTAGTTGTCATTAGTGTTGTGTATTGAACTTATGTTAATCTATTGAATATTGTAATTGTGTATTGTACTTTGTATTGTTTAATGTTTTAAAATAATTTAATACTTAAATCAAATTATTTTTTGAAAATTTTAAATTTAAATTTAGAAATAATTGGTTAAAATCAAGAATTTTAATATCATTTAATTTTTTTTTATATAAATTTAGCTTTCTGGTTGTATGTAATGAGTAATTCTGTGCACAATCATGCATTCTGTAGTTAACTAACACTCTTGACACTTTATCTGTAAATCCCTTAGCACTTATATCTTATATACTTAAGGTTTTGTTGTCATTCTCAGTTAACTTACAGTTAGTTTGTTTTTTGTCTATTAACTTTCCTTCAGTGGAGTATTAGATTATATTGGTACTTGAGGGAGAGGTCAGGTCACTAGCTGCATTCTCATTAGTTCTTATTTACATGTAGTTTGACTTACAGAAAAAGAGATTGTTAACGTACAAGCTTAGCAAATCTCTTATCTGCCCCATATTTCAGGTTGTAGCAGTATAGTAACAGATATATTGATTCAGGGGTAGGTGCTGCATGTATTGTATTTTAGTCTGATATTTGTGTGTATTGTGTTGTATAGATATATATCTTGTATATTAATTATTGAATGTTTAGATTCACATTAATCAAATTTGTTTTTCCTTTCTCATAGATTGATTAATGTAATTGGTTTGTCATAGGTTACCTTATTTTCACAGGTATATTAATCGTATATTTGTTTATTTGTAGGTTGACTAATTAAGCACATTTTTGTTTTGTAGATTAGTTGATCACTTAGAGACAGTGATTGATTTATATTTAATTATATGTTGATATTTCAGGGGAGATAATTCAACTTAAGTTTAGTTTCAACATGTTTTTATTAGATTCATTACATGAGAGTTTTCTGAAACTGTTAGGTGAATTTATTTGCAGTTCAATTGTATTGATTTTGTATTTGTATATTATCTGTTTGATCTTAGATATACTTTATGTTTGCACATTTCACTTCAAAGAAGTCAAGAAAAATGTCAAGGATATTTTTTTATCAATATGTGACGTAAAAATATTTTTGACATTTACGTCACCGAATATGGTACTGCTTTGACAACTATTTTACCTATTTTGTTCCTGTATTTAAATCTGTTATAGTGACAGCCGGAACCTTTGAACCGTAATGAGAGCGGGAGGTTTGGGGCTTTAAAATCTGATTCAACCCACCATTTCTTTAGAAATGCCTGTACCAAGTCAGGGTCATTACGGTTTTCACAGTTTTCCGGTTGTTGACTGATTTTGTCTGTTTATATAATTATGAGTTTTGACTTTCCCTTTGTAAGATTGTTCGGAGTTCGGTAATTTTGTTATTACCCTTATTCATTTTTAGAATTTCTTTGAAATTTCAGTTATTTAAAAGTTTATTAAAGATCTACTTTTCAGATTGATTATTTTTTTTCTAATTCGAGATTACTTCATTTCTTTTCAAACTTGCTTATAGATCAGATTTTTTCAATATTTATTTCAGAATACTTAATTAATTTTTGATCTTTTGTAGAAATTTATATTTATGTCAGAATAATTAATAAATGTTTGATCTTTTGTAGAAATTTATATGTATTTCAGAATACTTAACTTATTTCGATCTTTTGTAGAAATTTATATTTATTTCAGAATACTTAACTAATTTTGATCTTCTGTAGGAAATTATATATTTATTTTAGAATATTTAACTAATTTTGATCTTTTGTAGAAACTTTTATATTTATTTCAGAAAATTTCTTTTTTGGTTTTAGGAATTTATTTTGTTTCAGATTTCTGATTTAATTTTTCCTTTAGGAGAAATTTTCTTTACTTATAGGAAATTACATTTCAGATAATTTTATTTTATATTGTAGATATTTATATTTTGTATTTGGATTTCTTTAATTTATTGGTTATATTGACTTTGATTGTAGATGGCCAATCCGGTGGAAAACATCATGGCACACCGACCAACTACCCCATTGGAGAAAACAATCATATACCCACCAACTAGTCCGGCAGCAGAAATAATGGATCCTGAGGATATTAAGTTATTACAGACAATCAAAGCAATGGGTATAAAACCAAAGACGGACACGCCATAGGACTTTGAGAGGTCAATGAAAGAATATTTCAGACAGAAGGAAGAATTCGATGACAAGAAACCACACTCATTGACTTTACCACCAGATGTAAGACCAAAAGAGAAAATTCAACCTGCTCCTTACCAACCACCAAAAATTAACATATTCACAGGATCCGGTAACAAATCAGAGTCCACATATGAGTTATGGCGTTATGATATAGAATGTCTACTTAGAGACAAATCCATACACAAGGATACCATACACACCGCCACCCGAAGATCATTACGAGGATTAGCAGGTGCAGTAGTTATGCGTATAGGTCCAGAAGATTCCATTGAAGACATACTACACAAACTGGACAGCATATATGGTAATGCAGCCAACACAGTAGATATACTCAAGGAATTATATGATGCCAAACAGCGCAACGATGAAGATGTCATCAGTTGGAGTTGCCCTCTTGAGGATATCATGGGTCGAGCCAGGGATATGGGAGCCATACACCAATCCGAAGTAAAACGGATGCTATATGATATACTCTGGAACGGACTGAGGAAGTAACTTAAAGACGCAAGTGGCCACAAGTATGACCGCATAAAGGACTTCGATTCCTTAAGGGTCACTATTCGTCAGATTGAGATGAAACATACAATAGAACAACAATTATATGAGAAAGAGAAGAAGTCCAAACCAAATCCTGCTAAGGCTGCCCAAGTAACACCAACTACAACAGAACATTCTGACATAGAGGAGATTAAAGGCATTGTGCAACAACTGGCTAGTAAAGTTGATAGCTATGACCGTAAAAGACAGTTAACAGACCAGCGGCTCATACAGAGAACCACACAGAGGCTATCAACAAGGATATAGAGGCACATATAGACCACCAAGACAGAACTACCAGTCACGACAACAACCACAACAACAATATAACACATCAACAAACAACTGAACAACAACATTCCAAGTATCAACATACATCCATTTACGAAGAACCTCAATGTTTTAGATGTGGACAATATGGACACTATAAGAGAGGATGTGGTGTAAATCTAGATCACTCGAAGAAAGGTTTAAACTTCAATAAGCCTATGACGCGGGGCCGGTACTAGGCTTGAATAGAAAGATTAATGGTCCCAGTATTAAGAACAATTTAGTTAAGATACCACCACGATTGTATGGTCAATCAACAGAAACATCAGTTATATTAGAGGGAATTGAAACGGGAGCACTTCTTGATACAGGTTCTACAGTCTCAACTATTAGCGAGTCATACTATCAACAACATATTGCCTGTAGTATACAATTGAAAACTATCAAAGAACTTTTGGACATTGAATGTGCTGGAGGAAGTCAACTACCATACTCTGGATATATTGAAGTGAATATAAATACACCTGGCAGTACCAACAACTTCAACACATACTTAGTATTTGTAGTACCCGGCAGTAATTACAACAAACACATACCATTACTTATTGGAACTAACGTATTGAATACCATACTCCAAGATCTACACCAACTTCATGGAGATAAATATCTACAAAATGCAGATCTAACAACTCCCTGCTACCTTACTTTAAAATGCATTGCACTACAGGAAAAAGAACTTAAGAAAAATAAAAACAGACTTGCCTTAGTCAATAATGCAGAACTCAACAAAATAACAATTCCACCAAATACTGTCATGGAAATACAAGGCTACTGTGACAAGGAAGCTCAATATCGTAAGACATCAGCGATTCATCATGCATCAGATTTGGCATTTGAACCTATAGATTTTGATGTTGAACCAAGATTACACCAATTCAACTTTAAAAATAATGGTCATATTCCTATACACTCTGCAATGTTACAACTAGAACCATCACTATACCACCTAAAGCAGTTATATGTGAACTGCAACCAGTAACGATTCAACCTAAACCTTCTCAAGAAAATCAACCTGTCGAAACATCATTTCTTAACAAAGTAGAAATTAACAAGAGTGACTTGTCTGATGAGGAACTGAAAAGAGGAAAAGATCTTATACAAGATTATAGCGATATCTTCTCTAAAAGCGACACTGATGTAGAATATGCCAACATAGTCCAACATAGAATTGAGTTACTGGGAGACAAAACTTTTAAACAGAGATACCGTAGAATACCACCATCCATGTATGATGAAGTGAAAGTCTACTTACAGCAACTTCTTGATATGAACATCATCAGGCCTTCACATTCGCCATGGGCATCACACGTGGTTTTAGTAAAGAAGAGAGACAACAGTCTGAGAATGTGTGTCGATTATCGTATGCTGAACAAGAACTCGAAGAAAGACAGCTATGCACTTCCACGCATTGAAGAATTACTTGACTGTTTATCAGGAAACCGCTTCTTCTCCGTGATTGACATGAAATCTGGTTACCACCAAGTCGAAATCTATGAGGATCACAAAGAACGAACTGCCTTCTCAGTTGGCCCGTTGGGATTTTACGAATACAATCGCATGCCATTTGGGTTGACAAACTCACCAGCTACAGTGTACGTACCAGCGACTAATGGAGAACGTCTTAGCAGACCTCAACCTAGGAATTTGCTGCGTATTTATTGATGACGTAATCATCTTTGGAAAAACCTATGAAGAACAATTACACAACCTCTAACTAGTCTTTGATAGAATCAAGGCAGCCAACCTAAAACTACCACCAAAGAAATGCGAGATCTTCAAGAGAAAAGTAAAGTTCGTTGGCCCTATCGTCTCTGAAGAAAGTATAGAGATTGATCCAAGCAAGACAGATAAAGTTACAAACTGGCCAAAACCAGAAGATGTACGCAGATTCATAGGGTTTGTTGGATATTACAGGCGATTTATTAAGAACTTCAGCCTTGTAAGCAGACCATTAACTGATCTTATGCCAACACCCAACAAGAAACACCAGAAAAGGAAATCTAAAATAAAGAAGACACGGACTTAGGAAAACGAACAAAACCAAGCATTTTAAACACTTAAAGAGAGACTCGTAACATCACCCATCCTTGGCTATGCTAATTACTCATTACCATACGAGCTTCACACAGACGCCTCTGGAGATGCATTAGGTGCAGTACTTTACCAAGAACAGGAAGGCATGAAAAGTGTGATTAGTTATGCCAGTCGAGGATTGAACAAAGCAGAGAAAAACTACCCACCACACAAGAGAGAATTTCTAGCACTGAAATGGTCCATCTGTGATAAATTTAAGGATTACCTTTATGGCCAGAGATTTACCGCACTAACAGACAACAACCCGGTCACCTATGTATTAACTACAGCTAAGCTCGATGCTACAGGACATAGATGGTTAGCCGCCTTATCCACTTTCAATTTTGACATCAAATACAGACCTGGAAAAAATACCGCAGATGCTGATGCACTTAGTCGCCTTCCAGCAGTACATGACTCTGAAGGATGTACAATTACCAGCGAGTCCGTCCAAGCCATTTGCGATTCCATGGTACCAAAATCATACGTTGAAAATCTTGCAGTTTCACCAGAAATAGTTGAAGAAGATCTGGCAGCAACATATGTTGGTGATCTAGTAGACTGGACTAGAGTACAAGCTCTAGATTCGAACATCAGACTGTGCATTGAGTACTTACAAGCCAACAAGAAACCACACAAGAAGGAAACGGGCCATAATCCGATGATAAGAGAATACAACAGAATGAAACTGATTAACAACATTTTATACAGAATTACTACCATCGACGACGAGGAACGAAAGCAACTAGTCTTACCTGCTGCACATATACCAACAGTGTTACAAGCCCTACATGATGATATGGGACATCCAGGAAAAGACAGAACTATATCTTTGCTACGTGACCGATTTTACTGGCCAGAAATGTACAAAGATACAGAGTCCTGGATTGAGCAATGTGGAAGATGTTTTCGACGAAAAACTCCAACCAATCATAGAGCACCGTTAGTACCCATAGCAACCTCTTCACCATTAGAGTTGGTTTGCATGGATTTTCTCACGTTAGAGAAATCCAAAGGAGGATACCAGCATATTTTGGTCATCAAGGATCACTACACTAGATATGCCCAAGCGATCCCAACCAAGAATCAACTTGCTAAAACAACAGCTGAAGCTTTCTTTAATCACTTCATAGTACATTATGGTATACCTAAGAGGATTCACTCCGACCAAGGCACCAACTTTGAAAGCAAAGTGATTAAAGAACTCTGTCAAATTACCGGTATGAAGAAATCAAGAACAACCAGTTATCATCCTATGGGGAATGGCATGTGCGAAAGGTTCAACAGATCAATATTGAATATGCTTGGGTCGTTGGAATCACACCAAAAACAGAACTGGAAAGCCTACTTTGCTTAAGAGACCACCGATTCCTGCCAAAAGAACCATTAGAAAGAATATTAAAGAACTGGAACACACACACTGACGAACATACCACTGAAATGTCATCGGACGACGAGTCAGAGCATGGGTACATTGTCATCAGTCAAGAAGAACCAGTGTACAATGATTCAACCATCACTGATGAACCACTAGTCTAACAGACTGATGAGATATCAAATGCAGATGATGAGAACGCTCATCTTCTACAAACACTGTTGACAGTGCCGATGAAGACGAATCTGCAAAAAGAAGCGCTTCACAACAGAAAACAGATGATGAAACCGTACAAAAAGACACTTGACATGAATACGTCTCAGCATACAGATGAAATTGAAAATCTAAATCCAGTTCGTCGCTCAACCAGAGAACGGAGACAACCAGCTTGGTTAAGATCTGGAGAGTTCGACATATGTAAGTCAGCTATATCCACCACTGCTGATTGGGAGAAGAAAGTATCATGCATATTAAATCTTGCAACTAATTCACCCATTTTTCAAACTTTACAGGCAGAATCCGGTCAAGCGATATTAAGCATACTGTCCACTTCCAATACTCAGTCCTGAGAGCGGAATGCCGGGACGTCATTTTACGGCCAGGGGGGGTATGTGGTAGAGTGAATTTGTACATATCAATTATTTGTTTAGTATAATGATTATTTTTATTATTAATTTATTTCTACTTGTAGCTGATCATGATAAAATACATTTGTATTTAATCCTTAATCTATTTCTATTTCTGTTTCAGTAATATATACATATTTTAATTAGTATTTATAGTTTAAATATTTATTTATTTAATACTTATGTTAAATGAATACTCCATACTATGTTATCTTTCTCATTTCTCATTGGTCAGGTGAATAGTAGGCGGGAAACTCCCTTTCATTTATATTATTATATTTCATTTCTGGTTTAGTGGCTGGACATGTCTCATTTTCTTGTATAATTATATGGATTGTCATTATTCTAATCTGAAGGTTGTCTGCTATTCATGAGTTTACCAGAGTCACATTGATTATATGCCAAATTATTACAAAGGCTTTTACATCTCATGTGAGGGTCATGATATAGATAAAAAGTAATATTGTATATTTATTATTACTGTTGATGATTGGACTCACAAATAAATCGTATCTTCAACTTGAGAGAATTGTTTATTTATATCCATGATAAACACAAAGATTACATATTAAATAAAAATATTATTAATATGTACAAATTCACTCTACAACATGCCCAAGGCGACGAAGTTTTATACACATCTATTTCCGATATGGTTTTGACCTAGTTTTCATTGTTTACGTTTTTATGGTGCATTGAAAAAATAAATGCACAAAAAATGTGTCATATTTGCAGGAAAAGAATACATAAATGACATAAGACCAAAACAAAATATAATCAAATGTTTATGATAAGAGAAGTTATCGAAGAATCGTTAGGGTGACGAACTTTCATACATCGGAGATATAACATAGAGAACTAATGGGTAACTTTTTCAATAAGGGACCAACAATTTTGAAATTGTCATAGTTCGTATATATCATATATTAATATACATATAGAAAAAAAATGTTGATTTGAAAACTGGATTAATTTTTTTTTTATATATTTATAGAAGTCAAACAGACTATATTTATTTCTTACCTAATTGTGTTATTGTCATTACGCCTTCATGCCCTATGTGATCCTGACCTGATTGTGTTACTGTCATGATGCATTAACATCTTACATGTTTCTTATCTGAATGCTTTATTTATGTCAAACCTCCGCGCATTATGACCGATGGCAATATCCGGACCTCAAGCACATGTTATCTCAGCTGATCTTAGCCATCCTGATTAGTCCCTTTGGTTTATTTCCTCACAGAGTCTTTAAATCATTTTGTCTTCTAATCTTTTAACTATGGGTGTATCAAGTGGAGGTTTTCCCGGAAGCGCGTCGTGTGCACTGAATTAGATACCCACATGTTTATTACGTAACAACAATAGAAAGTTCATCAACACATATTGTTTAATATGAACGCGTAGCTACGAAATGTGTATCCTGACTTGAGCAACATCCAGGCAACTTTAAATGGTAGCAGTGCTTAGATGTGCATTTTCTTTTCTTAAACAAAGCACTTTTCCTAAACTGAACGTATATTTATGTGATTTTTATCCTGACTTGAAGAGCATCCAGGCAAATTTAAATTGTAGCAATACTTAGATGTGCATTCTTAAGAATACTCCAATACATATTGGTAAGAAAACTAACCTGGCTTTAGCTCAATCTAATTAAAATTTGATCTCAACACTTTCTCCTCATTGGATCACGTTCAGACAACCTTTTAAATAAAATCAGAGCTGACCAATCTGATGATGTTTTATTTCAATAAGAGTATATACTTCCCTGGTTACTTTCAAATGTCAAACAATTAAAAACAGGATATTCCATTAAAGCAGGGTTTTCCATTTTAAATAATCTAAGTCCTGCAGCTTATCCACTAATTATCTCTGCTCGTCAAACAACTGAATTATTTTTGTTTCTCGATGTGTAACACATTGAACAATCATTGGGTTGCAGTTGGGCAAATTTGGTGGCCGAGAGCAAGTCGCTTGTGGTTCATTGCCAGTATGTATTTACGCATAATGCAATTTCTGACGAGGTGGAGCATTCGTGCATTACCGGCAAATGAATCAAGTTATATTACAATCGCCATGTTTAGGTCTACTTCCAAGATTTGCGGAGCGGCAATATGATTGGACGAGCATAGGCCACGTGAACGTGATCCCTAAAAGGATTTCGTTAGATCTAACACACAGCGACAAAGTGAAAGTCAGGAGATCTAAGTATAATAAGACTAGTATAAGCTGTCAATGTTTCCTTTTCCAGAAATGGATGAACAATTCAAATAGGAACAATAGCATTTAGAAAAAGATCCATTAAACAACAGGGGAACATTTAAGATTGATATCTTGAGCTCATACTCCAATAATCCAACACTAGCTACAAGAAGGAAATAAATGCCTTATATACCGCTACAATTGAAAGCGAAAATTGTGTCCATCAACCTCCGATTCCCAATTAATCGTAATGTCATTTTTATGCCAATGGTTTAACTATTATAATGTCATATTTTAACCTTCAAATATTCATTAACAAATCCACAGAAGCCTTGTATTCCACGGATTTCTAATGGACGGACACAAAATTTAACTGTGAATCGGACGCTGGATTGAAGCGATATAAAGCTCGTTTATACCACAGGCATTCGAATTCTGGACCCCTCTTTTACCTCATTTGGTTCCTCCCGCGATTATGGAATGGATCTTAGTCTGGAAGTATATCTTTGAGCCATTTATCCATATTTTACAACATTTCGTGTTACAACTCACTCATTCTACTAACTTTTGTTTCTAGGTCCAGCTGCCGTTTTACTGAAAAATCCTAAAGGTAAGAAACAACCGTGAAAAATACGACAAGGAAACTCTCGCGTCGACTCGATATTTTACAATATAGTTTATACGTACGAATAGCAAATATTTATTGACGAAATTCAAGCTTATTCTCGACGACAACATCCAACTTTCCTCCACTCGTGACGATTCAGGAGTTCAACCGAGCATATTTTATTTCGCACGATTTTCGGAACTTTTTTAGCTTGTTCTTCGCTACGCACGGACAATAATTTCGTATCGAGAGGCCTATTAAGCGGGAGTTTTAAACCGCGAAAAAAAGTGGAAAGTAGACCTTTTCACCCAGCTTGTTATAAAGGCACCAGGAAAAATAAAATGACGAACCTAGTGACATGGTAAGAATATTTTCTGAAATGGAAAAATGCACTTCAAACATAAATTTTGACGGATGACCATTTGATCACTGAAATGATCATAGAGAAAGGGACACTAGTTATCCATAAAGCATAAACATCTCCTTTTTATTTAGGCTTGTCAAAAAATAAAAATGAGTTAACGCTCCACAACCCCTATCGCAACAACAAATCAAATCAAATCAAAAGTTTTATTTAAAGTCGGTACATTTACAAACGGTACAAACATAAACTCTTATGAGCTTCTAAAACCGACATGCATTTTAAGATATGAATTACAACACAATAAAATAAAAGCTTTTTAAACCGACATGCATTTTAAGATATAAATTACAACACAATAAAATAAAAAATAAAATAATTTCATGTATTAAAACCACATACATGTATCAGGCTAAGAATAAATGCAAGCACATCTATGATTTGATTTCTGGGCCTCCACAGTCAGTGCACATGTGGCAAATACCTCTCTGCACACTGACTGTCATAGGACCAGAAAACAGCATAGAAATAGGTGTTGACAATTACAGTATAAACATTTGTATTATACATAAAGCAAAATACATAATCAAATATGTCATTGTCCCAAATAAGTACATAACACATTATACATAAACAGCACATTTCACATAAAATAGCACATACATTAGGGAACGACCATTTAACTTGAAGGGGGGGGGGGGGGGGGGTATGTTTTTTTTTCTAAAAAAATATTCTGATTCCCAATGTTGCTGAAAAAAATATTCTGATTTTGGTGGGGGGAAAAAAAATATCTGATTCAGAGTTTTTGTCATATAACCTAATGTTAAATTATAGAGAACAAATTTGCGCTTTGCGCGACAAATAAAAAAAATATTCTAACTTGTGTTGTCCGAAAAAAAAATTCTGAACGAAACAAATAACCATATGTGAATTAAATCTTGTAAATATACAGGACATTCTTTATTAATAACTTTATAAACTTCAATTGCCAAAGATCTCATTCTCCTGACTTTTAACGAGAGTAATTTGGATTTACTTAGTAATTCATCATAGCTTGCCGAATAGTCTTCATAAATAAATCTAAGTGCCCTTTCCTGAATGTTTTCAACCTTTTTTGTATTAACTTCCCCACAGAAATGCCAAACAAGAGGACAATAATTAAAATTGGACATAATAAATGAATAATAAATTGTTAGTTTTCCAAGTTTTATATTAGATGTTTGCCTATTCTTTTTAATACATTTAGTTGCCTTGATGCTTTCTTACAGATGTTTGATATATGCTCATTGAAGTTTAATTTAAAATCTATTGTTACACCCAAAAGTTGTACTTCAGTTTCACATTCAATTTCAATACCTTCCAAATTAAATTTCAAGTTTTTATCATGTGTTTTTTTTACCTACTGTAATGGCCTGAACTTTTTCAGGGTTGGCTTTCATTTTATTTATAGAGTACCAGTATATAAGTATCTTACTTTCTTCTTCCAACATTTTAATTAATTTATTAATGTCTGTGTCTGCATATGAGAGGGTATTGTCGTCTGCATAGTTATAAAGTCCACTGCTATGAATAAAATAAAAGATATCATTTAAAAAGATTTAAATAAGATAGGTTCCAAAATTTATCCTTGCGGTACCCCTTTAAACATTGTTTGCCAGTTACTAGAGTGGGTTCCTACCTTGACACATTGTTTTCTATTATTTAAATAACTTTCTAAAAGATTTAATGATGATGGGGCAGCGCCATAGAATTTTAATTTTAACAGAAGGAGATCGTCGGGTAGGCAGTCGAACGCATTAGATAAATCCAGAAGTATTGCTGCTACAAATTTGTTCTGATCCAAAGCTTTTTTCCAGTCTTCGATAAAATTTTTAATAAAGTGGTTTGACATCCATATCCTTTGCGAAAAGCTGACAACAAATTGTGAAAATGAGAGTTAAAAAATTCCTCAAGCTGAGTTTCAATAGATCTCTCAATAATTTTTGAAATCATGGGTAATATACTCACAGGTCTATAGTTTCCTAAACGTGTTTGACTTTTTGTGAAAAGGTATTACATGTGATTCCTTTAGTTTATTTGGAAAAACAGAAAATTCAAAAGATTTATTTATCAATTTAGAAATTGGGTAGGACACTTCTGATTCAGATAGTTTTAATATTTTTGAAGAAATTGCATCTTTTCCGGTTGCCTTCTTTATATTTATCTTATCTATTTGTTTTGCTACAAAATCAGAGTCAACTGCATTAAAACATAGTTCCTTTATTTCAGTTTTGTTTTCTTCAATTACTTTTATACTGGGGTGGCTTTCATCTATAATTATATCTTGAGAGCTGATGTCTTTGTCTACATTTATAAAACATATTGTTGAAAGTTTCTGCAACTTCATTTTGGTTAATTATTATTTTGTTTTCTTCACATAATATTATAGCTTTGTTAAAGTGCAAACCTTTGTTGGTGAGAAATGGCTTGATTGTTGGCCAAAAGTCCTTACTATTTGGTCCTCCAACGCACCTTTTCCATTTAACTTGAAGGGGGGGGGGTTATGGTTTTTTGTTTCGTTCAGAATTTTTTTTTCCACAATTTAGCATTAGGTTATATGACAAAAACTCTGAATCAGATTTTTTTTTTTTTCCTCCACCAAAATCAGAATATTTTTTTCAGTAACATTGGGAATCAGAATATTTTTTTTTAGAAAAAAACCATAACCCCCCCCTCCCCCCCTTCAAGTTAAATGGTCGTTCCCTAAGCAGCATTAACATCTGATTATTTATCTATCATAGCAGAAATTTGTTTGTCATGTAAATCACTCAAAAAATTGTTTTGGGCAAAATGTTTGAAGCTTCTGTAATTTATAAAATCTCTATTTAATTTGGGTAAATTACCTTTGATTTGTATAGAAATAGTATTATGCATATTGCTTAGACCACAGTTGAAATTCAGCGCATATTGACAGTAGCTTGACTGGTTGGTAAGAATAACGTCATTTAACGTTGGTGGCGCATTTTTGTGAAACAGGTTGGACTCTTTATCATATTTGTGAAATCAAAAATATCACATACATGTTTTAAAGAGGTACACTTTTTGTGGTGAGAGCATGTCATAATTAAGGTCACCAATAACAAGGAAATTATCATATGTGGTTGACAATTTGTCACATGTACTTATAAAATCATTGCTAAAATTTTCATCTTTAATTGATGGGGGTCTATATACACCAGTGATTATCCATTTTCTAATATTAATATAAATGTCTACCATAATTGAATCTATACATTTAAATTCAAGTTTATCTTTCCTATCACATGCAATGTCTGATCTTACATACATTAAAAGTCCCCCCCCCCCCCACATAGCCAGAAATGATAGGGGATTTGCTCATTTGCATATTCAAAATGGCGGCTCAAAGAGAATTTGGATTTTAACATATATTTGAACGGGAAACTTTCTGTTAGCTTGGGCCGGACAATTTGCCGGGATAAAAAATCAAACTATGCAACGGTTTGAACAATATCTCAAAATATTACAGCTGTAACATGAAAACTCAAGGTTCCCACCGAGTTTCAAATTTTGAAGCGTAAGCGCCATTCAAAAGCATTGAGAAGAAGTGAAAAAATGCATCCTGCACGGTTTTCAAGACCTAAAAGCACTTTTCTTACAATCCCCATTCTAGTTGCCGGGACAAATTCGGTCAGTTCCGGTAACATTGTTGAGGAATCTTTCTTCGATAAATATTTTGCTGAAAAATTAAAGGTTCCCACGATAATTTAAAAGAGGGCTTCACAAGTTGTTTTACCTTTCTAGTAGAGATTCAATAGGGGTTCACGCAAAACAATCTACTATTTCGTAAAACTGCTTCTGCTAGACATAGCATTATTTGAGTAAGCACCGCATTCCATTGTAAATGTAAATAAACAATTAAAAAAAGGCTCCACAAGGGCATTTTTTTATTTCGGCAAAACAACATAACAAGTAACTAGATTTTATAATACAATTGGTAACAATAAAGTTCAAAAAATTTAACAATACATGTATATATACTAAACGATTTCAATGACATACTAATAGTTATGTGGGGCAGAAATTGAAAAAAAATGCACAATACATTTTTTATTTACATATTTTTATTTCGTGGAAAAAAAAGGGGGGGGGGGGCAGTGCATTAAATATATTTTCGATCTTTTACACACATCATCGGATTCCTAATAAACATGTGATGACAATTAATTTTGATACGATCACAAATAATTATGAAGTTATTTATGTAATCAAAACTGTGATGAAATATTATTTAAAAAAAATAGATACGAGTTTTCATCAACGTATGCGCACGTGAAATTATTTGGATGTTTCTTCCGTAGTTCACTGAGTTCTAAAAAAATATCGTAGTGCTCATTTTCAATTTCGGAGTCACTGTTGACATCTAAGAAAGCTGATTACCCACTTTGTGAACTTCCGGTATCGTTAAAATCAGTAGTACAGTTTCCAGACTGGTTTCGGACTGATGTATCGAAAAATTAGGCAGTCACTGACTGCACAGTCGGGAAGGCAACGTCAGCTTCCGTAACTCCTCCCATAAGGCTAAAAACATTTACGCAAGGGCAGATAATAATAACCCACCAGGTGTCGCCCATAATCGTAATAGGTATTGACGTTTGTTTACCATGACGATTACAGAATAAACCTTATATGAGAGATAAATATAAATAAATACATTCCCAAAAAACGTGAATTATCATGGTTAAATATATAAGTTGCAGAAAAAAACCCAAGAAAGTGTTTATTAGACATAATATCGGTATAAAACTAGGTATTTCCCGAGGTATTTGTTTTTGTTGTTGTAGCTAAGAATATATGGCGGGAAATTCTCGAGGCTAAGAATAACTGACACAAACGCATCCCATTGGTTGTCAGTAAAAACTATGGTCAAAATAGGTTTACCCATCATTCAAATGTGTAACGAAATATAAAAATAGCCATCATTCCGCCTTTAATTTGCAAAACGAGGTTTGTAACTTAGGACGCTGTCAGCCGCCATTTTTGATAAAATAAGTGAATAAATAAATAGATAAATAAATAAATAAGTTTTATCTAAAGTCGGCATGGTTAAAAACAACAAGCATACAAATATAAGCCCTAATGAGCCTTTGACCGATATACAACATAAATAACAATAATTAAGGCATGCAAAAATAAATTAAAAATAAAGAAAAACAAAGCTAGCACTACAAGAAAAGCACAGACATGTAAGTTGGTAAGAAATCTGAAATAACTAAAACATGAAATTAAAAGCAATTTAAAAGCAGATATTATAGCTGAACAGAATTAAAAATAATAAGCTTACATGACTAAAACTAAAAGTATTTATGATTGTATTATCTTATTTTGTTAATGTTGTTATTACCTATATTTGAACCCTTTAAACTGACTTCATCATTCATGATGTTTTAACATTTAAAATTATATGGTCTTGTGATAAAAAATTGGACATGTAAGGATATTCCAGTCTCAGCTTCTGATTTTGTACCTTCCAGATTGTTAATTGATCAATTATGTATTTCAATATTTCAGATTTACAGCACAGAAAATATAATGATTAAATAAAACTATTGATGATTTTTTTTTCTTTTTTTATTTTGTCACAAGATTCACAAGATTTTATTGATAACACTCAGACACATAAATGTGTTACATGAGGACATAACATATATACAGTGTTACATGGCGAAATGATCATATATTATCAAAACATTAAAACATACCAGCAATTTTCTTTATGAACAATGATAACCTTTTATAAACTTCTACATTACAAAAAGATAGGAGACCATTCATTTTAACAATACTAGGATAAGTAACATAATACCAAGGTAAATATATACGTCTCATGTTTACTAAATATTCATTACAACAAACAAATAACAAGTGGAACTCATCACCAATTGATTGTCCACACAAAGTACAAAACCTCTCATCTTTAGGAATATTATACCACCGCCCAGTTTCTATTGGAATTCGTAAATTTGACGCCCTTAATTTTGTCATCCAAATTCTAGTTTTCTCGTTTAATCTCACTAAATAATTTTCTAATCCAAAGTCTTTTTTGAAAGAGCCATAAAATTGTCCTCGAGATGAATTTTCAATGTCATTATACCATGAACTGACAAACTGATCTGTTAAAATTTGGTTAAGATATGCTTTATCACAATATCCAACCTGATTTATAACAATATATCCTAAGCCAGCTCTATTTAATATAGATTCTATATAATTAATCCACTTGAAATTATTCTGACCCTGATTTTTTAAACATAACATCAACCTGTATAAGGAACTACTCAATTTTGTTTCGTTATTCACAAGTTTACACCAATATGAAATCATACGAAGTTTTACTCGAATTTCCAAAGGAAATCTACCTAATTCCCCATAAACGATAAAATTTGGAGTAGTATTTCTAACTTTTAAAATTCGTTTACAAAATTTAAGATGAATCTGTTCTAATATTTTTAAATTCTCATATCCCCAAACTTCAGATCCATATAAAAGTATTGGTTCAATCATAGAATCAAACAATTTTAATTGTAAGTCGACAGGTATGCTTTCGTTCCTGATAGTCTTATAAATAAAATGTAGGGACCTTTGAGCCTGATCTACAAGTTTCTTTTTTGTATCAAAAAAGGTACCATTATATTTAAAAATAATACCTAGATATGAAAATTTTTCTACAACTTCTAACTGTTTGTCTTGTAATATAAATGAATAATTAAGATTCTTCTTTTTGCTAAAAACCATAACCTTTGTTTTGTTAATATTTACATCCAATTTCCACAAATCACAATACAACTGAAAGATATTTAGCGATTGTTGCATACCCTCCTTTGTTTCAGATATTAAAACAGTGTCATCAGCATATAATATGATAAATAATTCAAACAACATATGCAATTCATTATAAAACCGTTCTTTTAGCTTTTCTAAAGGAACACCATCTAAAGTCTTAAAGTAGTCTTCTAAATCATTTAGAAAAACTGAGAATAAAAAAGGTGATAAATTTTCACCTTGTCTTACACCTGTAAGACAAGGGAAAAAATCAGACTGATATTCTTTATACTTAACACAAGATTTAATACCCTGGTACATATTAAATATTACTTTAAAACACTTTCCTTTAATATTACTAAATTGAAGTTTTTTCCACAGGTCAGGTCTACTGACCGTATCAAAAGCCTTCCGAAAGTCTATGAAGGTACAAAATAGTTTCTTTCCGAACGAAAAATACAACTCTATGAGGACATGTAGTACAAAAATATTGTCTATTGTAGAGTATCCTTTTCGAAAGCCCGCTTGATTTTCGTGTATAAGTGTGACCTCATTTGCAAAAAAATTGAGTCTAGTGTTAACAATGGATGTAAACAATTTACCTAAGCAACTAATTAACGTTATAGCTCTAAAATTGTCTGGATCTGTTGGACATCCTTTGTTTTTATAAACTGGTATAATTATTCCAGTTGTCCAAGTTTCTGGTATAATACCTGTATCAAGAACAACATTAAACAATTTGGTATAAATAGATACTAAAAACGGCGGAGAATTTTTAAAAAATTCATTAATTAATTTGTCACTACCCGGCGCTTTATTATTTTTCAAACCTTTTATTGCATCTAAAACCTCCTTTTCTGTAATTATCCCATTCAACATTTCGTTATACATAGGGTCATTACAGACTTCGTCAATATTGATATCACTATATTCCTCTTCACAAAAATTTAAATTCTTAAAATATTCAAAGAATGTATCAATATCAACAGGTGGGGTTTCTTTTCTATTACCAGAATATTTTTTCAAAGTCTTCCAGAATCCTTTCGTATCATTTTTTGACAGTGCTCTCAGTTCAGATGCACATTTTTCTTTATATTTTTGATAACTTGTATTTAAAGTCTTACGGTATTCTTTTGCTTTTATATTCATTGTATTTTTATTTGCACCTGATTGTCAGTGTTGTGCTTGCCTGGATGTGCATTTAACAAGGCAAAGGGGATTGAAAATGGCTATTATTGGTTCAGATGCTCCTGAATTTTACAAACTTGTGTCGATAATTTTAATATATCTGAAAATGCCTGTGTATGTAGGAAATGGGATTTAAAGTTGTATATAAATATATATGTTTTTTTCTATTCTAAAAAATCCATGAAGTAAGAAAATGGACCAGCATTCCAATTATTTTTAAAGTACATCATCAAACAAATGCAGGCCCTTGGGTATAATTGTGGGCAGAAGATATCCTCTAACTGATACATTCATTTAATTCAAAAAGTTTCAGATGCTCCTGAATTTTGTTTGTTTGTAAAAAGAAATTTAACATTTTTTCTGAATTGTATTGTATTTGTAAGAAATGTGAAATTAAGTTCAAACTTTGTATTCTATGTCTACTGAAAATAATCTGCTTGAAAATGATGAGCCATGCAGTTAATAAAAAGGCATTTTCTAATGGAAGTAAGAGTGTTGAAGATGAAAAAAAAAAGGTTTTAAACCATTTTAATTTAAGTAAAAAGAGTGGAGATGACATTAGTATTTGATGTTTGGATAAATGACAATTTTTTAGACAAGGATCAGAGTTTTCAAGACACCTTGTGTCATAAACATTATAATAAATTTAGTCATTCAGAAAAGAACTTTTTGATTGTGTAATTTGTGAAACTTCATCTGAAACTGAAAGTCAAAAGGTTTATTTCAATTTCAATTGAAAACCAGGACTTGTTAAAGTTGTTCTTAAATATTTCAAGAATGAATTAAATTTCTGTAAAGAATTTGGCTCAAAAGATAAATTATATTGTGGTACATATTGTTATAACAGTAATGTTGTAAACACATTTTCTAGGTCAGAAAGTGGAGCTGAAACAAGATCTCAAACTTTTCAATTTCCTTTAGATATTTTGAACCAGAACCAAGTTGTTGAACAAGTTTCTACAGACATTTAGACCCTATACACTCCAACATGTTGTTGAATTTGTTATTCATGCTTTTTTTTTTAGATGAAAAGGTACTTCTGTTGCCTGTTGTTTATGAAAAATATAATTATCTTTTATTATCTATGAATTTTAATGCTGAATTTTATAAATTTTATTTTACAGAAAAGAATTTTTCAAAATTTGCCCTTTTATTAACTTTTTACCAGTCATTGGATCAAATAAAATAGTTTTTTAACTTCAATTTTAAACAATATTTACCAATACTTGCTTATTTTGCCAACAGAAAACATATTCATTCTAGTCATTTTATTTACTTAGTGGAATTTGGAAATCTGGTTTGTCATTTCATGTGAATGCAAGTCCTTCTGTATGTGTCTTAAAATTATGTGAATGGTAGTCATTCAATATGTGTCTTTTATGTGAATGCTAGTCATTCTGTTTGTGAATGTCATGGGGAAAAAATATTGCAACCTATAAATACCTATATTTGTAAATGCTGGTAATTTTGTGAATGTCCTGGAGAAAGAATTATTGCAAACTAAGTATCCATATGTACTCAGTCATATTTGTAAATGCTGGTCATTTCATCTTGTGAAGTCATGGGGAAATAATTATTGCAACCTAAGTACCCATATTTGTAAATGCTGGTCATTTTGTGAATGTCAAGGGGAAAGAATTATTACAACTTAGCCACCCCTATATGTTATAGAAGCTAGTTTGTAGTTGTGTCAAACACATAAATATTCCAAATACATTGATATTTATATTGTCAGATAAACATGAAACTTGGTAGTTTTCATTCAGATAATAAAATTTCCTAATTTCAAGAAAAATATTTGCTTACACTGAATTTTTTTTTAATTTGCCTTGATATAATATGAAGGGTTAAGATATCTGAATACAATTTTGTATGCCCCTTTTTGTCTCCAGGTTTCATTTTTTTTAGATTTTTAAAAATTTATTAATTGTTTTACTGGCATGTTTTTTTATAATATTTTCATATTTTTTCAATTCACTTAATTTTTGTTTACATGCTTTTATTTTTTCCACACATTTGTTTCTTTCTATTTATCTTGTACCTGTTGTATTGAAATTAAATTAAATTGAAATTATTAATTGTTGTACATCCCCTCTGTAAATCTAGTATCATAGATGATTTTTTTTTATTTAAAGTGATGATAAATAGTAATTCCCCAGTCTAAATTACAAAATGTACAATGTCTAAAACAATATTGCAATAAAAATAAACTGAAAAATACGGTATTAATACAAGAAAATTAAAAAAAGACATAAAAATAGACACCCCTTTCCCAAATGAAATAGCCTCTTTCGGATGTACGCTTAGGTGTCGTTTATTGTTGATGTTAAGAAACACCACCGATGTGTTCCGAAAGACAATGAATTTCGATGTTTGGCAAATGGTCGATCGATCAAGGTGGGTGTAGAACTAAGTGACACAATTGCATCCCACAAGACATTGACACTAGTTGTCGGTATGACAATGATCCTAGATGATTTCCTCAGGCAATGGATGTTACAGAAAGCCATCATATTACTTCGAATGCCTAATCAAGGAATTAGGCATAAATAGCAACACCTCTAGTAATACCACATGCAAACCAACTTCGTTCGACAAAGATGAAATCCTAGCTAACCACAGATCATTCATGATCTCTTTAAACATTCCCTCTGGTAAAGAGTCTGAGGATTTACCCTATTTATATTGGATACCTAAACTCCATAAGACACCATACAAACAAAGGTACATAGCGGGATCATCAACTTGTTCGACGAAAGAATTGTCTATTCACCTGACAAAGATTCTGTCTGCAGTAAAAGAGGGACAACAGAAATATTGTGAAACTGTTTACTCGCGTAGTGGCATAAATCACATGTGGATTTGGAAAAACTCTAAAGATCTTTTGGATAACCTGAAATCAAGATCTTTCTCTCAGGTACAAAATGTATCCTCCATCAAAACTTTTGATTTTTCAACTCTATATACCACCCTACCGCATGACAAATTAAAAACCCGCTTAAAAGAAACAATTCATAAAGCTTTTAGTCATAGAAACTATGGCTCAAAATTTGTTGTGTTAGGCTACAATTCCACATTTTTTTCAAACAAAATTCATAAAGATAAAACATGCTACTCCGAGGAACAAGTGATCAGTATGCTGGAGTTCCTCATCGATAACATATTTGTCTCCTTTGGAGGGACACTGTTTCAGCAGGTCGTTGGCATACCAATGGGTACGAATTGTGCCCCTCTTCTAGCCGATTTATTTTTATACTCATATGAATCGGAGTTTCTTCAAAAGCTTGTAAAAGATAAGAAGAATCACGAGGCTAGAGCCTTTAATTTCACATATAGGTATATTGATGACGTTTTATCTATCAATAATTCTAGATTTGCAGAATTTCTTCCATTGATATATCCTCCAGAGCTGGAAGTTAAAGAGACCACCGATACAGCTTCGTCCGCATCATTTTTGGACTTATACCTCGAATTTGACGACAGTGGTCAACTCAGTACTAAAATTTATGATAAGCGGGACGACTTCAATTTTAAAATCATAAATTTTCCAAACATGTGCAGCAATATACCAGCTTCTCCTGCATATGGTGTTTACATCTCGCAATTGATTCGCTATGCAAGGGCCAGTAGCAATTATTCTGATTTCCTGAAACGTCATCTTCATCTGAGAAACGGGCTACTGGACCAGGGCTATAAAAAGATTCGCCTTATTCGATCTCTTAAAAAGTTTATATTCCGATACCAATATCTTGTCGAAATATACTCCGTCTCTGCAGAAAAAATTATAAGCGATGCAGAAGTTAAAAATGTCAAGGATCATTTTTTTTTGTCAATGTGTGACGTAAAAATATTTTTGACATTTACGTCACCGAATATGGTACTGCTTTGACAACTATTTTACCTATTTTGTTCCTGTATTTAAATACTGTTACAGTGACAGCCGGAACCTTTGAACTGTAATGAGAGCGGGAGGTTTGGCCCCTTAAAATCTGATTCAACCCACCATTTCTTTAGAAATGCCTGTACCAAGTCAGGGTCATTACGGTTTTCACAGTTTTCCGGTTGTTGACTGATTTTGTCTGTTTATATAATTATGAGTTTTGACTTTCCCTTTGTAAGATTGTTCGGAGTTCGGTAATTTTGTTATTACCCTTATTGTTTTAATTAAATTTTCTGACTTAAATAGAACCACCTCGACATTTGTTTTGAAATTGAGTCCACTTCAAGTAGCAACATTCGATGTTTGTGCACTATATAAATAAAAACTGAAGTGATGCAATAAATTTCTATTTATCCATAGACATATTCCGTATATTTTAATTGATTTCAAGCGTACGTATTTATTGTAAACCGACGTATTTTAACCGAAGGGTTGACCGTCATTTTTCATCAAAAATGACGCGAAAGTCACGTGACTTTGTTTTTAGATGGAAATCTCCTGCGTCACTGGCTTCCAGAATGGCAGCTATAACAATAAAAGGTATCTTCTGATGTTGATAGCAATTCATATTCTGGACGTGATAAAGTTGTACACGACACTGATAACTGCTATAAATAACCAGAAAGCATGTTGTAGGTAAATATTGGTTAGAATTAATATAATTTAAGAAATATATCTACGAAATTGGATCCCGGGGTAATCAGTTAATATTATATATTGGTGTTTATTAAGAATGACACTTAAAATGGAAAATACGTGATGAAATCAATAAAAACAAACCCAAATTCTGCAAAGGGGCTCGAGAAAGGGATAATTGTATTGCATATTATTGACAACACTTGAGTTGACTTGATTATATTTTTTTTAGAAAAAAAACAGACATGAAGTTCATTATTTTAGTCTCTAATTTAAAAAGAGATATCACCTAGCGTTTTCTCCTGAAAAAAAAAAGAATATATAAAAAACTACGATGCAATTCTGTCAAAATACGATTCATCCTAAAAAAGATACTAAATTATGCTTACGTGTTGAAAAATGGAGTAGGTCTGTATAACATGTTTTTTTTTTATTTTTGCACAAAGTTTGCTGAATCCTCCTTTGTGTCGTTTTCGCGTAGGATCCGTCAATATTTTTATTTATAACATGTGCTTTTTTTCAGCAAACAATTTCGCACATGCGCAAGCGCTTTACCGGATGAGGTCACTGTGTAGGTCATCAATGGTCATATGATCATATTTGTGAATATATGAATATTATGCGGGTAAACATTGAATGCTTTACTGGATGCAAGAGAATCAAACAGCGACGTATTTCCTTCGATCCAGGCTATTTGCGTATGATATTATGAAAAATTTCAACTGCAATTAGTATAAAACATCGAATATTTGCAACTTTTAATATAAAAAAAAAAAAATCTGGGTGCATCAACATTTTTGTACCTATATACACGTAATATTTTTGGGTCTAATGTACTATTTTTTTGGGGAGGGGAGGACAAAATTTGTGTTGTATTTTTTTATTGGTTCATTGAAACATGAAGTACTAAAAATGCACACCCTCTTGTTTTACTTATCTTAACTGTTTGAATCAAAACTGGGCATCAGAAATTACATTAAGGGGGTGTAGGCCTGGGGTATGGGAGACAACTCTATTTTCAGTGTCTTCTCAAATATTTAGTCATGTGTGCGTTTGAAAATCCCCCTTCAATTCCAAGCTTCTTGGCAACACAGATTTTTTACATTGGATATGGGCAGTTTTAAAAAAAATGACTCCCTTTCCATTTACCTTTCTATAGCTGTGCTCCTTGTCTTTTTATATCTTTATGCTGCTAATAAAAGTGTGTTATTATTATATGCTTGTGCCCACACAATATCATTGAAATATCTCTTTCTAGAAAATAATTGCCATCGAAATATGTTGTTAAATATGCCAGGAGTGTAACACATTTTGTGGGACAAACATTTTTTCCCTAATGAATTTCAAATAAAAAATATTAAATATATACACCGGAATCTAAAATATTATGAAACTAAAGTACAGTTGCTTTATTTGTCAGGAAATCACTTGTCCCTGGTGATGATTTATAAAAATAAAATGGTCACATTGAAAAACTTAATTTTAAAATATATTGGTATGAAAAATATCAATATATTAAAAAGAAAGTGTCATGTTAGAATAAATGTAGTGTTTTTAGTAGTGATATTGAAACTGTATGATGTATGCTTCATGAAAAACATTTTTATTGTTGAACATGTTTGCACCGTTTTGACATTCACATAATTATTAGGTGACCCGAAAATGTCAGGAGGGTAAACACGATATGTGTACATTGTGGTCATTTTAACATTGTTATATTTTGTTGAAGTTTGTATTATTTTTTAGCAGTTCATGACAGTCTGTGAATATTAGCACACACATACTCACCACAGAACATGAAATGTTTTGTTTTGGCTTGTCTAATTTTAATGTAATTCCACTGTTGCATATACTGCTCTATTTCGTTGGTCAACATCATACCAGCTGAATTTGTTAGGCATCTTATAAATAATAACGGCTATTTTCAAGGAATTTATGCATTGTGCCAACACACAGTCCATTTCACTCACAAATTTTACATATTTTCAGTTTGCAGGTGAAATGTCAAATTCTCACATTTATAAATTCCCTTAAAATAACATATATTTCTATAATATATATGATTGCTGATAATTTGAGAAAGTTTTATATTACAGAAAACAGAGAAAATATAACTGTTCAAAGATTGATATACCAAGGCGTAAATTAATTTCTTGGTGGTAAACAAATGGAAAGCTATGCTTGGTGAATGTTTTTTTGGGGTAATATCTGATCCCCCCACTCAAAAAATCTTTACCTAACACAACTTAAGAATAACCAGAAGCAAATGAAGACAACTGGAGCAAAAAAAATGAAGGAATTCAACAATACAGCTGGGTGGCTGTCTGGATTTTTGTAATGTATTAATAAAGTTGAGTCAATCTCAACCCCCCCCCCCCCCCCCCCCCCCCAACCCAACCGACCTGAAAATAAAAAAAAAGATAATTGCCGTAAATTGGTAATTTGGACATCCACTATGGCAAATATAAGAATTCAAAAAAAGCTTTTTGTTATTGGTAACTAGTTTTTTTTTATCTCACAAATATACTGTCGTCAAAGAGCTCCGATCGAAAATGTTTGGTCAACATCCGGGATATTTTAAAGCGGTATTGTTAAAGCAGACACGGATAATTATCGTAAGTATTTATAAATATAATGTGTATATAATGTTTTGAATTATGATGCTTTATGATTGTTATTATTATTAATTTCATTTTTTGTCCAAATATCATTTATTTTTGCAGTGCAAAATTAGATTTTTCTATAAGTTATAAGGAATCCGGCTTCAAAATCATTACAATCAACTGAAATATCGCTATATATTGCATTTACGAATGAATTAAATGTTGCCCAAAAAGAAAAAAATATTGATGAATGATTGATTTTACTTAAAAATACTATTTTGTTGATGAAAAATCAATTAGTAACTAGTTATACCCCAACACATGATGTCAACAGATGTTTTTGAAATCCGGCTTGGTCAAAATTTAAACATGTATACAAACCGGTTGGGTCATTTATAAATAACCGGGTTTGTCAGTATGTAAATACCACTGATCTTATTGTTATTGAGCATTATATTGCAATTCAACAATAGTTATGATTAGGAAATATCTCAAAGGCGATAAATACTGATCCATAGCATGAATATTCGCCATGGCTGCTAATTTCAGCTACTTTGTACAATAAAAAAAATCGTTGTTTCTATTTTAAATTACTACTGTCGCGAACACTTGAATTTTTTTAATGCTTTTTGTGGCACTGACGGTTGGTGCTCAATACGCTACACTTACTTTTAAGTAGCTGTCCAGGCGCATCAATTGAGTAGTGGAAGATTCTTTTTATAACGCAATATTTTAATTTTATACTCGTTGATAACGAAGTAAGTCACTCTGTGGAAATAACTTCATGGATACGATATTTAAGTTTCTTCACAGTATAATGTTTACATTAATATTACAGATAAGCAAATTAACAAAGGCTGTAGTATTGAATTCCTTTCCGCACGGACGATATTGGCAGTTTGTATATAAAGAAAATGTTATGTGTACTCGATTAATGCAACGTTCGTTACAAGTTGTAATACGACAAAAGTTCGTTCTTTGGATGTTATAGTCCCCCGCCCATCCACCAATATTAATGCCAAAAGAATTTCAATCACTGGTATATATTTTGCATTTGGGGAGGGAGGGGGATAGAAATGACAGACTGAATGAATTTGTTATGTTGATATATATTTATAATAAATCCTATGCGATCTTGTAACGAACGCACAACCCTACACTATGTCGAGTCTTATTTATATTACATTATTTTAGTTAATAAAAAAATATTTCCTTAGGAGAGAAACGAGGGAGAAAAAAAATAGACAATATATATACATTGTCGAAAATATAAAATTTATATATACGAGTTTTGACGAGTTTTTCTTACCTGTTTCGCAGCGAGTGGAAATGAATTATATATTTTCCGACAATGTACGTATATTGTATCTATCGCCCCAAAGAAACTGTCAAATTGTCTAAAAAGAGCAGAAACAAGCGTTGTTCTTATCATTTTTGATTGTGTCCTCTGGGAAGTCCGCGCTTATAAGTTTATAAGCTTATAAGCATAAATCCTGTTACTGTTTCTAGGTGAGCTAACAACAGTCACTGGGTAGATATGTCGCTCCACTCAGACACATTATTCTGATTCCGAGCCAACCAGTCTTTGCTCTTTCTCCTTAATGCTGCGTTCTTAGCGAAGAAGCAACAAATACCAATTCTATATTCTTTCGTTTGACAAGATCGCGGCTCGTACCCACAATCAATCGCACTCGAGGCGAGCACGCTATCCATTACGCTACCGATGCGATTCCCTATTTTTATTTAATTTTTATTAATGTTTTTAATCAAAATTTCTTATTGTCCTTCAAAATATTATTTGAAAACAAAAATTAATCCAAAACAATAAGAGTTACTTGATATCTATATAAACAGTGAGAGTTCCTACTTTTGATCAAACACTCTGAATATTGCAATAATTCAACTGCATAGCAAATAAAGAAAAAGAATTATAAGTTCTATACAAAATCATGACCATTCTGTCGAAGGTGACTTGGTGAATGCCAATTCTGCACAAACCGTTTCTTCCTTTTAATGTTATACAAAACATCCACATGTAAAATATTTTGACTATGTGCTGCTGTTCTTTTTTTTTCACAACTTTTATTCATTGAAGACATTTTTTTTTTCTGCTTTATTTGATGATTTCAATCTCATTATTAGCATTTTTCATTGTTTATGTCAATCATTTTATCTATATCTGAGTAATCGATGAAGATAACTACAGTAATATATAGGTAAAAACAAGCAAAAATAATCGACCGATAACGACATCTTCTGGATTCAAGATATAATAATACTATATGATCATAATACTTCCTTTTTTCCGTCGCCTGTATGTCAAACATTCCTAATTGACTTGTACCGGAAGATGACAGATCAATTCCGACCGGAGCTCTTTGACGACAGTGAAATAAAGAAACAGCAAAGGATGAGTGTGTAATAACTTTCCTCAACAATTTAATTTTTTCTGGGTGCCTTCCATGAAAAACATAATTTTAAATATCTTAAAAATTTGACGGTAAAAGTTTGTAAAATTTGGTGCAATGATGTCTATATGTATATTATATGTATATTCATTACTGTGACATTTTTTGGGGCAAATTAATCAACAGGATTTTTTTTTATCAGATTTTTTATACCAGCGTGGTATCTTAGGGCATCGCCCTTTTTCCAATTTCAACTTCTTTGCACATGATTATCTCCAAACAGGATATTCATATATGCTAGGTATTTTATAATTATTCAACAATAACACTCTCAAGTGTATTAAAGCCAAATATTCCCTTTCAACCAGAAATAAATGAGTGTATCTATTAAAAGCTTCCGAAAATAGCATTACCATCTGGCATCAAGAATACTCCCACTATTGCTATATTCTATATTCTATGGAGAAAAAGGCAAGGTGATATTCCTTGAAACTTTGGCAGATAATGTATTTAGACATAACTATTCAATGATGCAAATTTAAAAAAAAATGAACAATGGGAACATTGTTGGGTTACCCAGGAAAGCCAGCGTGACAGGAGAGTTCCAAAGTCAAGTCTCAGTCACGTGACTTTCGCTTCATTTTTGATGAAAAATTACGTTCAACCCTTCGGTTAAAATACGTCGGTTTACAATAAATACGTACGCTTGAAATCAATTATAATATTCGGAAGATGTCTATGGATAAATAAAAATTGATTGCATCACTTCAGTTTTTATTTATATAGTGTACACATATCGAATTTTGCTACTTGAAGTGGACTGAATTTCAAAACAAATGTCGAGGTGGTTCTATTTAAGTGAGAACATTTAATTAAAACAATATGATGGCTTTCTGTAACATCCATTGCCTGAAGAAATCATCTAGGATCATTGTCATACCGACAACTAGTGTCAATGTCTTGTGGGATGCAATTGTGTCACTTAGTTCTACACCCACCTTGATCGATCGACCATTTGCCAAACATCGAAATTCATTGTCTTTCGGAACACATCGGTGGTGTTTCTTAACATCAACAATACACGACACCTAAGCGTACATCCGAAAGAGGATATTTCATTTGGGAAAGGGGTGTCTTATGTCTTTTTTTAATTTTCTTGTATTAATACCGTATTTTTCAGTTTTATTGAATTGTTTTTATTGCAATATTGTTTTAGACATTGTGCATTTTGTAATTTAGGGTTAGGGTTAGGGCACAAGATAAATAGAAAGAAATAAATGTGTGGAAAAATAAAAGCATGTAAACAAAAATTAAGTGAATTGAAAAAATATGAAAATATTATAAAAAAAAAAACGTAAAAAAATTAATAGATTTTTAAAAATCTAAAAAAAAAGTGAAACCTTGAGACAAAAAGGGGCATACAAAGTTGTATTCAGATATCTTAACCCTTCCTATTATATCAAGGCAAATTTAAAAAAAATCAGTGTAAGCAAATATTTTTCTTGAAATTAGGAAATTTTATTATCTGAATGAAAGCTACCAAGTTTCATGTTTATCTCACAATGTAAATATCAATGTATTTGGAATATTCATGTGTTTGACACAACTACAAACTAGCTTTTATAACATATAGGTGGTCAAGTTGTAATAATTCTTTCCCCTTGACATTCACAAAATTACCAGCATTTACAAATATGGGTACCAGAGTACTTAGGTTGCAATAATTTTTTCCCCATGACTTTCACAAACAGAATGACTAGAATTCACATAAAAGACACACACAAAATGACTAGCATTCACATAAAAGACACATACATAATAATTAGCATTCACATAAAAGACACATATAGAATGACTACCATTCACATAATTTTAAGACACATACAGAACACTTGCATTCACATGAAAGGACAAACCAGAATTCCAAATTTCACTAAAAATAAATAAAATGATTAGAATGAATATGCTTTCTGTTGGCAAAATAACCAAGTATTGGTTAATATTGTTTAAAATTGAAGTTAAAAAAACTATTTTATTTGATCCAATGACTGGGAAAAAGTTAATAAAAGGGCAAATTTTGAAAAAATCTTTTGTTTAAAAGAAAATTTATAAAATTCAGCATTAAAATTCATAGAAAAGAGAATTATATTTCTCATAAACAACAGGCAACAGAAGTACCTTTTCATCTAATCAAAAAAGAGCATGCATAACAAATTCAACAACATGTTGGAGTGTATACAGGTCTAAATGTCAGTAGAAACTTGTTCAACAATTTGGTTCTTGTTCAAAATATCTAAAAGAATTTGAAAAGTTTGAGATCTTGTTTCAGCTCCACTTTCTGACCTAGAAAATGTGTTACAACTGTTATAACAATATGTACCACAATATAATTTATCTTCTGAGCCAAATTCTTTACAGAAATTTAATTCATTCTTGAAATATTTAAGAACAAGTCCTGGTTTTCAATTGAAATTGAAATAAACCTTTTGATTTTCAGAAGAAGTTTCACAAATTACACAATCAAAAAGTTCTTTTCTGAATGACTAAATATATTATAACATTTATGACACAAGGTGTCTTGAAAACTCTGATCCTTGTCTAAAAATTTGTCACTAATGCAAATATCAAATACTGTTTTAAAATATAATGTTTCAATATTAGTAGTGTCATCTCCACTCTTTTTACATAAATTAAAATGGTTTAACAAACAGTTTTTTTCATCTTCAACAACTCTTACTTCCATTAGAACATGCCTTTTTATTAACTGGCTCATCATTTTCAAGCAGACTATTTTCAGTAGACATAGAATACAAAGTTTGAACTTAATTTCTTACAAATACAATACAATTCAGAAAAATGTTAAACAATTTTTTACAAACAAACAAAATTCAGGAGCATCTGAAACTTTTTGAATTAAATGAATGTATCAGTTAGAGGAGATATCCCGCCTACAATTATACCCAAGGGCCTGCATTTGTTTGATGATGTACTTTAAAAATAATTGGAATGCTGGTCCATTTTTTTTACTTCATGGATTTTTTAGAAGAAAAAAAACATCTATATATATATATATATATTAATTTTCAAACCTGTATGAATATATTACAAACCAGTCTTTATAGAAAAATATAAGACTTATCATACTATTCTTATTTTTATTTATTCAAATATTCAACTAATAAACATCACAGGAAACTTTGCATTTATACTCATAGAATCTGAAACTAACAGAAACTAAACATCCATTTTATTTAATAGAATCTGTAACTTTGCCCCTTTGGTATCTTCAAACTCTTCTTGTTAAAAAAAATAAACATCCCATGTTCATTCTGTATATATATCTACCTACAATGATTTAAAACTAACTAAAACTGGGGGTTGTCAATACCATTGGCACTGAAAAGTAGCATGTACACACATCAATAAGTATTTCAGGAAAACAGACTGAAAATGAAAAAAAAGGGGGGGTGTAAATGCTTGACATGAACTAAATATGTAGCCTTATGCTATGCCATGCTAATCTAGTGTGAATTTAACATAATCTTTCACCATTCTCTGCATGACAAGATCATACATTATAATGCAGACCTTTTTATTTCTAAAATGTATTTATTAGTTATGTCAATATTTGGACATGTCCATAAATGCCATGGAACGAGTCAACGAAAATGAAAGATTTGTTGTTACAAATGGAATAAAATGACTCTATATATGTGTGACTATGATTGGTCAAGTTGTTCTTTCATGTTTAAACAGAAACAGTCATATTTTCATCCTAATAGATCGATCAATCTCTGAAAAAAACCCAGAAATATTTGGTTAGAACACAGGCACTCGACGTTCAATGAATAAAATGTAGGGTCAATGTGGAAAAAAAAATAGTGTCACTGTTATAATCAAGAGAAGGATTCCAATGCATTTTTCGACACAATTGTAAACAAATCGGTTTATTTTTTTGTGTACGATTTTCGCTTGACCTTTGCGGTATTTATGGATGGAGACCTACCTAATAGTTTCTCCGCCGCATCATTTATTGTAGAGCAGACGATCATACTTCACTAACAGTCGGGAAGCCAGTGACGCAGGAGAGTTCCATCTAAAAACAAAGTCACGTGACTTTCGCGTCATTTTTGATGAAAAATGACGTTCAACCCTTCCGTTAAAATACGTCGGTTTACAATAAATACGTACGCTTGAAATCAATTAAAATATACGGAATATGTCTATGGATAAATAGAAATTTATTGCATCACTTCAGTTTTTATTAATATAGTGCACAAACATCGAATGTTGCTACTTGAAGTGGACTCAATTTCAAAACAAATGTCGAGGTGGTTCTATTTAAGTCAGAAAATTTAATTAAAACAATATGATGGCTTTCTGTAACATCCATTGCCTGAGGAAATCATCTAGGATCATTGTCATACCGACAACTAGTGTCAATGTCTTGTGGGATGCAATTGTGTCACTTAGTTCTACACCCACCTTGATCGATCGACCATTTGCCAAACATCGAAATTCATTGTCTTTCGGAACACATCGGTGGTGTTTCTTAACATCAACAATAAACGACATCTAAGCGTACATCCGAAAGAGGCTATTTAATTTGGGAAAGGGGTGTCTATTTTTATGTCTTTTTTTAATTTTCTTGTATTAATACCGTATTTTTCAGTTTATTTGTATTGCAATATTGTTTTAGACATTGTGCATTTTGTAATTTAGACTGGGGAATTACTATTTATCATCACTTTAAATAAAATAAAAATCATCTATGATACTAGATTTGCACAGGGGATGTACAACAATTAATAATTTCAATTTAATTTAATTTCAATACACCAGGTACAAGATAAATAGAAAGAAACAAATGTGTGGAAAAAATAAAAGCATGTAAACAAAAATTAAGTGAATTGAAAAAAAATATGAAAATATTATAAAAAAAAAACATGCCAGTAAAACAATTAATAAATTTTTAAAAATCTAAAAAAAAATGAAACCTTGAGACAAAAAGGGGCATAAAAAATTGTATTCAGATATCTTAACCCTTCATATTATATCAAGGCAAATAAAAAAAAATTCAGTGTAAGCAAATATTTTCATTGAAATTAGGAAATTTTATTATCTAAATGAAAGCTACCAAGTTTCATGTTTATCTGACAATGTAAATATCAATGTATTTGGAATATTCATGTGTTTGACACAACTACAAACTAGCTTCTATAACATATGGGGTGGTTAAGTTGTAATAATTCTTTCCCCTTGACATTCACAAAATGACCAGCATTTACAAATATGGGTACTTAGGTTGCAATAATTATTTTCCCATGACTTCACAAGATGAAATGACCAGCATTTACAAATATGACTGAGTACATAGGTTGCAATAATTCTTTCTCCAGGATATTCACAAAATGACCAGCATTTACAAATATGGTTACTTAGTTTGCAATAATTCTTTCAAGAAAAACATTTTTTTTCATCTTCAACACCCTTACTTCCATTAGTAAATGCCTTTTTATTAACTGCATGGCTCATCATTTTCAAGCAGATTATTTTCAGTAGACATAGAATACAAAGTTTGAACTTAATTTCACATTTCTTACAAATACAATACAATTCAGAAAAAATATTAAATTTCTTTTTACAAACAAACAAAATTCAGGAGCATCTGAAACTTTTTGAATTAAATGAATGTATCAGTTAGAGGATATATCCTGCCCACAATTATACCCAAGGGCCTGCATTTGTTTGATGATGTACTTTAAATATAATTGGAATGCTGGTCCATTTTTTTACTTCATGGATTTTTTAGAAGAAAAAAAAACCATATACATTTAATCATTATATTTTCTGTGCTGTAAATCTGAATTATTGAAATACATAATTGATCAATTAACAATCTGGAAGGTACCAAATCAGAAGCTGAGACTGGAATATCCTTACATGTCCAATTTTTGACCACAAGACCATATAATTTTAAATGTTAAAACATCATGAAGTCAGTTTAAAGGGTTCAAATATAGGTAATAACAACATTAACAAAATAAAAAAAAAGATAAAACAATCATAAATACTTTTATTTAATCATCTGAACTGTATTCTGAAATAATTGAAATATATGATTGATCAGTGAACAATGGTAAAAAATCAGAAGCAGAGATTGAAATATCCCTAAGCTAACAAGTCAAATTTCAGACCACAAGACCATATAATATTACAGGTTAAATTTCTGACCACAAGACCATACAAGTTTTAAATGTTTAAACAACATGAAATCAGTTTATAGGGTTTGATACCTGTTTTAAATAATAAATGCAAATACTGACAAAATAAAAAAGACAAAATCTTATTTAATCATGGTCACCTATGCTGTAAATCTGAAATATATTATTGTTAAAGTGTACTGTAAATGGTAAAAAAAAAAACCAGAAGCTGAGACTGGAATATGTTCACATGATGTCAGTTTAAATATGGTTCGAGATCTATTTGGGAGGGGGAGATATGTTAAATACATCATAAATATCTCAAACTATATCGCAGGAATAACTATTAATCAAATTAATTATGTTATGATACTCTAAATGCAAATAAAACAAAGGCTACTCTTTCTTCTAATATCTAATTATAATCAGTTCAAGTATATTTTGAAGTCATGGAATGGGAATGATTGCAAATGCTCAGTTTGTGCTGACTTTTAAAGTATTCTTTTTACCATCAATAGGTCATGTCCATCTTTTATCATACCTGTTAACCCTCCCCCTTTTCGCAGGAGTCTCCCGCGTAAGAGCCTTATCTCCCGCATGGACTGGGTCTCATGCACAGGAGACATTAATCTCCCGCACACACCTTTTCCTCCCCCAACAAAAAAATCAAGTACAATAAAATCTTGACCTACATTTTGCGATCAATATTTCTGGAAATTCCCCATTTGGAACTCCCGCGCTGATGAAAAACGCCGAGAGATACGAATGGTAAAGGTGTTTAAATGATATCCGGTTATTGATCTGTTTGACACCTTCACAGGTAAATTGGGTCATGGAGATTAATTAAGGTGTTGATGATTATACAACAATTATCCACTGATTGACAGTTAATTGGGGATAAGGAAGTGGGTTTGTGGCACACGCTTAGATGATTAGAAGTGTGATAGCGGCAATTAAAAATAGTTATAAAGCGTTGTGCAAACAGGAGTCGGACAACCTTTGATGCCGAGGAAATTTTCTTATTTCGATCAAACGTGCAATGAATTCATCTCGGATTGAGTTGTTATGGCTTGTTTTGGGACCAAAGCCGATCAAAGTATTATTTAAGGACTAAGTTCCAGGATGGAATTGATAAACCACAAAAATGCCAAAACGTATGCTATCGCCCAACGCACCAGCAGCAAAGTGACTTTTTAATTTTAGTGCTCTATGACTTTATTGTTCAGAGCATTCTGTCTTCATTGTTTTTGCTTTGTTATAACCTTATGATTATGAATAAATTATAAATACAGTTTTTATCCTTCATTCATCATATGAAACACTACTAATAAGACAGAAATGTAAACAATATATATTGAAATGGGATGCAGTTGGTTCAATACTAAGGCAAACAAAAAGAAAACATCAATTAACAATAAAAACATGCATCAAATACGTCGATAAAAAAATCTCCAGTTATGAGACCAAATCTCCAGCCAAAAATTTACAAATCTCCAGTTGTAGCATAGCAACTCTATCACATGTATGCAACTATAAGATACAATTTTGTGACGCACAGAATCTCCCCCTTAGAAGAGTTGGTAGGGGGAGATCTCCCCCCTAGCAGTTCCCAGAGGTTAACAGGTATGCTTTTATACTTTTATATGTTATACTTAGTTTTATTATTGAATATTGTGTAGCTTTTAGTTATGATTAGCTTTCATGTAAGCTTATTATTTGTAATTCTGTTCAGCTATAATATCTACTTTTAATTTCATGTTTTAGTTATTTCAGATTTCTTACCAACTTACATGTCTGTGCTTTTCTTGTAGTGCTAACTTTGTTTTTCTTTGTTTTTAATTTATTTTTGCATGCCTTGATTATTGTTATTTATGTTGTATGTCGGTCAAAAGCTGATTAGAGCTTATATTTGTATGCTTGTTGTTTTTAACCATGCCGACTTTAGATAAAACTTATTTATTTATTTATTTATTTATTCAGAATTTCAGCGTCTTCTTTATAAAAAATGGCAGCTGACAGCGTCCTAGTTACAAGCCTCGTTTAGCAAATTAAAGGCGGAATGATGGCTATTTTTATATTTCGTTACACATTTGAATGATGGGTAAACCTATTTTTGACCATAGTTTTTATTGACAACCAATGGGATGCGTTTGTGTCAGTTATTCTTAGCCTCGAGAATTTCCCGCCATATATTCTTAGCTACAACAACAAAAACAAATACCTCGGGAAATACCTTGTTTTATACCGATATTATGTCTAATAAACACTTTCTTGGGGTTTTTTCTACAACTTATATATTTAACCATGACAATTCACGTTTTTTGGGAATGTATTTATTTATATTTATCTCTCATATAAGGTTTATTCTGTAATCGTCATGGTAAACAAACGTCAATACCTATTACGGTTATGGGCGACACCTGGTGGGTTATTATTATCTGCCCTTGCGTAAATGTTTTTAGCTTTATGGGAGGAGTTACGGAAGCTGACGTTGGCTTCCCGACTGTAAACCATACTTTTGTGACGTTCCCCAGAAATATTCGACTTCAATTGTGGAGCGACCATGACATTGCAGGACCGTACAGAATAAATAGCATATCAATTAAACGAAAACTAGATATAAAAAAAAATTACGACCTATCACTGGACAATTGAACTAAAAGGTATACATTTTATTTATGACATTTTTTTGTGACTAGTAAGCGGTCGTAATTTTTTTTATATCTAGATTTCTTTTATCAATTATTCTGCGCGGTCCTGCAATATCATGGTCGCTCCACAATGGAAGTCGAATATTTCTGGGGACGTCACAAAAGTATGGTTTAGTGAAGTATGATCGTCTGTTCTCCAATAAATGATGCGGCGGAGAAACTATTAGGTAGGTCTCCATCCATAAATACCGCAAAGGTCAAGCGAAAACCATACATAAAAAAATAAACCGATTTGTTTACATTTGTGCCGAAAAATGCATTGGAAGCCTTCTCTTTATTATAACAGTAACACTATTTTGTTTTCCACATTGACCCTACATTTTATTCATTGAACGTCGAGTGCCTGTGGTTAGAATCTCGAAATATGGGGCTTCTTGTTGACATCCAAATATGGAATTCGAATGACGTATGATGGGGAAATATGCAAGTCACCCATACTCTAATACGTGATTCTAGCTATTTTTACCAAATTTATTAATAACCAGCCAATGGGATGCAATTGTTCCACTTATTTTAAGAATGGATTTTTAACGCCATTTTTTTGTTCAACATTTCATCAGCAGCGGTATCCCGAGTTCCAACGTTGATTTCAAGCAAAGGGTATCATAAATACACGTATTCACGCGTGTCACGTTAAAATTTTATTTAAAAAATGGATTCAATAAAAATGAATACTTCTTTCAGTTTTATTTATGAAGATATTCAGTAAAACACATGATGTGTCGACGTAAACAATGCATGGCGCCGCTCACTTTTAAAGCGTCATCTGTCTAAAAAATAGAGTTACGTCCCTTGATTTCGGGATTTGACTTTGCATTGTTGGAGGTATGGAATCTGTGCATGGCTTCCCGACATATTGTCTACCAAAATCGTAATTTTTTCATACCCAAAATTATTGTCGTTTTCCGCACTGACCTTCATAAAATGAAGATTGAACACCGAATTATTGGCGAATACGCTACGAAACGTTGTTTTTTCGATTTAAAAAAGCTGACCTTCGTTACTGGAAGCTAATTAATTATGCACTGACCTGAACGAGGCCAAATCTATTATTATGTATTTTTATGCCAGTAGCCCGGATGCTGCAGCATGGATGTTAAAATTCGTGTTTGTTTACCTCGCAAATACGGCCGTTTTATGCTACTCATTGACAATAATTTGCTGTTGCCAGGTGCAAGATTACATATATTGAATAATATCTACCGAAAATTATCATAGGCATCATCATAAATTCATAAAATATGAAAAACGACTGAGAAAAGAAGGAAAAAACATGCTCGACTTACCTACATGTATCAAGCAAAATCTTTGCCACTTCAGCGCGAGTTTGGACGCGTAGCATTCCCTTGAGTTCGTTCCAACGGTTCAACTGATCCCCTACATATATCCTGCATTTGTTCCAATTGGAAGATACTTCACTTCTATTCATCTTTCTCTCTGAATCCGCCAAAGTCCGCTTTCTTCCACTCGTTGACACTTTCTCTTTTGCCCAAGAACCACATGTTGTTTATTGTTTCTAAACAGTGCGCATGCTCAAGACGGGTTCACATAGAAGGTCATATGAATAGATTTGAATTCTTGTTATCCTGGACAATAATTCCGAAAACGATAGTTTTGGGTCTTTTTTGTCAAAAAATAGTATCTTTTGCAGCATAACTCGGTGTTAACCTTCATTTTATGAAGGTCAGTACGGAAAACGACAATAATTTTGGGTATGAAAAAATTACGATTTAGGTAGACAATATGCCTTTAAGAGGTTTTATTTTGGGTGGGTGTTATTAATTATTTGAGATGAGCCTAGGTACAAAAATGTTGATGTTGATGCCCTCCCTTTAATACAAAAATTTCTTTTGAGGCATATTTATAAAACATATACCTGTTTCTGAGGCAGAAGAGGGGCATTATGAAAGTTACAATATACAAGGGGTTTACTTATGTACACTGTCTTTTTGTTGTTGCTGGGATAGGGGTTGATGAGCGTTAATTCATTTTTTTTTTGACAAGCCTAAATAAAAAGGAGATTTTTTTTGCTTTATGGATAACTAGTGTCCCTTTCTCTATGATCATTTCAGTGATCAAATGGTCATCCGTCAAAATTTATGTTTGAAGTGCATTTTTCCATTTCAGACAATATTCTTACCATATCACTAGGTTCGTCATTTTATTTTTTCCTGGTGCCATTATAACAAACTGGCTGAAAAGGTTTACTTTCCACTTTTTTCGGGGTTTAAACTCCCGCTTAATAGGCCTCTCGATACGAAATGGATTGGCCGTGCGTAGCGAAGAACAAGCTAAAAAAGTTCCGAAAATCTTTCCGACCAATGAAATCGCGCGAAACAAAATATGCTCGGTTGACCTCCTGAATTGTCACGAGTGGAGGAAAGTTGGATGTTGTCGTCGAGAATAAACTTGAATTTCGTCAATAAATATTTGCTGTTCGTACGTATAAACTAGATCGAAATGAAGGGAAATCATTTTTGAGACCAGGACAAGCGAAGGTCTTTTGGAAAACTGGCGCGTTATTGTAAAATATCGAATCGAAGCGCGGGTTCCCTCGTCGTATTTTTCACGGTTGTTTCTTACCTATTGGATTTTTCAGTAAAACGGCAACTGGACCTAGAAACAAACAAAAGTTAGCAGAACGAGAGAGTTGTAACACGAAATGTTGTAAAATATGTATAAATGTCTCAAAGATATACTTCCAGACTAAGATCCATGCCATAATCGTGGGAGGGACCAAATGAGGAAAAAGGGGAGTCCGGAATTCGAGTGCCTGTGGTTTATACATTGTTCGTGTTACGTGTTGGATAGTGACTCGCATTAATAGTGAAAGCTTAAAATATTTGATTTGTAAAAGTTTGAAATACATGTATCTTTATAGAAAGATCTTTTTTAAAAATAAAAATATTCATTTTTAACATTTAATTTTGGAAGCAAAATTCCTATACGACTAACTCTAATATCACTTCAAGTGTTGCATACTTGGAGAAGAACAACATACAATGTAGTATGACATGTTATTTGAAATCAATAATATATAATAATAAAAATCATCTTTACATCACTTATTTTAGTGAATAATTTAATTATAAATATTCGTCTAATGTTGATATGAAATTGTATGTTCTCATTCGACATATTTAGGAGATAACTGTATTGTATTTGAAAATTTCGCGGCATCAATTGGTGATTTGATGGTCGCAAATTGAGTTTACGATTTATAACAGATATTTACGACCAATAATTTGACCCTTTATTTTAAGCAGTGGTTAAATAAAACGACGGTCAACTCGATTTACAATGTAGACAAACGACTACAAGCGTGGGTCCAACAACAGACAATCATAAAAGCATTAAATCAGACCAAAGTTATGTAGACTTGCATTTCATCTACCTTAAATACTTACAATTCATTCATATTGGGATTATTATTTTTCGAATTAAAAGTGAGCGAGTGATTGTTGGTCAATACCAAGTGAGCAAATTTGTCAGCTATATCATGGCGAGAACAAGCAACATTTCAATGAGATGGTAGTGATGTCTGCTGTATGCTAATCCAACACGCTTAGTTGGATTTTTATACGGCTAGATCACTGAATCAATAGACCATGGGCAGACATGTTTTTCCCCTGGGACAAATTATCTGATTTATTGTCACATTCAGATATATTTAATAAAGGAAGCAAATGAAACAATTGTAAAAAAATAATAAAAAGTGTACAAACGGATAGAATTGTCAGTTTACACATGTCAACATGGATTAATATAAGTTTTGTAACTTGTTTCCGAATCCTATTAATGATCCATCCGAGTAGTTTGTACATATTCATGTTTGTATTGTCTTAATGAATTACTTAATAAAATAGGTTTACACTAACATGGATTATTTCGTCGGTGTTTTTTTTCTCTATCGAAAAATGAGGAGCCGTCGTGGTCGTGATCGTATGGCAGGGGCGGATCCAGGAGGGGGGGGCGCACCCGGCGCGCGCCCCCCCTAAAATTGGAAAAAATAAGATTTTTTGGCGTAAAATCGTGATTTTTCACACGAAATACCCCAAAAATGTTCGCACCTCCCTTCGCTCGGCGCAATTTTTTTAAGTGCGCCCACCCCCCTAACTTGAAATCCTGGATCCGCCCCTGTATGGTAGTTGGATTTACAACTACCTATGCAATCAGTGCCTATCACCACTGTTGTTGTGAGTTCGAATCTCGATCAGGGCGAGGTGTACAACATTATGTGATAAAGTTTGTCAGTGACTTGCGACAGGTCGGTGGTCTTCTCAGAGAACTCCCGTTTCCTCCACCAATAATACTGACCGTCACGATAGAGCTGAAATATTGTTGAAAGTGGGGTTAAATAACGTCAAACAAACATTTTTTCCCTCTCGAAAAATGAATGCCATTATCAGGGGCGGATCCAGGATTTCAAGTTAGGGGGGGCGTACTTTAAAAAATTGCGCCGAGCGGAGGGAGGCGCGAAAATTTTGGGGTATTTCGTATGAAAATTCGCGATTTTACGCCAAAAAATCAGATTACAGAATCTCCCTCCTACCCCTAACCTCCAATTCTAAAAATAAAACCGTGATGAGCAAACTACATTGTATGTCAAATTTGTAGTTTAAGTTTCACTTCAATCCATTGAGTGGTTATTTAGGAGTTGCGGGATGCAGAATCCTCCTCCTACCCCCTCCACCCGGCCTTCAATGAAAATTCTAAAAACCATTGTGCGCAACTACAATGTATTTCAAGTACATTATATAGTTTAAGTCAATCAATTGCGTGGTTACAGTCAGGGGAGTTGCGGATTGCAGAAATCTTACAGACGGACGGACGAACGGACGGAGATAAAGTGTTTGAGCAACGGGCGTAAAAACCTCATTACACTAAAAGATCAAACAACAAAAATGTATCAAAGTTCTCGAGAAATATGTTTACGGAAATCAGGTATGAGATATGCATAAACCATTTTGTCGAGATTATGTTCACACTTTCATGTGCAGTTGTAGATATTAATTTATTACAAATAAATTGTAGTCAGAATTTTTTGTTAAAAATGTGTAAAAAAATTGTACAGACATCCATTGGTAGATATAAATAATATAAACGTACACGGACAAAGGATTTGTTCACACTTTCTTGTGCAGATACCTCGGGCAGATGCAGAGATTGTTACAAATAAATTGCCGCTATTTTTTTATTTTTTTATTAATATGTTACTTTTGTATTTTAATGTACAATATACCAACGCGTATTTTTTACTGATCTTTACTTGAAAAGCAAAAGGCAACATTTTCGGGTATTTGTATACAAATCAAAATTATATTTTTTTTTCATATGAAATTGTAGAATTTCGAATTCAAGAACTATTTGAACCATTATTTAAAGAGAAGTGACCATTTTCTTGGGACACTCAAGTTTCTACACACTGTCTCAGTTTCATCATCTGATTCTCTCGTTATAGGTTTTCGTTGTATGTTTTATAAATGAGATCAATTGTTAAATTAATTATTCGAAGTATTGATTGAATTTACTTTTTAGTTTACCTTTGACTTTTCTCGTCTCGTCGAGGAATAAGAAATGTATCCAATCTTGCTTGTTTTCTTGGCCTAGAATTTTCGTCCATTTTATAATTTCTAAATAGCACGTGTACATGTAGTTGTAAAATTGACTGCAGAAATAATGTTTAATTAGCGTGAGAAAATAGTTGATGTCTGGTACCTCGGAACCAATCAGAATGGAATAATCTTTGAACTACTGACGGCGAATACATATATGAATCAGCGAACACATCCAACGTGTATTTACAATGTGTAAGAATATTTTACTACAGGTCACGAGTTAACCATTCATGAAAAAGTTATTTATTGAACTGCTTAATTAACGTTGTATAACATATGCTTAGCGAATTTTAGGGGGGGGGGGGGGGGGGGGGCGCACGCCCCCTCTAAATCCGCCACTGATTATCATCTTTAATATAATTAAATTGCATGTAATATAAAAAAATAATTCAAAATCAAGGAAGATTATACAAATACAATTTATATTTGATAGACAACGTACATGTATATATTTTTATACTTGAAAGCTGTGACCGAAATCGTCGGGCTAGTAATTTTGCAGCAAGGTAAATACTGGAACCATTTGCCGTAAATCATTTACGTCGAGAAATACACATGGTACATAGCATATGACTATATTATATTACATTCTTAAAATCTTACCTCTTACACGGTCCATCCAGATATAAATAAATTGTATGACTTATTACATAGACAAGAGTATCATACAGGCCTACAACACCATATACATGTATATCTACCACCTTAGGGTCTGTCACCAGGAAGCAGATGTTTAAATACATTGTACATACATGCATTATATATTTTTTTGGTGTGTGTTGTAATATTAAACAGCAGCTTATATGATTGTATTCATGTTGCAGATGTCATCACAGAATGATGGGATATATATAAAAAATATTTTTCCCATATCCAGTCTTCGAAATTAGTCGGTGGTCCGGTGCCCGAGGCCAGTAAAATCGGTCTCGGGCTTGTAAAAATCCCAAAACTAGAAGTCCGACTGGCTTGTGCATTTTTTGTCTGAGAAGTGGTAAGTATTTTTGTTTCAGCTGTTGAAAGTTTTGTGAAGTTGCTGTTTCAATTATTTTTTAAATAAAGATAAACAATTTTGCCCTCTCGAGAAAGGAAAATTTGCAGTCGTAAATATCTCCATGTTTTGGAGAACCGCATATGCTATTGAATTGTACAGGTAAGTCCCGAGTCATCCGACAGAGAGGTTCAGAAATATATACTTGGTCTTTGAAACGTTTGATGACACATGCGTTTTTTGTTGATATATGAACATCCGATTTGATATTGAATAATTATTTTAACTAGGACAAACATCGGTTATGGCTTTTTCCATAAAATATACCGAAGGTGTCCGCCCAGGTAAAAAGCTGCAGATGCTAAAGAGATCGGCAGAAGAAATGTATGATGCCAGTGCGGCGGTATTAACAAAAGGACTATTAAATTTCAAACCAGCTGGATGAAGGATCATCCCTGGTTATTTCATGACGAGGAAACAGACAGATAGATTGATTTTTTTACGGTAGTGTCACACATGTTCGTGGACATACGATTATTCAACCTGAATGCGGTAAAACTGGAAACCTGGAAATTGTCTTCAATGCCTACATTGTTTCTATTAAACTTCATTAAAATAATAAAGTTGTTTTGATTATAAGAGCTTTGTCATTCACTAGTAATATTTGTGACCTTTGTTTTTGTGCATACAAATCAGCAGAACATGTGAAGTAGGTCACAAAATTTCGTGGAAATAGTTTGTTCTAAAAATAACTTTAAAAGGTAGGTAGCAGTATTGAAGCCCAATGGTGACCACAAAATTATGATTTACTATAAGTATATTTTTTAAGCTTTTTACATTCATTTTAACTGATCATATTGCTTTAAATGATACCTGGAATCTATAAATGAAATACACATATAATGCAATTGCATTTTTTAAAACTATAATAATTGTATAATTTAATATTGTACACTTCCCTATCTCTTTATTCAAGATAGTGCTTCAATTCATATTTTGAATTATACTTGTGTACATGAAACCAACTTACACATTTTATTTTCTTCGACATTGCTTAAAAACTCCAAAAACAAAAGTTTATGGCACTCATTGTGTTTCATTTTTTTTGTATTTTGATCGGGAATTTCCAAGAAATTAACGTGACTAATCACAGTCTTCGAAATTAGGCGGTAGTCCGATGCCCGTGGCGTGTAAAATTGTACACGGGCGTATAAAATGAGTAGTTCCACAAGTCCGACGGGCCTGTGAACAAAAAGTCATATAGTTTCAAAAGTTGATTTCATAAGATATTGTGTGTATATATTTAGTTTATTGTTCTCCGTTTTCAGTTGCTGCCGAGTCAATGCAATAAATGTGTAGGCAAACAAGTCGTTTTAAGACTTTCCGATATTCGAAATAGATTTAGGTGTGTCTGTTTTTTGAAATTTGATTGGTTGATATTTTTACCCTCATGTAGGTTTTAAAAAAGGACGAGAAGCAGGACTCACGTTAGAGGGCGAAGTAGTTGCCTTGTGAAGGTTGACCTCGATTTCTCGTTGGTCAAAAGTGAAGTTCAAGTAGCCTTGTAATTTTGAAGAGTCACCCTATGTTGCCCGCGAGAGACTAAAAGCGGTAGGGGATCTAGGGTTTGCCACCCCTCCCCCCAGAACATTGTTTTTCAGAAGGACGCAAAATGGTGCATTCTGTTGCATTTTGGATATAAAATCTGTTCAGTCAAATCTTTAAATATAGTATGAAAAAAACATGAAAAAATGGAAATTAGCATTTTACATATATACAAGTCAAACCTCGGTCCCTCGAACTCGGATGGGTCGAATACCATGGATGGCTCGAACTTATTTGAAAGTCCCGCCAATTTTCCATATATTTTTAAGCTAAAAAAAATATTTCCCTCGAACACTGATACCTCGAACAGTCGAACTTAATAAATGGTCCCATCAATAATAAAATCACGAGTTTTACCATATCAAACTCGAACATCGCAATTTAATTGATAGATGTACGTTGAATGTGCTTACATACAAATGTACATATATACATGATTAATCAATCTACTGGCTTGATAAATACACTTCAATATAAAATAGCGGGGTTATGTTATTTAAAATCATTTAATCCATGTCACCTCTTGTGTGTGTTACAATAATATATGATTAATCATAAGTGCCTATTGTCAAGTATGTTTTACTATTAAAGCGGAAAAAAATATTTCATGGTTTATTGTTGAAAACAAGGAAGATTTACTAATATATTTGAGACTAAAATAACTTATTTTACACAATTTGTTCACATTCACAGCTAAGATGATAAAAAAACATGCTAATATTCACATATGAAATTGTAAAGATGAAACTGAGTTTTTAACTACAATATTAAATGTCTTTAAAACTATGTATATATTATATAATATATTGATTGATATTTATCATTGCTCTGACTGCCTATTGTTGCTATATTATAATAAAAATGAAACTGAGTTTTTAGCTCCACAATGGAAAATAATTTAACTTTTTTATATTATAAAACCCAACGTTAATTTAATCATACCGAATTAGTTTAAGAAATAAATCATGGAAGTCAGAATGTGTTTTGAGTTTTAACCTGGATTGGCAGATATGAGTATGCTGTACCGAATCAGAAGTGAGGGGTATACAACATTTACTAATATCTGCCAAAAGTTGAGGGTGGCAAAATTAATTTATCCCCCTTTTTCGCATTATATTTATGAAAAAATCTTGTTTACTTATTAGTATGTAAGCATACATATTGTCCAATTAGCTAAAGGTATACGGATAGTTGGATAAGGTATGCTTTGAAATCAGGATATTTGGATAAGGTATGCTTTGAAATCATAGTGACTATTTTCTATTGCTGCAGTTTTGAAAATTTACCAGGTAAATAAGGAATACATTTGGTTTGTATATTTTTCATAAATATGTAAACCGAATGTAATGAGCACCCATTTAAATTATCATAATCCAAGCTATCATTAATTGACAGATGTATGGTTGAATGTGCTTACTGCAAGGTGTGATAAATGTCAGATTACCAACAGATATTACATTTCTCTGACGTCACACTATTGTTCGAACACCGGATTATTTTGAAGAATCTACAGTTTATTCTTTTATTTTTTAATATATGAACACAACCTTTTACTCTGTTAGGCTTAAAAACGTGTTTTACTTATATTGGGACTTTCGTGTCTTGAGCCATTGCTGGACTTTTCAAAGTCACTTTGACTTTCAAAACTTCCATCTTATCATTCGGCTAAGTTGACCACTTTAATAAATTCTATAATTTGTATATATAACTCTTGATAGTAAGCTTTTTTTTTTTAAGATATGAACAATTTGCTTTAAAAAAGCAATTGATCAATAGATATACAAGACACGATACAAGTAGATGAGTTCTGACATAACCGACCGCAACTTAACAAATCAGACAGACCACAGGTGAACACCTGGGACACTTGAAAGACCTTGAAATATCTAAATATAAACGATTCTATTCACTTGAAAGACCTTGAAATATCTAAATATAAACGAGAATCGAAAACACGGATGCCGGAAAAAATGTGTTATTTGTGGATTATTTAGCTTTCTGAACATTAAAAAGGTAAACATATAAAATGAAAACACTGTTGCAGATAGAAATGTATTATGTAAGAGAATACATTCCAACTTGTAGAATCAATCAATCAACCAACTTGTAGATTCTTAAAAATAATCAACTCGACCCTGATGAGTCTCGTTGATTATTTTTAAGAATCAATTTGATGTTAACATAAGATTGTATGAATATTGACACGAACAAGTTAAAATAAGGAAAAAGAGATGAAATAATAAAGAAATAAAGAAATTTAATTGAAAATAAATTTGTAAACAGAAAGTTAGAAAAAAAGGGGGGTAATAAGTGCGTGCCACGAGCGCCTGTGGTCTTACCTAATGCATAATTGACATGTCCACATAATATTTGGTACATCATCATGTTTTGAGTTTTGGTGGTTTGAATTAATGGTCAATAATGTAATTTTCAAATTCGTGCCTGTAGAATTGATGGTGGGCCTGTAAATATTTGAACTTACAGGCCCGGTGGGCTTTTAAGGTAAAAAGTTGAGCGTGAAGACTGTTAAATCACTTTGTTTACCAGAAATTGGAGAAGCCAAACGACACTTGAGTTTGGGATTGCAGCATAGGGTCAAATATAATCAGGCCGGTGTAAATTGCAAGAATTAGGGAATAAGAAAAATACGCCATTAGGTTATAGCGTACTAGAGAAATCCTCAAGTTGTTAAAACATGCAAGTGATGACGTCAGACAACAAAGCGCATGCAGGATATTTACTTTTCCCGAAAGCCCATGAACTTATGTATCCACAATGTGTGTGGCTAGAGGGATAAATAGTGTTTGAAATAATAAAAAAAAACAATGAAAGAAGAATAACAAACAAGCTCAACCCCAAATTTGAAAAATTACGTATTTTTTTCGGGCCAGCAAAATAAAATTTGGGCTTGTGGATTTTGATGGTTTACTGGCCCGGTTGGCTTGTGATCTGAAAAGTTTTTCGTGAAGACTGATATCAAAACTTTGATAAGAAATAAAGTTTCGATCACACGTTTAATGATCCGATAGGAGAAATAAACAGCTTGGTATTATTATAATTTACATAATAAAGTGCAAGAAAAAGAGATAAATGTAAAAATAAAGACAATCAATTTTTAAAGACAATCAATTTTTGTAGATTGTAAACTAAATTTGCACCATTTTTTTCAAACTTACCTAACACTTTCATCCTTAATTTAACATTTGGATCACCATTTATTATATGTAAATCCAACTACCATCCTATCACGACGGCCACACCATTGATTATGAGTTATTGAATTTCTTTATGGCGATTTTTCCTGACTAAAATTATAATAACATCCTTTCTTGTTAACATTCAAACCTTTCAGCCACAAGGCCTTCATCAGTAATTTATTTCATCAAGTCTGTTACGCTACAATAACAAAAATTAGGATCGATTTGAAAGTGTCAATAATAAAAAAAAAAATAGATATGACATGAATAGTAGAAAAAATAGATTATAGGTACATTGGTGATCTCAATTATGATTTTTTAGATGAGAAAAAATGTGCACCATTGGTAAGTGTTTGTGATATCTTAGACCTTACAAACCTGGTAAAAAGGCCAACATGTTTCACAAAGATAGCAGATCCTACTTTAAATGATGTTATCTTAACTAATTCACCCAATAATTGTATGAATGTCTTAAATTTCAATTGTGGTATTAGTGATGTCCACAACTTAATTTCTGTGCAAATAAAGGGTAATATAAATCCTGCTAAAAAGAGCTTTAAGACATACAGGAGTTTTAAAAACTTTTCTGAAGAAAATTTTGTAAATGATCTAATGAAATCTGATTTGGATAAAATTACTGAAATTGAAGATGTAGACGAAGCTTATAATAAATTTGAAGAAGTTATGGTCAATACTATTGATGAACATGCATCCTTGACAAACGCCATAGACGTGAAAATTGAGAGAGTTCTAACGGGCTTTTTGATTGGCTGAAACACTCTTGATTGGCTGAAACACTCTGTTTTGGCTGAAACACTCTGTTTCAGCCAATCAAAAAGCCCGTTAGAACTCTCTCAATTTTCACGTCTATGGCGTTTGTCAAGGATGCAAATGGGATTTCTTTCAAAAACAGACTTAAAGGACATATAAATTGACGTAAGGTAAGAAATTTTATCATAATTTGAATGGATGAAAGTATTTAGCTAGTCAAAATGACTCGTTTACGCATGGGAAAGTCTGTACACAGATGGGAAGTGGTCATCCCAGCGTTTGTACGACTTCGGATTTTCACGCCGTTTTGTTTTGGTTCGTGTATGATACCTCAGCAGTTCGGAGGCCTACACTAACAATTGGGGTCTCTTTGGAAAGGAAAATTACTTGACTTTCGACTGGTGGAAACATTTTTTGAAAATATTAAGGCGTTCCGAAGTTACGATCAATTTAACACGACGACTTAAAAAAATGGGAGCAAGTGAGTTCGCCCCCTTGTAGTATTATATAGTATTTTTTTATTTATTTTTTCGGACGCACCTAGCCCCTGTGCATAGACGAGCCTTGTTATATTTCATTGACATTATATCACGATAGATTTAGTATACCTGTGTCGGTATATCAACAAATGTGGCCAATTAAGACGTGCTTCCTAAGGAGTATCAGTAAAATGCACTTACTTGAATGTATGTATCCGCATTTTGTATTCAATTTGTCACTTATATCCATAAAAAAGATTTGTGAATTAACACACAACTAAGGAATAATACACACTTATTTCAAAGTTAATCCTGTTATAATGACAATGTCCATAAACAGTGAAATCCAATTAATATTGACAAATGACAGACTACACGTGTCAGGATGTCTTGTCAACTTAATATGGGGCAAGGTCACAATAGGTCAACACAAATTTAAAACAGAAGTTGGGAACGATCAGTTAGAATTTACGGGTATGATTGATTTTTTAAATAAAGTTTATATTTGTGTATATTTTTTCTTATATGAATATGATATATTGTATATTTATTGTGTAATTGTTAGTATAATCACAGTCACTTGAAGTTTCAAAAATAAAAAAAAATAAGAAAACTTCGAAAAATTTTGGTCATCTATAATAAATAAGGGAAGTTATGAAATGCGTTTTTTGCGCCAACATGTAAACAATTATTAACTGACGATTGCCGGTGTCAAGGGGTGTGCTTTAACTGCCTTTGTCGACTCATGGCATATTTATTTACTCATCGGTAATGTTTTAACCTACAAGCATCCCCTATCTGCGACGATTCGACAACTTTTTCATCAATTTCGTGCCTATTTTCTATGAAACGGACTCCATGGCGGTAGTGTCCCGCAGTGAATCAGGTAATAATTTCAATAAATATCAAACTACATCTTTCTATATTGAACTTTGGTAAATACGCATAAATAAAAATAACAAAATTATTGAAACAATATAAAGATTTTAACTGTTATCGTTTACATGTGTGAAATCATTGAAAAACTTCTAATAACAAGGGAGATAATTTCAAAGTTGAGAATGGCGGGATATACAAAATATTTGAAGATGACCATTTACAACTAGCATTATATACTATATATAGTCATTAGAATGGCGGGACATACAAAATTTGAAGATGACCAGTTACAACTAGCATCTTGGTAAAGAATATACAATATATAGTCATTATAATGCCTTTTTGCAGTCAAGTTTCAGCAAACACACAAATAACAACTGTCACTGTATTTGATATAAAACGCAATTCAAGGAAATAAAAAGGGGGTGGGCCAGTAAAGGCATGACTTCCACCAGATGAAGTTTTGTTCCAAGACCAATGACAATTATTTTATTAGGCAACAACCATTTTCTTATCGGAAAGGTGGGGGGGGGGGGGGGGGGGGGGGGGGGGGGGCTGGGATTTTCATTGTGCTTGTAACTTTTTATTTTCTGAACCTTCCTCAGTCAAAATATTTTTTTCTCTTGAAGACAGCAAACAATTGTTTTCTTTTCTTGTGGGGACAATTTCTTAATGAACAAAGTCCTGGACTAGCTCTCCACAACACCTAGTCCTACCATTTTATATTACTGGAGGGGCGGGGGGGTGAAATTTTTGAAAAAAATTAATGTCCAAGCAGAGGCATTTAATACAATATTTTATATATATTTCACATCGGTGGTGTAATGGTTCGCATGCTAGCCTCGATTGCAGTAGATCGTGGGTTCGAGCCCCCATCAGGTCAAACCAATGACTATAAAATTGGTATTTGTTGCTTCTCTGCTAAGCACACAGCAAGCAAAGACTGGTTGGCTTGGAATCACAATAATGTGTCCGAGTGGGGCGAAATGTCTAACCGCAGACTGTTGTTTCAGTGAGCTGGCATTATAAAAATCCAACTAGGCATATTGGTCTAGTACAAAGCAGACATCAGCATCATCTCATTGAAATTTAACTTGTTCTTGCCATGATAGAGCTGAAAAATTGCTGAGCTGATGTTAAACAACAATCACTCACTCCTAAATTTCAAACTATTTGTTTCTATTTACCAAAAAGATATCATATTTTAAGTCTTAATACGAATTGATAGGGTTATTTTAGTTATATCGAGGCTGTCAGTTTTATTGATGTAGAAAATCATGGACTTGTTGCAAATCACTGACAAATTTGATTGCAAAAATTTGTACCGAGTACATCTCACTATGTATGTGAATCATGTTAGGTAGTGATATGCACTGTTTGGATAGGTAGATATAAATCCAAGTACTGTTTATAAAATATGATTGATAGTATTTGTATCATGCAACTTGTTTCACCTTGTGAATGGTCAAGTTTAGACCTTTGCCCTTGAAAATCCAAAGGGGTATTACTTTCTTCAAAATGATTATGCATGCAAAGTTTGGTTGAGTCCAGACAAGTCATTTAGTCTACACTGCACTGATAAGATTAAGATAAGACTTTGAAAAGGGGTCATCCATCCTATATTTCATTTGAAAATGTTTGTACATGTCAGGAACATGACTGCCAATTGTGCTTATATGTACCGTGTTAGGCGCGGTTTAGCAATTCTGCATATATATATATATATATTTGTTTCATCTGCATCATTTTCATACTGAAAAGATTTTCACACTAATTTTGACCTCAGTTTGACCTATGACCTTGAAAATCAACAGAAGGCAACCTTTCATCATGATGATTAATTTATATCAAGTTTCAATGGTGCGATATAGCATTTTTATTTAGTTTGTAACATGTCTAGAAAATGTTCACACTTACCCTCGACCTCAGCTTGACCTGACTGAAAATTTCACTTTCAATTCCTTAATGATTAATTAAATTTTTTTACATGCTTTGTAAAGTTTGTTCAAAACAGCTACTATAATATTCCTCAGTTTAGTGAAGAATAAACCAAGGAGAGGGGGGTTGGGGTTCATAGCTGTATAATTTGGTCAATTGATAAAACAACAATTTAGACTCTTTTTGAAAAAAATTGGTGGCCCTGAAAAGGGCCGTTGTTTGTGTAGACACTACAATCCACTTGTTTATTGCTTGGCTTTCTGTGTCTTTTTTGGCAGAACGGCCTGGATGTTTGAGAAAACACTGTGACCACCCTGGGCAATGGTGACACCAGACAGGAGTTTGTTCAATTCCTCGTTGTTTCTGATGGCCAACTGTAGATGACGGGGGATGATTCTGCCAATGTTGGAGATCGTCATTGTCAGCTGATGATCAGTTGTCGTTCTTGAATAATCCGGAATTTTTCCGACTTTGACTCCTCGTTTAGTCTAAGTTTTCATTCACTGCGGGACACTACCGCCATGGAGTCCGTTTCATAGAAAATAGGCACGAAATTGATGAAAAAGTTGTCGAATCGTCGCAGATAGGGGATGCTTGTAGGTTAAAACATTACCGATGAGTAAATAAATATGCCATGAGTCGACAAAGGCAGTTAAAGCACACCCCTTGACACCGGCAATCGTCAGTTAATAATTGTTTACATGTTGGCGCAAAAAACGCATTTCATAACTTCCCTTATTTATTATAGATGACCAAAATTTTTCGAAGTTTTCTTATTTTTTTTTTATTTTTGAAACTTCAAGTGACTGTGGTATAATGTAGCCTAAATGTAAATGGCATGCACTCGAAGGAGAAAAGAAATAGAGTTATTGAATGGGTGAAAACACATGTATGTTCAATAGCATTTTTACAAGAAACACATATAGACGAGAATATAGAAAAAGAAATTCGAAACAATTCTAAATTTGAAATAGTAAGTAATCACGGCACATCTGCTAGTAGGGAGGTTTCTATACTTTTAAATAATCATTGAATTTTGCTATACTAGATAAATGGGAGGATAAAGATGGAAGATTGTTGTTGATAAATATTCAAATCGATGATACAATTTTTACATTAGTCTGTATTTATGCACCTAATTGTAAAACTGCAAGAAATGCATTTTTCAAAAAGGTAAGCTCAATTTTGAAAGAATACGGGACGGGGATACCAATATTAGGGGGGGACTTCAATGAAACAATGAACCAAATTGATAGATAAAGTGCAAGTCGCAAAAATACTAAACCGCAACAGGTAAGTAGTCTTAAAACTCTAATAAAAAGTAACAAATTAACAGATATTTGGAGAGATTTAAATGAAAATGTACAGCAGTTTACATGGCGAAGAAAAGATAAATCTCAAGCCAGTAGAATAGATATGATATTCGTAGGGATGGACTTTCGTATGCTTGTTGAATCATGTAAAATTAAACCTGCATTTATACATTCAACAGATCATCTGAGTGTGTTTCTAAAATTGCGACCTGGGGTACAAGAAAAGGGTCGTGGCTTTTGGAAAATAAACAATTCTATTTTACAGGAACTAGAATATCAAACTTTAATTAACCACTTAATTGATAAACATATTGAAAATAGTAAGAACAACCAAATTGATAGTAGACTTGTGTGGGATGTTTTAAAAATAGAAATACGTGATCATACTATTATGTACTGTAAAAATAAATCTACGCTTAATAGACAAGAGCGAAGGTCTTTAGAAAAGGAGCTTAATGTAAGGCTAGCGAAACGCGATAGTATGAACGTTGAAGACAAAAATTTAAACGAACATATCAATCTTTTAGAAATAAAATTAGAAAAAATCTATCAGGAAAAAGCAAAGGGAGCACAAGTAAGGGCACGGGAACAGTGGGTTGAATTAGGTGAAAAAAATAATTCATACTTTTTGGGACTGGAAAAGAAAAGACAAGTTAAAAAGTCAATAAATAAGATAAAAAACGAGAATAATGATATAGCAACAAAACAAAGTGAAATATTAGAAATAATTAAAACTTATTACGAAAAATTATACTCCTCCAATAAACCAAATAAACATATGTTACAAAAGTATATTTTTGAAACTAAACTAGAAAAGACATTGAGTGAAAAAGACAAATCTATTTGTGACGGTGAGATAACAGTTACAGAATGTTCTGATACAGTAAATGAAATGAAATTAAATAAATCTCCTGGGTTAGATGGACTTTCGGTTGAATTTTACAGAACCTTTTGGGATAAGCTTAAATATTTTCTTATTAAAACCTATAATAAAGGTTATAATGAAAATCTGTTGACATATTCACAGCGTTCAAGTGTACTGGCATTGCTGTTTAAAAAGGGGGATCCATTATTATTGGATAATTTTAGACCAATATCGCTTTTAAATGTAGATTTGAAAATATTATCTCATGTGCTGGCTCAACGTTTGAAAAAAATATTAAGCAAATTAATTAATGAAGACCAAACAGGTTATATTAAAAACAGATTTATAGGGTTTAATTTACGACAGATACAGGATATAATAAATTATGCAGACATCTACAAAATAGAGGGTTCTCTGGTCTTTATAGATTTTAAAAAAGCTTTCGATTCATTAGAATGGGATGTTATGTTGTTAACTTTAAAACGTTTTGGTTTTAATGATTCATTTGTAAATTGGGTTAAAACAATGTATACTGATATTCAGACCTGTGTCATTAATAATAAGTGGATATCTGAAATGTTTAGAAACACCAGAGGGATCCGTCAAGGGTGTCCCTTGTCGGCCCTCCTGTGTGTGCTATCAGTAGAAATCATGGCACTGAGAATTCGAAATAATAAAAATATAAAAGGGTTTCAAGTTAAGATAGATGAGATAAACCATAGCATTAAAATTTCTCAATTGGCGGACAACACAACATTATTTTTCAACTCTAAAACTGAGATACCATTAGCATTAAATGAAATTGAAATTTTTGGTTCTTTTTCGGGACTTATTATGAATAAAGATAAAACAGAAGGCTTATGGATAGGGAAACTTAAGCATTGCAAAGACAAAGTGGGGGGAATTAAATGGACAGACAAACCAGTTAAAACTCTAGGGATATATTTTGGACATGATAAAGAAGAATGTGAAAGATTAAATTGGGAAAATAAAATAGAAAAAATGAATAATTTATTACTTTTATGGACAAAAAGAAACTTAACAATCTTAGGGGAAATTTTGATAATCAAATTTCATTATTCCTACCAAAAAGCTACTTTTAAAATGGAAAATCATGAACAATAGTTTATGCAATTTATGTAATTTAGTGGAAGACTATAGTCACTACTTTAGGACTTGTATTTTTTTCAAAGAATTTTGGGTGAAAATAAAAGAATTGTTAAAAAAAAGTGGAATAGAAAATGATATAACTTTATATCATCTTGTATTCGGTTACAAAATATTCGATAAAAGCTATTATGACTTCAATTATTTTCTTACAATCATCGGATTTTCAATATATAAGGCATATTACATTTCAGAGCAAAAAACTAAAAGGCTTGATGTTTACTCATTGTTTGTTAGGGAATACCTTCAAATATATAGAGGAAATGAAATAATTCAGAAAAGTTCATTTCTGAAAAGACTAAAGAATTATTTGTAATCTATTTGAATATGAATTATTTTAATATCATTGTGTCACACATTTCTCTATATTTATATTATATATATATATATATTGCTTCATAAGAAGCTTGGGCTTATGAAGCTGGTTGTAACAAGCGTTTGAATAAAATATTATTGTTGTTAAAAAAAAACAAAAAAAAACAATAGGATGCTTACATTTTTTAAGCAAAATGTCTTAGAGATAAATCATGTAACAATAGGATGCTTACATTTTTTAAGCAAAATGTCTTAGAGATAAATCATGTAACAATAGGATGCTTACATTTTTTAAGCAAAATGTCTTAGAGATAAATCATGTAACAATAGGATGCTTACATTTTTTAAGCAAAATGTCTTAGAGATAAATCATGTAACAATAGGATGCTTACATTTTTTAAGCAAAATGTCTTAGAGATAAATCATGTAACAATAGGATGCTTACATTTTTTAAGCAAAATGTCTTAGAGATAAATCATGTAACAATAGGATGCTTACATTTTTTAAACAAAGAAACAGAATGGATTATCAGATCAAGAGTTTATGCTGACGTCGAAAAACCTGTGAATACAGAAACGGGCGTAAAAATGGTATATAAAAGGACGTAGCAACCATTTCAACACTTCTGGTTCGCAATAAATTTTATATACCGAAATAGTCCAGTCAATAGACCCGTAGACCCAAAACAAATTGCAACAGAAATTATAAATACGCCAGCATTTTCACTTTAACCCATAGAGTAACCAATAAAAAATCGCCATGAAATTTTTTTGTATTAAAGACAGAAATTAAGATAAAAAATGAGTACTTTTTACTTCTATCGTTTTGTCACTACGGATCCTCCATAGCCGAATCAGAGATTTTTCGGAAAATACAACTCAGACGGAAAGCAATGAAAATAGGAATTATCATCCATATCTAGGTAAGCGTAATAATAATATAATATATTTCTATGAAGTTACTACAACAAGTATGTTCAATTTTACCAAAACATCCCATGAAAAGTGAACAAACAGGTCAATATCTATGACATTCAAATTGAGCAGACGTAATTCCCATAATGCACCATTCTCAACCCAAAAAGAGCTTTGTAAAGCATTTTTAAATTACTTTCTGCTAAATTTTGTGTAAAAATGTGTTATTATATATTAGACAGAGATATTTATTCAAGTATTTGATCGAATTAGCACTTAAATTCGCGGATTTCCAATAATAGGTAGATGCGGACGAAAATAAAATCTATGGAACGCCAGTTTACCTTACCTTACCTTACCTTACATCACCTCTGTATCTTTACCCCCTTCAAAGGAGAACCATACTGTGTCGTATGTTAAGCGTGTGTTGGGTGGCGGTGCGCTGTACAGTGCTGTGTGAGTGAAAATCCCATCACCTCCGTACTTTCTAATATACAGAAACCTCTTGGAATTCATCATATTCGTACAATCTTATTTTCCCTACCTGTAAACTACCTCAAAGATCTTAGGGATTTTGGATTTGACAAAGGAGGCGTAGATCCTTTTTCTCCTAAGTACAGATTGTCTAGTATTATATGTGACGTGGCGTCCTTTCGTCTTTTTAAACCAGTTCGATCTGAACCTCTTTATGATAACAACAGAAAATTCCTCCATATTCCGTTTGCTAACAAAGGAATCGATGCTATTAACATCAGCAACATTCTTAATAGAAAAGAGGTCGTAAAAGAAATTCCACCATATTTCAAAAATCAATCTGTTCCCATTGTCTCCTATAGCTACACTAACAGCATTGGCCGTAAAATTTTCAACTACAAAGAAGCATTGCAAGATATTAACATAGAAGAGTACCTTAAGAACCCTCTGACTTGTGACTGCTCCCACTCTCCTTTTCAATACAACCCATCTGGACATGTAATCACTGGTGATCTGAATATCATTCAACATGAGAGTCTCCGAAAGGTGATTTCTCATGATCCCAAATTACAGAGAACCTCAACACATCAATTGGAAACATAATTTCAAGATAATTATGGATGCTGTTGAAGATTATGCCAGAAGGTTGATAAAGAGAGAAGTAGACCAAGATCCTCAGTTAGAGTCCTTGTCAGACTGGGTTAGAACAATTAGGTCTCTAGTACAAGGTCGGATTCACAAACTCAAAATTTGTGTTAATAGTCGACCTAAGTCTGTATTTAAAGACCAAGAAGCTGTTAAGTGTCTTTCCTCTCTTCATGACAAATATGTTATCGTTCCTGCGGACAAGGCTTCCAACAATATCGCGTTTGTATGTAAATCATATTACTTCGAATGCCTAATCAAGGAATAAGGCATAAATAGCAACACCTCTAGTAATACCACATACAAACCAATTTCGTTCGACAAAGATGAAATCCTAGCTAACCACAGATCATTCATGACCTCTTTAAACATTCCCTCTGGTAAAGAGTCTGAGGATTTACCCTATTTATATTGGATACCTAAACTCCATAAGACACCATACAAAGAAAGGTACATAGTGGGATCATCAACTTGTTCGACGAAAGAATTGTCTATTCACCTGACAAAGATTCTGTCTGCAGTAAAAGAGGGACAACAGAATTATTGTGAAACTGTTTACTCGCGTAGTGGCATAAATCACATGTGGATTTTGAAAAACTCTAAAGATCTTTTGGATAACCTGAAATCAAGATCTTTCTTTCAGGTATCCTCCATCAAAACTTTTGATTTTTCAACTCTATATACCACCCTACCGCATGACAAATTAAAAACCCGCTTAAAAGAAACAATTCATAAAGCTTTTAGTCATAGAAACTATGGCTCAAAATTTGTTGTGTTGGGCTACAATTCCACATATTTTTCAAATAAAATTCAAAAAGGTAAAACATGCTACTCCGAGGAACAAGTGATCAGTATGCTGGAGTTCCTCGTCGATAACATATTTGTCTCCTTTGGAGGGACACTGTTTCAGCAGGTCGTCGGCATACCAATGGGTACGAATTGTGCCCCTCTTCTAGCCGATTTATTTTTATACTCATATGAGTCGGAGTTTCTTCAAAAGCTTGTAAAAGATAAGAAGATTCATGAGGCTAGAGCCTTTAATTTCACATACAGGTATATTGATGACGTTTTATCTATCAATAATTTTAGATTTGCAGAATTTCTTCCATTGATATATCCTCCAGAGCTGGAAGTTAAAGAGACCACCGATACAGCTTCGTCCGCATCATTTTTGGACTTATACCTCGAATTTGACGACAGTGGTCAACTCAGTACTAAAATTTATGATAAGCGGGACGACTTCAATTTTAAAATCATAAATTTTCCAAACATGTGCAGCAATATACCAGTTTCTCCTGCATATGGTGTTTACATCTCGCAATTGATTCGCTATGCAAGGGCCAGTAGCAATTATTCTGATTTCCTGAAACGTCATCTTCATCTGAGAAACAGGCTACTGGACCAGGGCTATGAAAATATTCGCCTTATTCGATCTCTTAAAAAGTTTATATTCCGATACCAAGATCTTGTCGAAATATATTCCGTCTCTGCAGAAAAAATTATAAGCGATGCATTTTCATATAGTGAAAATGTATAAAGATAAAGAAATAAAAAAATGTCAAGGATATTTTTTTTGTCAATGTGTGACGTAAAGATATTTTTGACATTTACGTCACTGAATATGGTACTGCTTTGACAACTATTTTACCTATTTTGTTCCTGTATTTAAATACTGTTATAGTGACAGCCGGAACCTTTGAACCGTAATGAGAGCGGGAGGTTTGGCGCCTTAAAATCTGATTCAACCCACCATTTCTTTAGAAATGCCTGTACCAAGTCAGGGTCATTACGGTTTTCACAGTTTTCCGGTTGTTGACTGATTTTGTCTGTTTATATAATAATGAGTTTTGACTTTCCCTTTGTAAGATTGTTTGAAGTTCGGTAATTTTGTTATTACCCTTATATAAGATCCATGAATAAAATGTATGTACACTAACAATCAGGCTTATTCACACGGGATATAAAAGTTTATCAAATCAAGTTAAAACAATCCACAACGATTGTCCCGACATTACGTATAAATTATGCATGTTGCATGTATTGGACAAATTTAAGAAGACGCATCACTATTTAAAATCTAAAAGTCTCTGTTCGCATGGTTAAAATCTAAAATCTATTTGTTACGGTTTGGTTCGAGGTTTAAAAAGTAATTGTCACATCCTAAAATCTAAAACGAATCGTATCTACTGTTTAAGATCTAAAACGTCATCTTTCAAAGTCTAAAATCTAAAACAATTATCACAGTTTATTGTAATGGATTCTTGGGCAATCCCCGGACGGCTCTCCCTTCCCCCTTTTCGCAATGGTAGTTCCGTTTCTTCATTGTTGTCTGTATTTTGTCTCTATCACTCTCCAGAAGCTTCGTTCTCTTAATATGCAATTTGAACATTAATCTCCTTGATAGACCTTCGAGTCTGGCTACGCTGGCTGTGTTTTTCTTGGTAGGTTTCACCTTGATTGTATTGTCTATTAGCAGTTGTAGTTGGTCAACTTCGCTCAAATTTTCATTATTTTGGAACTCATTTTGCCATATAGCGTTGATCTCGGACAGTAAAGCTACTCTCTCCGACTGTAGTTTTTCACATTGGAGAATGAAGTGTAGTACATTCTCTTCAGCTGCTCCGCATAGCAGACATGTTGGGTCAGTTTCATTTCTGTAGTACTTAATGCGTTTTGTTTGCAGCACGTATGTCCCGGTGACGAGTCTTAATTTTACTGGAATTATACTGTCTAATGATGAGTAGCATCTGTGCTTCAAAATAGGATGTATTTTGCACTTGCTCAGGTTGTGGTTACTAAGATATTGCAGCCCTTTGTAGAGTTGTGCAGAGTTGTTAGCTGGGTACACCAGTGGTCATTCACTCTTGATTTCACCAACGAGATCCATCGTGATTTTTTGATAGGATTGTCCAAATAGTTGTACGCCTCTTTCAGGTCGTATTTTCGTAGTATTTTGTTGACACATATAAACCAGCGGTTACTAGATTCCTCCTTCACGGTTAGTTGTCTTCTTGCAAGCTTTTTCTCAGTGTTTTTTTCTCTCTCGCCCAGATGACAGACGTTATTGAAGAATGTGAGGGCTTTTATATGCATTTGTGCTTCTATTGGTAGAATTCCAGTTAGTATATAAACGGCTGGGTCCGGACAGCTCATCGGTAATGACAGGATTTGTTTTAGTATCCTTTTCTGGAAGAGTTCTAGTTGTTCAAGAGGTTTTGAGGACGGTAATAATAGCTCCATACCGTAAAACAATACTGGTGTTATGTATGTTTTGTAGATGTGTAGTAGGGACTCGGGATCCAGGCCGTTGTGTCCATGAAATCCACATACGAATAGACTGTATGCACTACGTCTTGCTTTAGTTATATTTTCATCAACATTGGTTTGGATATTGTGTTTCATCGTTGTTGTTCTGATGATACCTAAATGAGTAGCTTGCTCCACCTCGGGCATGGTGATATTCCCCATATTAAGTTTCTCGTTGGTTGTTTCGCACTGTTTGTTGTTTCCTCTAATGTGGATTGCTACACTTTTCTTTGATTGTAATTCATATCCCTCGAGGTTCGCAAAGTAAAGAGCCATGTTGACCATGATGTGTGCATCACTGAGCTGAGTACCGAGTAGTGCGATGTCGTCTGCACATCCTGTGTTGTTAACGTTGATGTTTCCTATTTTCAGTCCTATACCTACATCTTGCAAACGGTCTAATAGTGGGTTGATATATAGTTTATAGAGATCAGTGCTAAGGATATTTCCTTGCCGGTCTCCCATACCGACATTAAAACAATCGGACGTGCTTCCTGCCCATTTTATGCAGCTTTCCGCATTGTGGTGCAATCTTTTAATAATAGTCCACGTTTTGTCCTGAATTCCCGCGTGGTACATACGCCGGAACAGATGTGAATGTATAACTTTGTCGAATGCAGCTTTTGCATCGAGAAGTACAAGATGTCCATTTTGCTTTTCGTCGGTTAATATTCTGTATGCTTCTTCGACAGGTAGAGCAGCATTCATGGGGGACGATCCTTTCGTAAACCCTCTTTGCGTTGGATTTTGCATATTATGGATCAATGGTTGTATTCTATCTCTGATCACTGCTTCGACGATCTTACTAATTACAGGCAAAACTGTTATTCCTCGATAGTTGATGGCATCGTTATTAATCTGTACCGAAACAGTCATGATTTAATTTATTCTGCCACGGAAAATATAATTTTTTCAAAATTTCAGTTTTCAGCATTTTTTTTTTTTTAGTGAAATTTTACAAAAAAATAGCCACCTGGGGAGAATATGGATAATTTTTTTCATTTTGTTTGAAAGAATATTCAATAATAACAAGATATTTTTTAGAGAAATTGGTAATATTCTGCAAAGTAGAGTGAACGTGTGAAATTTCCAGTTTTCAGCGATTTTTCTTCAAAATCCCTTGTTTTTACCCCAAAAATTGCAAGAAGGCAACTTGGGATTTTCGGAGACTTTTAATATGTTAATGAGGACACTCCAAGCTTCAAGATGAGCCCAAGAAACCTTCTGTTGCAATTTGTTCTAGGTCACGCCTTTTCTGGCGTATATAGACTGGACTAAAACCTTGCTTCTATGTTTGCAGGTATGTTTGTTATATTTGTTATTTTTATGATTAGTCAACTAACTTCATTCTAATTTCACGTGATGACTTAAAAGTAATACTAGTACAAAGCGGAAATAATCATCATCTCATCAAAAGGTGACATGATCGCCCCATGATATAACTGAAAAATTACACATTTTGGGGCTAGCTCACTCGCTCACTATAATCATCTCAAGGAAGTGACAACCCTACAATGTATACATCCCATTGGATCCTGAAAAAATACCGGATTTATTAAATATTTTTATATAAACATTTTAATTAAATTTGATAGCTGACGCATTTTCTTATATTTTTGTTCATTAAGCTAAGCGAATCGCTTCTCTACACTCACTTTACGATATCAGAGTACCTTTCATCGTGACAGACGTTCGGAACTCTCATTGACAGTCACACATGGAGCATTATACAATGGTATGTATGCCTTTTTTAACGTAAGCTGAACAGCAGGCTTATCTCAGCTATATGACAAGAAGATCACGCCAATATGGACATTTTCAGCTGTCGCACTACAGCAAAAGCCTGTTATCTTACTTTGACACTTGACCCTGATTCTCAGAACAAACAGGCTGAAAGTATGTTACTATTCCTTAATGATGAGTGATGAACTAGGAAACAACAGAATAAGTCTGAAGAATCTTATCAAACAACTCATCATGGCTTCCATATAATTTTTTGGTTAGGGTTATGGTGTTTAACGCCACTTTCAACAATATTTCAGTTATATCGTGGCGGTCAGTTTTATTGGTGGAGAACCGCCGACATGCTACACTGACAAATTTTATTACATAATGTTGTACACCTCGCCCTGATGGAGATTCGAACTCACAACAACAGTGGTGATAGGCACTGATTGCATATATAGGTAGTTGTAAATCTAACTACAATACTATCACGACCACGACGTAATGTTGTATCGAGTACACCTCGTAGAATTTTTGACGTAATTACGAAATTAAGTTTCCTTCTGCGTAAGGTATAATTTATTTTTGACTCTACTCAAAACTCTTTCAACGTACGAAAAATAATTTGACAATTTGGAGAATTTTCGTCACCATTGTCCTTTCACCTGACATTGGGTATTTTGCAATGAAATAGATGGTAATTCAAATATTTACCTAATTATATGTTCGTAGTACAATAATTTGTTTGTTTGTTTGTTTGATGGTGTTTAACGCCACTTTCAAAAATAGTTCAGTTATATCGTGGCGGTCAGCTTTATTGGTTGAGGAAACCGGAGGACTCGGAGAAGACCACCGACCAGTCGCAAGTCACTGACAAACTTTATCACATAATGTAGTACACATTGCCCAGATCGATATTCGAACTCACAACATCAGTAGTGATAGGCACTCATTGCATAGGTAGTTATAAATCCAACTTCGTCGCGATCTACCATACGGTAGTTGAAATTACAACTACCTGTGCAATCAGTCCCTATCACCAATAAAATTGTGAGATCTACTCGATGCATCATTATGTGATAAAGTTCGTCAGTGACTTGCGGAAGGTCGGTGGTCTTCTCATCACTATTCCAGTTTCCTCCACCATTAAAACAAACCACCACGATATATCTGAAATATCCATAAACCGCAATCAAGATATAGAATAATAATATATATAAACCGACCTTGAAATGGACGTTCCATACTTTTATATAAATATTTCAGATCAGTAAAGTTGGTGTTTTTTGTCGTAGATTGATCCATTAAAATTGTAATTTAAGATATATATCACGGTAATATTGATAAACAAGTAAAATTATTACCTAATCATGGTTATTTCAGAAAAAACGTATTGATTATATGTTAGACAGCTGTGGTTTTAGTTGACTAATAATTATTAATAGTTTGAGTAATCTTCTTTATTTACCAAGTTACAATATACCTGCATTGTAGGAAAATATAGGTCTTAGTTTTATCATGGTGTTTAACGCCACTTTCAACAATATTTCAGTTATGTGATGACGGTCAGTTTTATTGGTATAGGAAACCGTAGTACCCAGAGAAAACCACCGACCTGCTGCAAGTCACCAACAAACTGTATCACATAATGCTGTATCGAATACACCTAGCCTGAGTGGGATTCAAACTCACAATGTTAGTGGTGGTAGGCGCCGATTGCATGGGTAGTTATGAATCCAACTACCATACGATCACAACCACGAAGGCCCCTAGAAAAATATATAATTTATTTGTACGAGCTGTAGAAACAGGTAGAAAAGCGAGTTATTGGAGAGGTTTTTTGCCATGTTCCGCAGGGAGAGTAAATCACCTTTTATATCTAACGACAATATACGAATATTGTGCTTATCCTGTAATGCCAATAACTCTCCCCAAAAAAGACGAATTAACTGCAAAGAGCAGAAACTAGCGTCATTCTAATTATTTACAATGGTGTCTTCTATCACGTCTACACATATACTACTACCATTACGTACTGTTCTCTCTACATGGCTCTATCACGTCTACACATATACTACTACCATTACGTACTGTTCTCTCTACATGGCTCTATCACGTCTACACATATACTACTACCATTACGTACTGTTCGCTCTACATGGCTCTATCACGTCTACACATATACTACTACCATTACGTACTGTTCGCTCTACATGGCTCTATCACGTCTACACATATACTACTACCATTACGTACTGTTCTCTCGACATGGCTCTATCACGTCTACACATATACTACTACCATTACGTACTGTTCTCTCTACATGGCTCTATCACGTCTACACATATACTACTACCATTACGTACTGTTCTCTCTACATGGCTCTATCACGTCTACACATATACTACTACCATTACATACTATTCTATCTACATGGCTCTATCACGTCTACACATATACTACCACCATTACGTACTGTTCGCTCTACATGGCTCTATCACGTCTACACATATACTACTACCATTACGTACTGTTCGCTCTACATGGCTCTATCACGTCTACACATATACTACTACCATTACGTACTGTTCTCTCTACATGGCTCTATCACGTCTACACATATACTACTCTACCATTACGTACTGTTCGCTCTACATGGCTCTATCACGTCTACACATATACTACTACCATTACGTACTGTTCTCTCTACATGGCTCTATCACGTTTACACATATACTACTACCATTACGTACTGTTCGCTCTACATGGCTCTATCACGTCTACACATATACTACTACTATTACGTACTGTTCTCTCTACATGGCTCTATCACGTCTACACATATACTGCTACCATTACGTACTGTTCGCTATACATGGCTCTATCAGGTCTACACATATACTACTACCATTACGTACTGTTCTCTCTACATGGCTCTATCACGTCTACACATATACTACTACCATTACGTACTGTTCTCTCTACATGGCTCTATCACGTCTACACATATACTACTCTACCATTACGTACTGTTCGCTCTACATGGCTCTATCACGTCTACACATATACTACTACCATTACGTACTGTTCTCACTACATGGCTCTATCACGTCTACACATATACTACTACCATTACGTACTGTTCGCTCTACATGGCTCTATCTCGTCTACACATATACTACTACAATTACGTACTGTTCTCTCTGCATGGCTTTATCTCGTCTACACATATACTACTACTATTACGTACTGTTCTCTCTGCATGGCTCTATCACGTCTACACATATACTACTACCATTACGTACTGTTCTCTCTACATGGCTCTATCAGGTCTACACATGTACTACTACCATTACGTACTGTTCGCTCTACATGGCTCTATCACGTCTACACATATACTACTACCATTACGTACTGTTCTCTCTACATGGCTCTATCACGTCTACACATATACTACTACCTTTACCTACTGTTCGCTCTACATGGCTCTATCACGTCTACACATATACTACTAACATTACGTACTGTTCGCTCTGCATGGCTCTATCACGTCTACACATATACAACTACCATTACGTACTGTTCTCTCTACATGGCTCTATCACGTCTACACATATACTACTACCATTACGTACTGTTCGCTCTACATGGCTCTATCACGTCTACACATATACTACTACTATTACGTACTGTTCTCTCTACATGGCTCTATCACGTCTACACATATACTACTACCATTACGTACTGTTCGCTCTACATGGTTCTATCACGTCTACACATATACTACTACCATTACGTACTGTTCGCTCTACATGGCTCTATCACGTCTACACATATACTACTACCATTATGTACTGTTCGCTCTACATGGCTCTATCACGTCTACACATATACTACTACCATTACGTACTGTTCTCTCTACATGGCTCTATCACGTCTACACATATACTGCTACCATTACGTACTGTTCGCTATACATGGCTCTATCAGGTCTACACATATACTACTACCATTACGTACTGTTCTCTCTACATGGCTCTATCACGTCTACACATATACTACTACCATTACGTACTGTTCTCTCTACATGGCTCTATCACGTCTACACATATACTACTCTACCATTACGTACTGTTCGCTCTACATGGCTCTATCACGTCTACACATATACTACTACCATTACGTACTGTTCTCACTACATGGCTCTATCACGTCTACACATATACTACTACCATTACGTACTGTTCGCTCTACATGGCTCTATCTCGTCTACACATATACTACTACTATTACGTACTGTTCTCTCTGCATGGCTCTATCACGTCTACACATATACTACTACTATTACGTACTGTTCTCTCTGCATGGCTCTATCACGTCTACACATATACTACTACTATTACGTACTGTTCTCTCTGCATGGCTCTATCACGTCTACACATATACTACTACTATTACGTACTGTTCTCTCTGCATGGCTCTATCACGTCTACACATATACTACTACCATTACGTACTGTTCGCTCTACATGGCTCTATCACGTCTACACATATACTACTACCATTACGTACTGTTCTCTCTACATGGCTCTATCACGTCTACACATATACTACTACCTTTACCTACTGTTCGCTCTACATGGCTCTATCACGTCTACACATATACTACTAACATTACGTACTGTTCGCTCTGCATGGCTCTATCACGTCTACACATATACAACTACCATTACGTACTGTTCTCTCTACATGGCTCTATCACGTCTACACATATACTACTACCATTACGTACTGTTCGCTCTACATGGCTCTATCACGTCTACACATATACTACTACTATTACGTACTGTTCTCTCTACATGGCTCTATCACGTCTACACATATACTACTACCATTACGTACTGTTCGCTCTACATGGTTCTATCACGTCTACACATATACTACTACCATTACGTACTGTTCGCTCTACATGGCTCTATCACGTCTACACATATACTACTACCATTATGTACTGTTCGCTCTACATGGCTCTATCACGTCTACACATATACTACTACCATTACGTACTGTTCTCTCTACATGGCTCTATCACGTCTACACATATACTACTACCATTATGTACTGTTCGCTCTACATGGCTCTATCACGTCTACACATATACTACTACCATTACGTACTGTTCTCTCTGCATGGCTCTATCACGTCTACACATATACAACTACCATTACGTACTGTTCTCTCTACATGGCTCTATCACGTCTACACCTATACTACTACCATTACGTACTGTTCTCTCTACATGGCTCTATCACGTCTACACATATACTACTACCATTACGTACTGTTCGCTCTACATGGCTCTATCACGACTACACATATACTACTGCCATTACGTACTGTTCTCTCTACATGGCTCTATCACGTCTACATATATACTACTACCATTACGTACTGTTCTCTCTACATGGCTCTATCACGTCTACACATATACTACTACCATTACGTACTGTTCTCTCTACATGGCTCTATTACGTCTACACATATACTACTACCATTACGTACTGTTCGCTCTACATGGCTCTATCACGTATACACATATAGTACTACCATTACGTACTGTTCTATCTACATGGCTCTATCACGTCTACACATATACTACTACCATTACGTACTGTTCGCTCTACATGGCTCTATCATGTCTACACATATACAACTACTATTACGTACTGTTCTCTCTACATGGCTCTATCATGTCTACACATATACAACTACCATTACGTACTGTTCTCTCTGCATGGCTCTATCACGTCTACACATATACAACTACCATTACGTACTGTTCGCTCTACATGGCTCTATCACGTCTACACATATAGTACTACCATTACATACTGTTCTATCTACATGGCTCTATCACGTCTACACATATACTACTACCATTACGTACTGTTCGCTCTACATGGCTCTATCACGTCTACACATATACTACTCTACCATTACGTACTGTTCGCTCTACATGGCTCTATCACGTCTACACATATACTACTACCATTACGTACTGTTCTCACTACATGGCTCTATCACGTCTACACATATACTACTACCATTACGTACTGTTCGCTCTACATGGCTATATCTCGTCTACACATATACTACTACTATTACGTACTGTTCTCTCTGCATGGCTCTATCACGTCTACACATATACTACTACTATTACGTACTGTTCTCTCTGCATGGCTCTATCACGTCTACACATATACTACTACTATTACGTACTGTTCTCTCTGCATGGCTCTATCACGTCTACACATATACTACTACTATTACGTACTGTTCTCTCTGCATGGCTCTATCACGTCTACACATATACTACTACCATTACGTACTGTTCGCTCTACATGGCTCTATCACGTCTACACATATACTACTACCATTACGTACTGTTCTCTCTACATGGCTCTATCACGTCTACACATATACTACTACCTTTACCTACTGTTCGCTCTACATGGCTCTATCACGTCTACACGTATACTACTAACATTACGTACTGTTCGCTCTGCATGGCTCTATCACGTCTACACATATACAACTACCATTACGTACTGTTCTCTCTACATGGCTCTATCACGTCTACACATATACTACTACCATTACGTACTGTTCGCTCTACATGGCTCTATCACGTCTACACATATACTACTACTATTACGTACTGTTCTCTCTACATGGCTCTATCACGTCTACACATATACTACTACCATTACGTACTGTTCGCTCTACATGGTTCTATCACGTCTACACATATACTACTACCATTACGTACTGTTCGCTCTACATGGCTCTATCACGTCTACACATATACTACTACCATTATGTACTGTTCGCTCTACATGGCTCTATCACGTCTACACATATACTACTACCATTACGTACTGTTCTCTCTACATGGCTCTATCACGTCTACACATATACTACTACCATTATGTACTGTTCGCTCTACATGGCTCTATCACGTCTACACATATACTACTACCATTACGTACTGTTCTCTCTGCATGGCTCTATCACGTCTACACATATACAACTACCATTACGTACTGTTCTCTCTACATGGCTCTATCACGTCTACACCTATACTACAACCATTACGTACTGTTCTCTCTACATGGCTCTATCACGTCTACATATATACTACTACCATTACGTACTGTTCTCTCTACATGGCTCTATCACGTCTACACATATACTACTACCATTACGTACTGTTCTCTCTACATGGCTCTATTACGTCTACACATATACTACTACCATTACGTACTGTTCGCTCTACATGGCTCTATCACGTATACACATATAGTACTACCATTACGTACTGTTCTATCTACATGGCTCTATCACGTCTACACATATACTACTACCATTACGTACTGTTCGCTCTACATGGCTCTATCATGTCTACACATATACAACTACTATTACGTACTGTTCTCTCTACATGGCTCTATCATGTCTACACATATACAACTACCATTACGTACTGTTCTCTCTGCATGGCTCTATCACGTCTACACATATACAACTACCATTACGTACTGTTCGCTCTACATGGCTCTATCACGTCTACACATATAGTACTACCATTACATACTGTTCTATCTACATGGCTCTATCACGTCTACACATATACTACTACCATTACGTACTGTTCGCTCTACATGGCTCTATCACGTCTACACATATACTACTCTACCATTACGTACTGTTCGCTCTACATGGCTCTATCACGTCTACACATATACTACTACCATTACGTACTGTTCTCACTACATGGCTCTATCACGTCTACACATATACTACTACCATTACGTACTGTTCGCTCTACATGGCTATATCTCGTCTACACATATACTACTACTATTACGTACTGTTCTCTCTGCATGGCTCTATCACGTCTACACATATACTACTACTATTACGTACTGTTCTCTCTGCATGGCTCTATCACGTCTACACATATACTACTACTATTACGTACTGTTCTCTCTGCATGGCTCTATCACGTCTACACATATACTACTACTATTACGTACTGTTCTCTCTGCATGGCTCTATCACGTCTACACATATACTACTACCATTACGTACTGTTCGCTCTACATGGCTCTATCACGTCTACACATATACTACTACCATTACGTACTGTTCTCTCTACATGGCTCTATCACGTCTACACATATACTACTACCTTTACCTACTGTTCGCTCTACATGGCTCTATCACGTCTACACGTATACTACTAACATTACGTACTGTTCGCTCTGCATGGCTCTATCACGTCTACACATATACAACTACCATTACGTACTGTTCTCTCTACATGGCTCTATCACGTCTACACATATACTACTACCATTACGTACTGTTCGCTCTACATGGCTCTATCACGTCTACACATATACTACTACTATTACGTACTGTTCTCTCTACATGGCTCTATCACGTCTACACATATACTACTACCATTACGTACTGTTCGCTCTACATGGTTCTATCACGTCTACACATATACTACTACCATTACGTACTGTTCGCTCTACATGGCTCTATCACGTCTACACATATACTACTACCATTATGTACTGTTCGCTCCACATGGCTCTATCACGTCTACACATATACTACTACCATTACGTACTGTTCTCTCTGCATGGCTCTATCACGTCTACACATATACAACTACCATTACGTACTGTTCTCTCTACATGGCTCTATCACGTCTACACCTATACTACAACCATTACGTACTGTTCTCTCTACATGGCTCTATCACGTCTACACATATACTACTACCATTACGTACTGTTCGCTCTACATGGCTCTATCACGACTACACATATACTACTGCCATTACGTACTGTTCTCTCTACATGGCTCTATCACGTCTACATATATACTACTACCATTACGTACTGTTCTCTCTACATGGCTCTATCACGTCTACACATATACTACTACCATTACGTACTGTTCTCTCTACATGGCTCTATCACGTCTACACATATACTACTACCATTACGTACTGTTCGCTCTACATGGCTCTATCACGTCTACACATATAGTACTACCATTACGTACTGTTCTATCTACATGGCTCTATCACGTCTACACATATACTACTACCATTACGTACTGTTCGCTCTACATGGCTCTATCATGTCTACACATATACAACTACTATTACGTACTGTTCTCTCTACATGGCTCTATCATGTCTACACATATACAACTACCATTACGTACTGTTCTCTCTGCATGGCTCTATCACGTCTACACATATACAACTACCATTACGTACTGTTCGCTCTACATGGCTCTATCACGTCTACACATATAGTACTACCATTACATACTGTTCTATCTACATGGCTCTATCACGTCTACACATATACTACTACCATTACGTACTGTTCGCTCTACATGGCTCTATCACGTCTACACATATACTACTACTATTACGTACTGTTCTCTCTACATGGCTCTATCACGTCTACACATATACTACTACCATTACGTACTGTTCGCTCTACATGGTTCTATCACGTCTACACATATACTACTACCATTACGTACTGTTCGCTCTACATGGCTCTATCACGTCTACACATATACTACTACCATTATGTACTGTTCGCTCTACATGGCTCTATCACGTCTACACATATACTACTACCATTACGTACTGTTCTCTCTACATGGCTCTATCACGTCTACACATATACTGCTACCATTACGTACTGTTCGCTATACATGGCTCTATCAGGTCTACACATATACTACTACCATTACGTACTGTTCTCTCTACATGGCTCTATCACGTCTACACATATACTACTACCATTACGTACTGTTCTCTCTACATGGCTCTATCACGTCTACACATATACTACTCTACCATTACGTACTGTTCGCTCTACATGGCTCTATCACGTCTACGCATATACTACTACCATTACATACTGTTCTCACTACATGGCTCTATCACGTCTACACATATACTACTACTATTACGTACTGTTCTCTCTGCATGGCTCTATCACGTCTACACATATACTACTACTATTACGTACTGTTCTCTCTGCATGGCTCTATCACGTCTACACATATACTACTACTATTACGTACTGTTCTCTCTGCATGGCTCTATCACGTCTACACATATACTACTACCATTACGTACTGTTCGCTCTACATGGCTCTATCACGTCTACACATATACTACTACCATTACGTACTGTTCTCTCTACATGGCTCTATCACGTCTACACATATACTACTACCTTTACCTACTGTTCGCTCTACATGGCTCTATCACGTCTACACATATACTACTAACATTACGTACTGTTCGCTCTGCATGGCTCTATCACGTCTACACATATACAACTACCATTACGTACTGTTCTCTCTACATGGCTCTATCACGTCTACACATATACTACTACCATTACGTACTGTTCGCTCTACATGGCTCTATCACGTCTACACATATACTACTAGTATTACGTACTGTTCTCTCTACATGGCTCTATCACGTCTACACATATACTACTACCATTACGTACTGTTCGCTCTACATGGTTCTATCACGTCTACACATATACTACTACCATTACGTACTGTTCGCTCTACATGGCTCTATCACGTCTACACATATACTACTACCATTATGTACTGTTCGCTCTACATGGCTCTATCACGTCTACACATATACTACTACCATTACGTACTGTTCTCTCTACATGGCTCTATCACGTCTACACATATACTACTACCATTATGTACCGTTCGCTCTACATGGCTCTATCACGTCTACACATATACTACTACCATTACGTACTGTTCTCTCTGCATGGCTCTATCACGTCTACACATATACAACTACCATTACGTACTGTTCTCTCTACATGGCTCTATCACGTCTACACCTATACTACTACCATTACGTACTGTTCTCTCTACATGGCTCTATCACGTCTACACATATACTACTACCATTACGTACTGTTCGCTCTACATGGCTCTATCACGACTACACATATACTACTGCCATTACGTACTGTTCTCTCTACATGGCTCTATCACGTCTACATATATACTACTACCATTACGTACTGTTCTCTCTACATGGCTCTATCACGTCTACACATATACTACTACCATTACGTACTGTTCTCTCTACATGGCTCTATCACGTCTACACATATACTACTACCATTACGTACTGTTCGCTCTACATGGCTCTATCACGTCTACACATATAGTACTACCATTACGTACTGTTCTATCTACATGGCTCTATCACGTCTACACATATACTACTACCATTACGTACTGTTCGCTCTACATGGCTCTATCATGTCTACACATATACAACTACTATTACGTACTGTTCTCTCTACATGGCTCTATCATGTCTACACATATACAACTACCATTACGTACTGTTCTCTCTGCATGGCTCTATCACGTCTACACATATACAACTACCATTACGTACTGTTCGCTCTACATGGCTCTATCACGTCTACACATATAGTACTACCATTACATACTGTTCTATCTACATGGCTCTATCACGTCTACACATATACTACTACCATTACGTACTGTTCGCTCTACATGGCTCTATCACGTCTACACATATACTACTACCATTACGTACTGTTCTCTCTACATGGCTCTATCACGTCTACACATATACTACTACCATTATGTACTGTTCGCTCTACATGGCTCTATCACGTCTACACATATACTACTACCATTACGTACTGTTCTCTCTGCATGGCTCTATCACGTCTACACATATACAACTACCATTACGTACTGTTCTCTCTACATGGCTCTATCACGTCTACACCTATACTACAACCATTACGTACTGTTCTCTCTACATGGCTCTATCACGTCTACACATATACTACTACCATTACGTACTGTTCGCTCTACATGGCTCTATCACGACTACACATATACTACTGCCATTACGTACTGTTCTCTCTACATGGCTCTATCACGTCTACATATATACTACTACCATTACGTACTGTTCTCTCTACATGGCTCTATCACGTCTACACATATACTACTACCATTACGTACTGTTCTCTCTACATGGCTCTATCACGTCTACACATATACTACTACCATTACGTACTGTTCGCTCTACATGGCTCTATCACGTCTACACATATAGTACTACCATTACGTACTGTTCTATCTACATGGCTCTATCACGTCTACACATATACTACTACCATTACGTACTGTTCGCTCTACATGGCTCTATCATGTCTACACATATACAACTACTATTACGTACTGTTCTCTCTACATGGCTCTATCATGTCTACACATATACAACTACCATTACGTACTGTTCTCTCTGCATGGCTCTATCACGTCTACACATATACAACTACCATTACGTACTGTTCGCTCTACATGGCTCTATCACGTCTACACATATAGTACTACCATTACATACTGTTCTATCTACATGGCTCTATCACGTCTACACATATACTACTACCATTACGTACTGTTCGCTCTACATGGCTCTATCACGTCTACACATATACTACTACTATTACGTACTGTTCTCTCTACATGGCTCTATCACGTCTACACATATACTACTACCATTACGTACTGTTCGCTCTACATGGTTCTATCACGTCTACACATATACTACTACCATTACGTACTGTTCGCTCTACATGGCTCTATCACGTCTACACATATACTACTACCATTATGTACTGTTCGCTCTACATGGCTCTATCACGTCTACACATATACTACTACCATTACGTACTGTTCTCTCTACATGGCTCTATCACGTCTACACATATACTGCTACCATTACGTACTGTTCGCTATACATGGCTCTATCAGGTCTACACATATACTACTACCATTACGTACTGTTCTCTCTACATGGCTCTATCACGTCTACACATATACTACTACCATTACGTACTGTTCTCTCTACATGGCTCTATCACGTCTACACATATACTACTCTACCATTACGTACTGTTCGCTCTACATGGCTCTATCACGTCTACGCATATACTACTACCATTACATACTGTTCTCACTACATGGCTCTATCACGTCTACACATATACTACTACTATTACGTACTGTTCTCTCTGCATGGCTCTATCACGTCTACACATATACTACTACTATTACGTACTGTTCTCTCTGCATGGCTCTATCACGTCTACACATATACTACTACTATTACGTACTGTTCTCTCTGCATGGCTCTATCACGTCTACACATATACTACTACCATTACGTACTGTTCGCTCTACATGGCTCTATCACGTCTACACATATACTACTACCATTACGTACTGTTCTCTCTACATGGCTCTATCACGTCTACACATATACTACTACCTTTACCTACTGTTCGCTCTACATGGCTCTATCACGTCTACACATATACTACTAACATTACGTACTGTTCGCTCTGCCTGGCTCTATCACGTCTACACATATACAACTACCATTACGTACTGTTCTCTCTACATGGCTCTATCACGTCTACACATATACTACTACCATTACGTACTGTTCGCTCTACATGGCTCTATCACGTCTACACATATACTACTAGTATTACGTACTGTTCTCTCTACATGGCTCTATCACGTCTACACATATACTACTACCATTACGTACTGTTCGCTCTACATGGTTCTATCACGTCTACACATATACTACTACCATTACGTACTGTTCGCTCTACATGGCTCTATCACGTCTACACATATACTACTACCATTATGTACTGTTCGCTCTACATGGCTCTATCACGTCTACACATATACTACTACCATTACGTACTGTTCTCTCTACATGGCTCTATCACGTCTACACATATACTACTACCATTATGTACCGTTCGCTCTACATGGCTCTATCACGTCTACACATATACTACTACCATTACGTACTGTTCTCTCTGCATGGCTCTATCACGTCTACACATATACAACTACCATTACGTACTGTTCTCTCTACATGGCTCTATCACGTCTACACCTATACTACTACCATTACGTACTGTTCTCTCTACATGGCTCTATCACGTCTACACATATACTACTACCATTACGTACTGTTCGCTCTACATGGCTCTATCACGACTACACATATACTACTGCCATTACGTACTGTTCTCTCTACATGGCTCTATCACGTCTACATATATACTACTACCATTACGTACTGTTCTCTCTACATGGCTCTATCACGTCTACACATATACTACTACCATTACGTACTGTTCTCTCTACATGGCTCTATCACGTCTACACATATACTACTACCATTACGTACTGTTCGCTCTACATGGCTCTATCACGTCTACACATATAGTACTACCATTACGTACTGTTCTATCTACATGGCTCTATCACGTCTACACATATACTACTACCATTACGTACTGTTCGCTCTACATGGCTCTATCATGTCTACACATATACAACTACTATTACGTACTGTTCTCTCTACATGGCTCTATCATGTCTACACATATACAACTACCATTACGTACTGTTCTCTCTGCATGGCTCTATCACGTCTACACATATACAACTACCATTACGTACTGTTCGCTCTACATGGCTCTATCACGTCTACACATATAGTACTACCATTACATACTGTTCTATCTACATGGCTCTATCACGTCTACACATATACTACTACCATTACGTACTGTTCGCTCTACATGGCTCTATCACGTCTACACATATACTACTACTATTACGTACTGTTCTCTCTACATGGCTCTATCACGTCTACACATATACTACTACCATTACGTACTGTTCTCTCTACATGGTTCTATCACGTCTACACATATACTACTACCATTACGTACTGTTCGCTCTACATGGCTCTATCACGTCTACACATATACTACTACCATTATGTACTGTTCGCTCTACATGGCTCTATCACGTCTACACATATACTACTACCATTACGTACTGTTCTCTCTACATGGCTCTATCACGTCTACACATATACTGCTACCATTACGTACTGTTCGCTATACATGGCTCTATCAGGTCTACACATATACTACTACCATTACGTACTGTTCTCTCTACATGGCTCTATCACGTCTACACATATACTACTACCATTACGTACTGTTCTCTCTACATGGCTCTATCACGTCTACACATATACTACTCTACCATTACGTACTGTTCGCTCTACATGGCTCTATCACGTCTACACATATACTACTACCATTACGTACTGTTCTCACTACATGGCTCTATCACGTCTACACATATACTACTACCATTACGTACTGTTCGCTCTACATGGCTCTATCTCGTCTACACATATACTACTACTATTACGTACTGTTCTCTCTGCATGGCTTTATCTCGTCTACACATATACTACTACTATTACGTACTGTTCTCTCTACATGGCTCTATCATGTCTACACATATACAACTACCATTACGTACTGTTCTCTCTGCATGGCTCTATCACGTCTACACATATACAACTACCATTACGTACTCTTCTCTCTACATGGCTCTATCACGTCTACACCTATACTACTACCATTACGTACTGTTCTCTCTACATGGCTCTATCACGTCTACACATATACTACTACCATTACGTACTGTTCGCTCTACATGGCTCTATCACGACTACACATATACTACTGCCATTACGTACTGTTCTCTCTACATGGCTCTATCACGTCTACATATATACTACTACCATTACGTACTGTTCTCTCTACATGGCTCTATCACGTCTACACATATACTACTACCATTATGTACTGTTCTCTCTACATGGCTCTATCACGTCTACACATATACTACTACCATTACGTACTGTTCGCTCTACATGGCTCTATCACGTCTACACATATAGTACTACCATTACGTACTGTTCTATCTACATGGCTCTATCACGTCTACACATATACTACTACCATTACGTACTGTTCGCTCTACATGGCTCTATCATGTCTACACATATACAACTACTATTACGTACTGTTCTCTCTACATGGCTCTATCATGTCTACACATATACAACTACCATTACGTACTGTTCTCTCTGCATGGCTCTATCACGTCTACACATATACAACTACCATTACGTACTGTTCTCTCTACATGGCTCTATCACGTCTACACCTATACTACTACCATTACGTACTGTTCTCTCTACATGGCTCTATCACGTCTACACATATACTACTACCATTACGTACTGTTCGCTCTACATGGCTCTATCACGACTACACATATACTACTGCCATTACGTACTGTTCTCTCTACATGGCTCTATCACGTCTACATATATACTACTACCATTACGTACTGTTCTCTCTACATGGCTCTATCACGTCTACACATATACTACTACCATTACGTACTGTTCTCTCTACATGGCTCTATCACGTCTACACATATACTACTACCATTACGTACTGTTCGCTCTACATGGCTCTATCACGTCTACACATATACTACTACCATTACGTACTGTTCGCTCTACATGGCTCTATCACGTCTACACATATAGTACTACCATTACGTACTGTTCTATCTACATGGCTCTATCACGTCTACACATATACTACTACCATTACGTACTGTTCGCTCTACATGGCTCTATCACGTCTACACATATACTACTACTATTACGTACTGTTCTCTCTACATGGCTCTATCACGTCTACACATATACTACTACCATTACGTACTGTTCGCTCTACATGGTTCTATCACGTCTACACATATACTACTACCATTACGTACTGTTCGCTCTACATGGCTCTATCACGTCTACACATATACTACTACCATTACGTACTGTTCGCTCTACATGGCTCTATCACGTCTACACATATACTACTACCATTACGTACTGTTCTCTCTACATGGCTCTATCACGTCTACACATATACTGCTACCATTACGTACTGTTCGCTATACATGGCTCTATCAGGTCTACACATATACTACTACCATTACGTACTGTTCTCTCTACATGGCTCTATCACGTCTACACATATACTACTACCATTACGTACTGTTCTCTCTACATGGCTCTATCACGTCTACACATATACTACTCTACCATTACGTACTGTTCGCTCTACATGGCTCTATCACGTCTACACATATACTACTACCATTACGTACTGTTCTCACTACATGGCTCTATCACGTCTACACATATACTACTACCATTACGTACTGTTCGCTCTACATGGCTCTATCTCGTCTACACATATACTACTACTATTACGTACTGTTCTCTCTGCATGGCTTTATCTCGTCTACACATATACTACTACTATTACGTACTGTTCTCTCTGCATGGCTCTATCACGTCTACACATATACTACTACCATTACGTACTGTTCTCTCTACATGGCTCTATCAGGTCTACACATGTACTACTACCATTACGTACTGTTCGCTCTACATGGCTCTATCACGTCAACACATATACTACTACCATTACCTACTGTTCGCTCTACATGGCTCTATCATGTCTACACATATACTACTACCATTACGTACTGTTCGCTCTACATGGCTCTATCACGTCTACACATATACTACTACATTAGGTACTGTTCTCTCTACATGGCTCTATCAAGTCTACACATATACTACTACCATTACGTACTGTTCTCTCTACATGGCTCTATCACGTCTACACATATACTACTACCTTTACGTACTGTTCGCTCTACATGGCTCTATCACGTCTACACATATACTACTAACATTACGTACTGTTCGCTCTGCATGGCTCTATCACGTCTACACATATACAACTACCATTACGTACTGTTCTCTCTACATGACTCTATCACGTCTACATATATACTACTACCATTACGTACTGTTCTCTCTACATGGCTCTATCACGTCTACACATATACTACTACCATTACGTACTGTTCGCTCTACATGGCTCTATCACGACTACACATATACTACTGCCATTACGTACTGTTCTCTCTACATGGCTCTATCACGTCTACATATATACTACTACCATTGCGTACTGTTCTCTCTACATGGCTCTATCACGTCTACACATATACTACTACCATTACGTACTGTTCTCTCTACATGGCTCTATCACGTCTACACATATACTACTACCATTACGTACTATTCGCTCTACATGGCTCTATCACGTCTACACATATACTACTACCATTACGCACTGTTCGCTCTACATGGCTCTATCACGTCTACACATATAGTATTACCATTACGTACTGTTCTATCTACATGGCTCTATCACGTCTACACATATACTACTACCATTACGTACTGTTCGCTCTACATGGCTCTATTACGTCTACACATATACTACTACCATTACGTACTGTTCTATCTACATGGCTCTATCACGTCTACACATATACTACTACTATTACGTACTGTTGGCTCTGCATTGCTCTATCACATCTACACATATACTACTACCATTACGTACTGTTCTATCGACATGGCTCTATCACGTCTACACATATACTACTACCATTACGTACTGTTCTCTCTACATGGCTCTATCATGTCTACACATATACAACTACCATTACGTACTGTTCTCTCTACATGGCTCTATTACGTCTACACATATACTACTACCATTACGTACTGTTCGCTCTGCATGGCTCTATCACGTCTACACATATACTACTACCATTACGTACTGTTCGCTCTACATGGCTCGATGACGTCTATACATATACTACTACCATTACGTACTGTTCGCTCTACATGGCTCTATCACGTCTACATATATACTACTACCATTACGTACTGTTCGCTCTACATGGCTCTATCACGTCTACACATATACTACTACCATTACGTACTGTTCGCTCTACATGGCTCTATCACGTCTACACATATACTACTACCATTACGTACTGTTCGCTCTACATGGCTCTATCACGTCTACACATATACTACTACTATTACGTACTGTTCGCTCTACATGGCTCTATCACGTCTACACATATACTACTACCATTACGTACTGTTCTCTCTACATGGCTCTATCACGTCTACACATATACTACTCTACCATTACGTACTGTTCGCTCTACATGGCTCTATCACGTCTACACATATACTACTACCATTACGTACTGTTCGCTCTACATGGCTCTATCTCGTCTACACATATACTACTACTATTACGTACTGTTCTCTCTGCATGGCTTTATCTCGTCTACACATATACTACTACTATTACGTACTGTTCTCTCTGCATGGCTCTATCACGTCTACACATATACTACTACCATTACGTACTGTTCTCTCTACATGGCTCTATCAGGTCTACACATGTACTACTACCATTACGTACTGTTCGCTCTACATGGCTCTATCACGTCTACACATATACTACTACCATTACCTACTGTTCGCTCTACATGGCTCTATCATGTCTACACATATACTACTACCATTACGTACTGTTCGCTCTACATGGCTCTATCACGTCTACACAAATACTACTACATTAGGTACTGTTCTCTCTACATGGCTCTATCAAGTCTACACATATACTACTACCATTACGTATTGTTCTCTCTACATGGCTCTATCACGTCTACACATATACTACTACCTTTACGTACTGTTCGCTCTACATGGCTCTATCACGTCTACACATATACTACTAACATTACGTACTGTTCGCTCTGCATGGCTCTATCACGTCTACACATATACAACTACCATTACGTACTGTTCTCTCTACATGGCTCTATCACGTCTACATATATACTACTACCATTACGTACTGTTCTCTCTACATGGCTCTATCACGTCTACACATATACTACTACCATTACGTACTGTTCGCTCTACATGGCTCTATCACGTCTACATATATACTACTACCATTACGTACTGTTCTCTCTACATGGCTCTATCACGTCTACACATATACTACTACCATTACGTACTGTTCTCTCTACATGGCTCTATCACGTCTACACATATACTACTACCATTACGTACTGTTCGCTCTACATGGCTCTATCACGTCTACACATATACTACTACCATTACGCACTGTTCGCTCTACATGGCTCTATCACGTCTACACATATAGTACTACCATTACGTACTGTTCTATCTACATGGCTCTATCACGTCTACACATATACTACTACCATTACGTACTGTTCGCTCTACATGGCTCTATTACGTCTACACATATACTACTACCATTACGTACTGTTCTATCTACATGGCTCTATCACGTCTACACATATACTACTACTATTACGTACTGTTGGCTCTGCATTGTTCTATCACGTCTACACATATACTACTACCATTACGTACTGTTCTATCGACATGGCTCTATCACGTCTACACATATACAACTACCATTATGTACTGTTCTCTCTACATGGCTCTATCACGTCTACACATATACTACTACCATTACGTACTGTTCGCTCTGCATGGCTCTATCACGTCTACACATATACTACTACCATTACGTACTGTTCGCTCTACATGGCTCGATCACGTCTATACAAATACTACTACCATTACCTACCGTTCGCTCTACATGGCTCTATCACGTCTACATATATACTACTACCATTACGTACTGTTCGCTCTACATGGCTCTATCACGTCTACACATATACTACTACCATTACGTACTGTTCGCTCTACATGGCTCTATCACGTCTACACATATACTACTACCATTACGTACTGTTGGCTCTACATGGCTCTATCACGTCTACACATATACTACTACTATTACGTACTGTTCGCTCTACATGGCTCTATCACGTCTACACATATACTACTACCATTACGTACTGTTCTCTCTACATGGCTCTATCACGTCTACACATATACTACTACCATTACGTACTGTTCGCTATACATGGCTCTATCAGGTCTACACATATACTACTACCATTACGTACTGTTCTCTCTGCATGGTTCTATCACGTCTACACATATACTACTACCATTACGTACTGTTCTCTCTACATGGCTCTATCACGTCTACACATATACTACTCTACCATTACGTACTGTTCGCTCTACATGGCTCTATCACGTCTACACATATACTAATACAATTACGTACTGTTCTCACTACATGGCTCTATCACGTCTACACATATACTACTACCATTACGTACTGTTCTCTCTACATGGCTCTATCACGTCTACACATATACTACTACCATTACGTACTGTTCGCTCTACATGGCTCTATCACGTCTACACATATACTACTACCATTACGCACTGTTCGCTCTACATGGCTCTATCACGTCTACACATATAGTACTACCATTACGTACTGTTCTATCTACATGGCTCTATCACGTCTACACATATACTACTACCATTACGTACTGTTCGCTCTACATGGCTCTATTACGTCTACACATATACTACTACCATTACGTACTGTTCTATCTACATGGCTCTATCACGTCTACACATATACTACTACCATTACGTACTGTTCGCTCTACATGGCTCTATCACGTCTACACATATACTACTACCATTACGTACTGTTCGCTCTACATGGCTCTATCACGTCTACACATATAGTACTACCATTACGTACTGTTCTATCTACATGGCTCTATCACGTCTACACATATACTACTACCATTACGTACTGTTCGCTCTACATGGCTCTATCACGTCTACACATATACTACTACTATTACGTACTGTTCTCTCTACATGGCTCTATCACGTCTACACATATACTACTACCATTACGTACTGTTCGCTCTACATGGTTCTATCACGTCTACACATATACTACTACCATTACGTACTGTTCGCTCTACATGGCTCTATCACGTCTACACATATACTACTACCATTACGTACTGTTCGCTCTACATGGCTCTATCACGTCTACACATATACTACTACCATTACGTACTGTTCTCTCTACATGGCTCTATCACGTCTACACATATACTGCTACCATTACGTACTGTTCGCTATACATGGCTCTATCAGGTCTACACATATACTACTACCATTACGTACTGTTCTCTCTACATGGCTCTATCACGTCTACACATATACTACTACCATTACGTACTGTTCTCTCTACATGGCTCTATCACGTCTACACATATACTACTCTACCATTACGTACTGTTCGCTCTACATGGCTCTATCACGTCTACACATATACTACTACCATTACGTACTGTTCTCACTACATGGCTCTATCACGTCTACACATATACTACTACCATTACGCACTGTTCGCTCTACATGGCTCTATCTCGTCTACACATATACTACTACTATTACGTACTGTTCTCTCTGCATGGCTTTATCTCGTCTACACATATACTACTACTATTACGTACTGTTCTCTCTGCATGGCTCTATCACGTCTACACATATACTACTACCATTACGTACTGTTCTCTCTACATGGCTCTATCAGGTCTACACATGTACTACTACCATTACGTACTGTTCGCTCTACATGGCTCTATCACGTCAACACATATACTACTACCATTACCTACTGTTCGCTCTACATGGCTCTATCATGTCTACACATATACTACTACCATTACGTACTGTTCGCTCTACATGGCTCTATCACGTCTACACATATACTACTACATTAGGTACTGTTCTCTCTACATGGCTCTATCAAGTCTACACATATACTACTACCATTACGTACTGTTCTCTCTACATGGCTCTATCACGTCTACACATATACTACTACCTTTACGTACTGTTCGCTCTACATGGCTCTATCACGTCTACACATATACTACTAACATTACGTACTGTTCGCTCTGCATGGCTCTATCACGTCTACACATATACAACTACCATTACGTACTGTTCTCTCTACATGGCTCTATCACGTCTACATATATACTACTACCATTACGTACTGTTCTCTCTACATGGCTCTATCACGTCTACACATATACTACTACCATTACGTACTGTTCGCTCTACATGGCTCTATCACGACTACACATATACTACTGCCATTACGTACTGTTCTCTCTACATGGCTCTATCACGTCTACATATATACTACTACCATTGCGTACTGTTCTCTCTACATGGCTCTATCACGTCTACACATATACTACTACCATTACGTACTGTTCTCTCTACATGGCTCTATCACGTCTACACATATACTACTACCATTACGTACTATTCGCTCTACATGGCTCTATCACGTCTACACATATACTACTACCATTAGGCACTGTTCGCTCTACATGGCTCTATCACGTCTACACATATAGTATTACCATTACGTACTGTTCTATCTACATAGCTCTATCACGTCTACACATATACTACTACCATTACGTACTGTTCGCTCTACATGGCTCTATTACGTCTACACATATACTACTACCATTACGTACTGTTCTATCTACATGGCTCTATCACGTCTACACATATACTACTACTATTACGTACTGTTGGCTCTGCATTGCTCTATCACATCTACACATATACTACTACCATTACGTACTGTTCTATCGACATGGCTCTATCACGTCTACACATATACTACTACCATTACGTACTGTTCTCTCTACATGGCTCTATCATGTCTACACATATACAACTACCATTACGTACTGTTCTCTCTACATGGCTCTATTACGTCTACACATATACTACTACCATTACGTACTGTTCGCTCTGCATGGCTCTATCACGTCTACACATATACTACTACCATTACGTACTGTTCGCTCTACATGGCTCGATGACGTCTATACATATACTACTACCATTACGTACTGTTCGCTCTACATGGCTCTATCACGTCTACATATATACTACTACCATTACGTACTGTTCGCTCTACATGGCTCTATCACGTCTACACATATACTACTACCTTTACGTACTGTTCGCTCTACATGGCTCTATCACGTCTACACATATACTACTACCATTACGTACTGTTCGCTCTACATGGCTCTATCACGTCTACACATATACTACTACTATTACGTACTGTTCGCTCTACATGGCTCTATCACGTCTACACATATACTACTACCATTACGTACTGTTCTCTCTACATGGCTCTATCACGTCTACACATATACTACTCTACCATTACGTACTGTTCGCTCTACATGGCTCTATCACGTCTACACATATACTACTACCATTACGTACTGTTCGCTCTACATGGCTCTATCTCGTCTACACATATACTACTACTATTACGTACTGTTCTCTCTGCATGGCTTTATCTCGTCTACACATATACTACTACTATTACGTACTGTTCTCTCTGCATGGCTCTATCACGTCTACACATATACTACTACCATTACGTACTGTTCTCTCTACATGGCTCTATCAGGTCTACACATGTACTACTACCATTACGTACTGTTCGCTCTACATGGCTCTATCACGTCTACACATATACTACTACCATTACCTACTGTTCGCTCTACATGGCTCTATCATGTCTACACATATACTACTACCATTACGTACTGTTCGCTCTACATGGCTCTATCACGTCTACACATATACTACTACATTAGGTACTGTTCTCTCTACATGGCTCTATCAAGTCTACACATATACTACTACCATTACGTACTGTTCTCTCTACATGGCTCTATCACGTCTACACATATACTACTACCTTTACGTACTGTTCGCTCTACATGGCTCTATCACGTCTACACATATACTACTAACATTACGTACTGTTCGCTCTGCATGGCTCTATCACGTCTACACATATACAACTACCATTACGTACTGTTCTCTCTACATGGCTCTATCACGTCTACATATATACTACTACCATTACGTACTGTTCTCTCTACATGGCTCTATCACGTCTACACATATACTACTACCATTACGTACTGTTCGCTCTACATGGCTCTATCACGTCTACATATATACTACTACCATTACGTACTGTTCTCTCTACATGGCTCTATCACGTCTACACATATACTACTACCATTACGTACTGTTCTCTCTACATGGCTCTATCACGTCTACACATATACTACTACCATTACGTACTGTTCGCTCTACATGGCTCTATCACGTCTACACATATACTACTACCATTACGCACTGTTCGCTCTACATGGCTCTATCACGTCTACACATATAGTACTACCATTACGTACTGTTCTATCTACATGGCTCTATCACGTCTACACATATACTACTACCATTACGTACTGTTCGCTCTACATGGCTCTATTACGTCTACACATATACTACTACCATTACGTACTGTTCTATCTACATGGCTCTATCACGTCTACACATATACTACTACTATTACGTACTGTTGGCTCTGCATTGTTCTATCACGTCTACACATATACTACTACCATTACGTACTGTTCTATCGACATGGCTCTATCACGTCTACACATATACTACTACCATTACGTACTGTTCTCTCTGCATGGCTCTATCATGTCTACACATATACAACTACCATTACGTACTGTTCTCTCTACATGGCTCTATCACGTCTACACATATACTACTACCATTACGTACTGTTCGCTCTGCATGGCTCTATCACGTCTACACATATACTACTACCATTACGTACTGTTCGCTCTACATGGCTCGATCACGTCTATACAAATACTACTACCATTACCTACCGTTCGCTCTACATGGCTCTATCACGTCTACATATATACTACTACCATTACGTACTGTTCGCTCTACATGGCTCTATCACGTCTACACATATACTACTACCATTACGTACTGTTCGCTCTACATGGCTCTATCACGTCTACACATATACTACTACCATTACGTACTGTTCGCTCTACATGGCTCTATCACGTCTACACATATACTACTACTATTACGTACTGTTCGCTCTACATGGCTCTATCACGTCTACACATATACTACTACCATTACGTACTGTTCTCTCTACATGGCTCTATCACGTCTACACATATACTACTACCATTACGTACTGTTCGCTATACATGGCTCTATCAGGTCTACACATATACTACTACCATTACGTACTGTTCTCTCTGCATGGTTCTATCACGTCTACACATATACTACTACCATTACGTACTGTTCTCTCTACATGGCTCTATCACGTCTACACATATACTACTCTACCATTACGTACTGTTCTCTCTACATGGCTCTATCACGTCTACACATATACTAATACAATTACGTACTGTTCTCACTACATGGCTCTATCACGTCTACACATATACTACTACCATTACGTACTGTTCTCTCTACATGGCTCTATCACGTCTACACATATACTACTACCATTACGTACTGTTCGCTCTACATGGCTCTATCACGTCTACACATATACTACTACCATTACGCACTGTTCGCTCTACATGGCTCTATCACGTCTACACATATAGTACTACCATTACGTACTGTTCTATCTACATGGCTCTATCACGTCTACACATATACTACTACCATTACGTACTGTTCGCTCTACATGGCTCTATTACGTCTACACATATACTACTACCATTACGTACTGTTCTATCTACATGGCTCTATCACGTCTACACATATACTACTACTATTACGTACTGTTGGCTCTGCATTGCTCTATCACGTCTACACATATACTACTACCATTACGTACTGTTCTATCGACATGGCTCTATCACGTCTACACATATACTACTACCATTACGTACTGTTCTCTCTACATGGCTCTATCATGTCTACACATATACAACTACCATTATGTACTGTTCTCTCTACATGGCTCTATCACGTCTACACATATACTACTACCATTACGTACTGTTCGCTCTGCATGGCTCTATCACGTCTACACATATACTACTACCATTACGTACTGTTCGCTCTACATGGCTCGATCACGTCTATACAAATACTACTACCATTACCTACCGTTCGCTCTACATGGCTCTATCACGTCTACATATATACTACTACCATTACGTACTGTTCGCTCTACATGGCTCTATCACGTCTACACATATACTACTACCATTACGTACTGTTCGCTCTACATGGCTCTATCACGTCTACACATATACTACTACCATTACGTACTGTTCGCTCTACATGGCTCTATCACGTCTACACATATACTACTACTATTACGTACTGTTCGCTCTACATGGCTCTATCACGTCTACACATATACTACTACCATTACGTACTGTTCTCTCTACATGGCTCTATCACGTCTACACATATACTACTACCATTACGTACTGTTCGCTATACATGGCTCTATCAGGTCTACACATATACTACTACCATTACGTACTGTTCTCTCTGCATGGCTCTATCACGTCTACACATATACTACTACCATTACGTACTGTTCTCTCTACATGGCTCTATCACGTCTACACATATACTACTCTACCATTACGTACTGTTCGCTCTACATGGCTCTATCACGTCTACACATATACTAATACAATTACGTACTGTTCTCACTACATGGCTCTATCACGTCTACACATATACTACTACCATTACGTACTGTTCGCTCTACATGGCTCTATCTCGTCTACACATATACTACTACTATTACGTACTGTTCGCTCTACATGGCTCTATCACGTCTACACATATACTACTACTATTACGTACTGTTCTCTCTACATGGCTCTATCACGTCTACATATATACTACTACTATTACGTACTGTTCTCTCTGCATGGCTCTATCACATCTACACATATACTACTACCAGTACGTACTGTTCGCTCTACATGGCTCTATCACGTCTACACATATACTACTAACATTACATACTGATCGCTCTACATGGCTCTATCACGTCTACACATATACTACTACCATTACATACTGATCGCTATACATGGCTCTATCACGTCTACACATATACTACTACCATTACATACTGATCGCTATACATGGCTCTATCACGTCTACACATATACTACTACCATTACGTACTGTTCGCTCTACATGGCTCTATCACGTCTACACATATACTACTAACATTACATACTGATCGCTCTACATGGCTCTATCACGTCTACACATATACTACTACCATTACATACTGATCACTATACATGGCTCTATCAGGTCTACACATATACTACTACCATTACGTAATGTTCGCTCTACATGGCTCTATCACGTCTACACATATACTACTACCATTACGTACTGTTCGCTCTACATGGCTCTATCACGTCTACACATATACTACTACTATTACGTACTGTTCGCTCTACATGGCTCTATCACGTCTACACATATACTACTACCATTACGCACTGTTCGCTCTACATGGCTCTATCACGTCTACACATATAGTACTACCATTACGTACTGTTCTATCTACATGGCTCTATCACGTCTACACATATACTACTACCATTACGTACTGTTCGCTCTACATGGCTCTATTACGTCTACACATATACTACTACCATTACGTACTGTTCTATCTACATGGCTCTATCACGTCTACACATATACTACTACTATTACGTACTGTTGGCTCTGCATTGCTCTATCACGTCTACACATATACTACTACCATTACGTACTGTTCTATCGACATGGCTCTATCACGTCTACACATATACTACTACCATTACGTACTGTTCTCTCTACATGGCTCTATCATGTCTACACATATACAACTACCATTACGTACTGTTCTCTCTACATGGCTCTATCACGTCTACACATATACAACTACCATTACGTACTGTTCGCTCTGCATGGCTCTATCACGTCTACACATATACTACTACCATTACGTACTGTTCGCTCTACATGGCTCGATCACGTCTATACAAATACTACTACCATTACCTACCGTTCGCTCTACATGGCTCTATCACGTCTACATATATACTACTACCATTACGTACTGTTCGCTCTACATGGCTCTATCACGTCTACACATATACTACTACCATTACGTACTGTTCGCTCTACATGGCTCTATCACGTCTACACATATACTACTACCATTACGTACTGTTCGCTCTACATGGCTCTATCACGTCTACACATATACTACTACTATTACGTACTGTTCGCTCTACATGGCTCTATCACGTCTACACATATACTACTACCATTACGTACTGTTCTCTCTACATGGCTCTATCACGTCTACACATATACTACTACCATTACGTACTGTTCGCTATACATGGCTCTATCAGGTCTACACATATACTACTACCATTACGTACTGTTCTCTCTGCATGGCTCTATCACGTCTACACATATACTACTACCATTACGTACTGTTCTCTCTACATGGCTCTATCACGTCTACACATATACTACTCTACCATTACGTACTGTTCGCTCTACATGGCTCTATCACGTCTACACATATACTAATACAATTACGTACTGTTCTCACTACATGGCTCTATCACGTCTACACATATACTACTACCATTACGTACTGTTCGCTCTACATGGCTCTATCTCGTCTACACATATACTACTACTATTACGTACTGTTCTCTCTACATGGCTCTATCACGTCTACATATATACTACTACTATTACGTACTGTTCTCTCTGCATGGCTCTATCACGTCTACACATATACTACTACCATTACATACTGATCGCTATACATGGCTCTATCAGGTCTACACATATACTACTACCATTACGTAATGTTCGCTCTACATGGCTCTATCACGTCTACACATATACTACTACCATTACGTACTGTTCGCTCTACATGGCTCTATCACGTCTACACATATACTACTACTATTACGTACTGTTCGCTCTACATGGCTCTATCACGTCTACACATATACTACTACCATTACGTACTGTTCTCTCTACATGGCTCTATCACGTCTACACATATACTACTACCATTACGTACTGTTCTCTCTACATGCCTCTATGATGTCTACATATATACTACTACCATTACGTACTGTTCTCTCTGCATGGCTCTATCACGTCTACACATATACTACTACCATTACGTACTGTTCGCTCTACATGGCTCTATCACGTCTACACATATACTACTACTATTACGTACTGTTCGCTCTACATGGCTCTATCACGTCTACACATATACTACTACCATTACGCACTGTTCGCTCTACATGGCTCTATCACGTCTACACATATAGTACTACCATTACGTACTGTTCTATCTACATGGCTCTATCACGTCTACACATATACTACTACCATTACGTACTGTTCGCTCTACATGGCTCTATTACGTCTACACATATACTACTACCATTACGTACTGTTCTATCTACATGGCTCTATCACGTCTACACATATACTACTACTATTACGTACTGTTGGCTCTGCATTGCTCTATCACGTCTACACATATACTACTACCATTACGTACTGTTCTATCGACATGGCTCTATCACGTCTACACATATACTACTACCATTACGTACTGTTCTCTCTACATGGCTCTATCATGTCTACACATATACAACTACCATTACGTACTGTTCTCTCTACATGGCTCTATCACGTCTACACATATACTACTACCATTACGTACTGTTCGCTCTGCATGGCTCTATCACGTCTACACATATACTACTACCATTACGTACTGTTCGCTCTACATGGCTCGATCACGTCTATACAAATACTACTACCATTACCTACCGTTCGCTCTACATGGCTCTATCACGTCTACATATATACTACTACCATTACGTACTGTTCGCTCTACATGGCTCTATCACGTCTACACATATACTACTACCATTACGTACTGTTCGCTCTACATGGCTCTATCACGTCTACACATATACTACTACCATTACGTACTGTTCGCTCTACATGGCTCTATCACGTCTACACATATACTACTACTATTACGTACTGTTCGCTCTACATGGCTCTATCACGTCTACACATATACTACTACCATTACGTACTGTTCTCTCTACATGGCTCTATCACGTCTACACATATACTACTACCATTACGTACTGTTCGCTATACATGGCTCTATCAGGTCTACACATATACTACTACCATTACGTACTGTTCTCTCTGCATGGCTCTATCACGTCTACACATATACTACTACCATTACGTACTGTTCTCTCTACATGGCTCTATCACGTCTACACATATACTACTCTACCATTACGTACTGTTCGCTCTACATGGCTCTATCACGTCTACACATATACTAATACAATTACGTACTGTTCTCACTACATGGCTCTATCACGTCTACACATATACTACTACCATTACGTACTGTTCGCTCTACATGGCTCTATCTCGTCTACACATATACTACTACTATTACGTACTGTTCTCTCTACATGGCTCTATCACGTCTACATATATACTACTACTATTACGTACTGTTCTCTCTGCATGGCTCTATCACGTCTACACATATACTACTACCATTACATACTGATCGCTATACATGGCTCTATCAGGTCTACACATATACTACTACCATTACGTAATGTTCGCTCTACATGGCTCTATCACGTCTACACATATACTACTACCATTACGTACTGTTCGCTCTACATGGCTCTATCACGTCTACACATATACTACTACTATTACGTACTGTTCGCTCTACATGGCTCTATCACGTCTACACATATACTACTACCATTACGTACTGTTCTCTCTACATGGCTCTATCACGTCTACACATATACTACTACCATTACGTACTGTTCTCTCTACATGCCTCTATGATGTCTACATATATACTACTACCATTACGTACTGTTCGCTCTACATGGCTCTATCACGTCTACACATATACTACTACCATTACGTACTGTTCGCTCTACATGGCTCTATCACGTCTACACATATACTACTACCATTACGTACTGTTCGCTCTACATGGCTCTATCACGTCTACACATATACTACTACTATTACGTACTGTTCGCTCTACATGGCTCTATCACGTCTACACATATACTACTACCATTACGTACTGTTCTCTCTACATGGCTCTATCACGTCTACACATATACTACTACCATTACGTACTGTTCGCTATACATGGCTCTATAAGGTCTACACATATACTACTACCATTACGTACTGTTCTCTCTGCATGGCTCTATCACGTCTACACATATACTACTACCATTACGTACTGTTCTCTCTACATGGCTCTATCACGTCTACACATATACTACTCTACCATTACGTACTGTTCGCTCTACATGGCTCTATCACGTCTACACATATACTAATACAATTACGTACTGTTCTCACTACATGGCTCTATCACGTCTACACATATACTACTACCATTACGTACTGTTCGCTCTACATGGCTCTATCTCGTCTACACATATACTACTACTATTACGTACTGTTCGCTCTACATTGCTCTATCACGTCTACACATATACTACTACTATTACGTACTGTTCTCTCTACATGGCTCTATCACGTCTACATATATACTACTACTATTACGTACTGTTCTCTCTGCATGCCTCTATCACGTCTACACATATACTACTACCATTACATACTGATCGCTATACATGGCTCTATCAGGTCTACACATATACTACTACCATTACGTAATGTTCGCTCTACATGGCTCTATCACGTCTACACATATACTACTACCATTACGTACTGTTCGCTCTACATGGCTCTATCACGTCTACACATATACTACTACTATTACGTACTGTTCGCTCTACATGGCTCTATCACGTCTACACATATACTACTACCATTACGTACTGTTCTCTCTACATGCCTCTATCATGTCTACATATATACTACTACCATTACGTACTGTTCGCTCTACATGGCTCTATCACGTCTACACATATACTACTACCATTACGTACTGTTCTCTCTACATGCCTCTATCATGTCTACATATATACTACTACCATTACGTACTGTTCGCTCTACATGGCTCTATCACGTCTACACATATAATACTAACATTACGTACTGTTCGCTCTGCATGGCTCTATCACGTCTACACATATACAACTACCATTACGTACTGTTCTCTCTACATCGCTCTATCACGTCTACATATATACTACTACCATTACGTACTGTTTTCTCTACATGGCTCTATCACGTCTACACATATACTACTACCATTACGTACTGTTCTCTCTACATGGCTCTATCACGTCTACACATATACTACTACCATTACGTACTGTTCGCTCTACATGGCTCTATCACGTCTACATATATACTACTACCATTACGTAATGTTCTCTCTACATGGCTTTATCACGTCCACACATATACTACTACCATTACGTACTGTTCTCTCTACATGGCTCTATCACGTCTACACATATACTACTACCATTACGTACTGTTCGCTCTACATGGCTCTATCACGTCTACACATATACTACTACCATTACGTACTGTTCGCTCTACATGGCTCTATCACGTCTACACATATACTACTACTATTACGTACTGTTCTCTCTAAATGGCTCTATCACGTCTACACATATACTACTACCATTACGTACTGTTCTCTCTACATGGCTCTATCACGTCTACACATATACTACTACCATTACCTACTGTTCGCTCTACATGCCTCTATCATGTCTACACATATACTACTACCATTACGTACTGTTCTCTCTACATGGCTCTATCAAGTCTACACATATACTACTACCATTACGTACTGTTATCTCTACATGGCTCTATCACGTCTACACATATACTACTACCATTACGTACTGTTCGCTCTACATGGCTCTATCACGTCTACACATATACTACTAACATTACGTACTGTTCGCTCTGCATGGCTCTATCACGTCTACACATATACTACTACCATTACGTACTGTTCTCTCTACATGGCTCTATCACGTCTACACATATACTACTACCATTACCTACTGTTCGCTCTACATGCCTCTATCATGTCTACACATATACTACTACCATTACGTACTGTTCTCTCTACATGGCTCTATCAAGTCTACACATATACTACTACCATTACGTACTGTTCTCTCTACTTGGCTCTATCACGTCTACACATATACTACTACCATTACGTACTGTTCGCTCTACATGGCTCTATCACGTCTACACATATACTACTAACATTACGTACTGTTCGCTCTGCATGGCTCTATCACGTCTACACATATACAACTACCATTACGTACTGTTCTCTCTACATGGCTCTATCACGTCTACATATATACTACTACCATTACGTACTGTTCTCTCTACATGGCTCTATCACGTCTACACATATACTACTACCATTACGTACTGTTCGCTCTACATGGCTCTATCACGTCTACACATATACTACTACCATTACGTACTGTTCGCTCTACATGGCTCTATCACGTCTACATATATACTACTACCATTACGTAATGTTCTCTCTACATGGCTTTATCACGTCCACACATATACTACTACCATTACGTACTGTTCTCTCTACATGGCTCTATCACGTCTACACATATACTACTACCATTACGTACTGTTCGCTCTACATGGCTCTATCACGTCTACACATATACTACTACCATTACGTACTGTTCGCTCTACATGGCTCTATCACGTCTACACATATACTACTACTATTACGTACTGTTCTCTCTAAATGGCTCTATCACGTCTACACATATACTACTACCATTACGTACTGTTCTCTCTACATGGCTCTATCACGTCTACACATATACTACTACCATTACGTACTGTTCGCTCTACATGCCTCTATCATGTCTACACATATACTACTACCATTACGTACTGTTCTCTCTACATGGCTCTATCAAGTCTACACATATACTACTACCATTACGTACTGTTCTCTCTACATGGCTCTATCACGTCTACACATATACTACTACCATTACGTACTGTTCGCTCTACATGGCTCTATCACGTCTACACATATACTACTAACATTACGTACTGTTCGCTCTGCATGGCTCTATCACGTCTACGCATATACTACTACCATTACGTACTGTTCTCTCTACATGGCTCTATCACGTCTACACATATACTACTACCATTACCTACTGTTCGCTCTACATGCCTCTATCATGTCTACACATATACTACTACCATTACGTACTGTTCTCTCTACATGGCTCTATCAAGTCTACACATATACTACTACCATTACGTACTGTTCTCTCTACATGGCTCTATCACGTCTACACATATACTACTACCATTACGTACTGTTCGCTCTACATGGCTCTATCACGTCTACACATATACTACTAACATTACGTACTGTTCGCTCTGCATGGCTCTATCACGTCTACACATATACAACTACCATTACGTACTGTTCTCTCTACATGGCTCTATCACGTCTACATATATACTACTACCATTACGTACTGTTCTCTCTACATGGCTCTATCACGTCTACACATATACTACTACCATTACGTACTGTTCGCTCTACATGGCTCTATCACGACTACACATATACTACTACCATTACGTACTGTTCGCTCTACATGGCTCTATCACGTCTACACATATAGTACTACCATTACGTATTGTTCTATCTACATGGCTCTATCACGTCTACACATATACTACTACCATTACGTACTGTTCGCTCTACATGGCTCTATTACGTCTACACATATACTACTACCATTACGTACTGTTCTATCTACATGGCTCTATCACGTCTACACATATACTACTAACATTACGTACTGTTGGCTCTGCATTGCTCTATCACGTCTACACATATACTACTACCATTACGTACTGTTCTATCGACATGGCTCTATCACGTCTACACATATACTACTACCATTACGTACTGTTCTCTCTACATGGCTCTATCATGTCTACACATATACAACTACCATTACGTACTGTTCTCTCTACATGGCTCTATCACGTCTATACATATACTACTACCATTACATACTGTTCGCTCTACATGGCTCTATCACGTCTACATATATACTACTACCATTACGTACTGTTCGCTCTACATGGCTCTATCACGTCTACACATATACTACTACCATTACGTACTGTTCGCTCTACATGGCTCTATCACGTCTACACATATACTACTACCATTACGTACTGTTCGCTCTACATGGCTCTATCACGTCTACACATATACTACTACTATTACGTACTGTTCGCTCTACATGGCTATATCACGTCTACACATATACTACTACCATTACGTACTGTTCTCTCTACATGGCTCTATCACGTCTACACATATACTACTACCATTACGTACTGTTCGCTATACATGGCTCTATCAGGTCTACACATATACTACTACCATTACGTACTGTTCTCTCTGCATGGCTCTATCACGTCTACACATATACTACTACCATTACGTACTGTGCTCTCTACATGGCTCTATCACGTCTACACATATACTACTCTACCATTACGTACTGTTCGCTCTACATGGCTCTATCACGTCTACACATATACTAATACAATTACGTACTGTTCTCACTACATGGCTCTATCACGTCTACACATATACTACTACCATTACGTACTGTTCGCTCTACATGGCTCTATCTCGTCTACACATATACTACTACTATTACGTACTGTTCGCTCTACATGGCTCTATCACGTCTACACATATACTACTACTATTACGTACTGTTCTCTCTACATGGCTCTATCACGTCTACATATATACTACTACTATTACGTACTGTTCTCTCTGCATGGCTCTATCACGTCTACACATATACTACTACCATTACATACTGATCGCTATACATGGCTCTATCAGGTCTACACATATACTACTACCATTACGTAATGTTCGCTCTACATGGCTCTATCACGTCTACACATATACTACTACCATTACGTACTGTTCGCTCTACATGGCTCTATCACGTCTACACATATACTACTACTATTACGTACTGTTCGCTCTACATGGCTCTATCACGTCTACACATATACTACTACCATTACGTACTGTTCTCTCTACATGCCTCTATCATGTCTACATATATACTACTACCATTACGTACTGTTCGCTCTACATGGCTCTATCACGTCTACACATATACTACTACATTAGGTACTGTTCTCTCTACATGGCTCTATCAAGTCTACACATATACTACTACCATTACGTACTGTTCGCTCTACATGGCTATATCACGTCTACACATATACTACTACTATTACGTACTGTTCGCTCTACATGGCTCTATCACGTCTACACATATACTACTACCATTACGTACTGTTCTCTCTACATGCCTCTATCATGTCTACATATATACTACTACCATTACGTACTGTTCGCTCTACATGGCTCTATCACGTCTACACATATACTACTAACATTACGTACTGTTCGCTCTGCATGGCTCTATCACGTCTACACATATACAACTACCATTACGTACTGTTCTCTCTACATCGCTCTATCACGTCTACATATATACTACTACCATTACGTACTGTTCTCTCTACATGGCTCTATCACGTCTACACATATACTACTACCATTACGTACTGTTCTCTCTACATGGCTCTATCACGTCTACACATATACTACTACCATTACGTACTGTTCGCTCTACATGGCTCTATCACGTCTACATATATAACTACCATTACGTAATGTTCTCTCTACATGGCTTTATCACGTCCACACATATACTACTACCATTACGTACTGTTCTCTCTACATGGCTCTATCACGTCTACACATATACTACTACCATTACGTACTGTTCGCTCTACATGGCTCTATCATGTCTACACATATACTACTACCATTACGTACTGTTCGCTCTACATGGCTCTATCACGTCTACACATATACTACTACTATTACGTACTGTTCTCTCTAAATGGCTCTATCACGTCTACACATATACTACTACCATTACGTACTGTTCTCTCTACATGGCACTATCACGTCTACACATATACTACTACCATTACCTACTGTTCGCTCTACATGCCTCTATCATGTCTACACATATACTACTACCATTACGTACTGTTCTCTCTACATGGCTCTATCAAGTCTACACATATACTACTACCATTACGTACTGTTCTCTCTACATGGCTCTATCACGTCTACACATATACTACTACCATTACGTACTGTTCGCTCTACATGGCTCTATCACGTCTACACATATACTACTAACATTACGTACTGTTCGCTCTGCATGGCTCTATCACGTCTACACATATACTACTACCATTACGTACTGTTCTCTCTACATGGCTCTATCACGTCTACACATATACTACTACCATTACGTACTGTTCGCTCTACATGGCTCTATCACGTCTACATATATAACTACCATTACGTAATGTTCTCTCTACATGGCTTTATCACGTCCACACATATACTACTACCATTACGTACTGTTCTCTCTACATGGCTCTATCACGTCTACACATATACTACTACCATTACGTACTGTTCGCTCTACATGGCTCTATCATGTCTACACATATACTACTACCATTACGTACTGTTCGCTCTACATGGCTCTATCACGTCTACACATATACTACTACTATTACGTACTGTTCTCTCTAAATGGCTCTATCACGTCTACACATATACTACTACCATTACGTACTGTTCTCTCTACATGGCACTATCACGTCTACACATATACTACTACCATTACCTACTGTTCGCTCTACATGCCTCTATCATGTCTACACATATACTACTACCATTACGTACTGTTCTCTCTACATGGCTCTATCAAGTCTACACATATACTACTACCATTACGTACTGTTCTCTCTACATGGCTCTATCACGTCTACACATATACTACTACCATTACGTACTGTTCGCTCTACATGGCTCTATCACGTCTACACATATACTACTAACATTACGTACTGTTCGCTCTGCATGGCTCTATCACGTCTACACATATACTACTACCATTACGTACTGTTCTCTCTACATGGCTCTATCACGTCTACACATATACTACTACCATTACCTACTGTTCGCTCTACATGCCTCTATCATGTCTACACATATACTACTACCATTACGTACTGTTCTCTCTACATGGCTCTATCAAGTCTACACATATGCTACTACCATTACGTACTGTTCTCTCTACATGGCTCTATCACGTCTACACATATACTACTACCATTACGTACTGTTCGCTCTACATGGCTCTATCACGTCTACACATATACTACTAACATTACGTACTGTTCGCTCTGCATGGCTCTATCACGTCTACACATATACAACTACCATTACGTACTGTTCTCTCTACATGGCTCTATCACGTCTACATATATACTACTACCATTACGTACTGTTCTCTCTACATGGCTCTATCACGTCTACACATATACTACTACCATTACGTACTGTTCGCTCTACATGGCTCTATCACGACTACACATATACTACTACCATTACATACTGTTCGCTCTACATGGCTCTATCACGTCTACACATATACTACTACCATTACGTACTGTTCGCTCTATATGGCTCTATCACGTCTACACATATACTACTACCATTACGTACTGCTTGCTATACATGGCTCTATCACGTCTACACATATACTACTACCATTACGTAATGTTCTCTCTACATGGCTCTATCACGTCTACACATATACTACTACCATTACGTACTGTTCTCTCTACATGGCTCTATCACGTCTACACATATACTACTACCATTACGTAATGTTCTCTCTACATGGCTCTATCACGTCTACACATATACTACTACCATTACGTACTGTTCGGTCGACATGGCTCTATCACGTCTACACATATACTACTACCATTACGTACTGTTCTCTCTACACGGCTCTATCACGTCTACACATATACTACTACCATTACCTACTGTTCGCTCTACATGCCTCTATCATGTCTACATATATACTACTACTATTACGTACTGTTCTCTCTGCATGGCTCTATCACGTCTACACATATACTACTACCATTACATACTGATCGCTATGCATGGCTCTATCAGGTCTACACATATACTACTACCATTACGTACTGTTCGCTCTACATGGCTCTATCACGTCTACACATATACTACTACCATTACGTACTGTTCTCTCTACATGGCTCTATCACGTCTACACATATACTACTACCATTACCTACTGTTCGCTCTACATGCCTCTATCATGTCTACACATATACTACTACATTAGGTACTGTTCTCTCTACATGGCTCTATCAAGTCTACACATATACTACTACCATTACGTACTGTTCTCTCTACATGGCTCTATCACGTCTACACATATACTACTACCATTACGTACTGTTCGCTCTACATGGCTCTATCACGTCTACACATATACTACTACCATTACGTACTGTTCTCTCTACATGGCTCTATCACGTCTACATATATACTACTACCATTACGTACTGTTCTCTCTACATGGCTCTATCACGTCTACACATATACTACTACCATTACGTACTGTTCTCTCTACATGGCTCTATCACGTCTACACATATACTACTACCATTACGTACTGTTCGGTCGACATGGCTCTATCACGTCTACACATATACTACTACCATTACGTACTGTTCTCTCTACATGGCTCTATCACGTCTACACATATACTACTATCATTACCTACTGTTCGCTCTACATGCCTCTATCATGTCTACATATATACTAATACTATTACGTACTGTTCTCTCTGCATGGCTCTATCACGTCTACACATATACTACTACCATTACATACTGATCGCTATGCATGGCTCTATCAGGTCTACACATATACTACTACCATTACGTACTGTTCGCTCTACATGGCTCTATCACGTCTACACATATACTACTACCATTACGTACTGTTCTCTCTACATGGCTCTATCACGTCTACACATATACTACTACCATTACCTACTGTTCGCTCTACATGCCTCTATCATGTCTACACATATTCTACTACATTAGGTACTGTTCTCTCTACATGGCTCTATCAAGTCTACACATATACTACTACCATTACGTACTGTTCTCTCTACATGGCTCTATCACGTCTACACATATACTACTACCATTACGTACTGTTCTCTCTACATGGCTCTATCACGTCTACACATATACTACTACCATTACGTACTGTTCGCTCTACATGGATCTATCACGTCTACACATATACTACTACCATTACGTACTGTTCTCTCTACATGGCTCTATCACGTCTACATATATACTACTACCATTACATACTGTTCTCTCTACATGGCTCTATCACGTCTACACATATACTACTACCATTACGTACTGTTCGCTCTACATGGCTCTATCACGACTACACATATACTACTACCATTACATACTGTTCGCTCTACATGGCTCTATCACGTCTACACATATACTACTACCATTACGTACTGTTCTCTCTACATGGCTCTATCACGTCTACACATATACTACTACCATTACGTACTGCTTGCTATACATGGCTCTATCACGTCTACACATATACTACTACCATTACGTAATGTTCTCTCTACATGGCTCTATCACGTCTACACATATACTACTACCATTACGTACTGTTCTATCTACATGGCTCTATCACGTCTACACATATACTACTACTATTACGTACTGTTGGCTCTGCATTGCTCTATCACGTCTACACATATACTACTACCATTACGTACTGTTCTCTCTGCATGGCTCTATCACGTCTACACATATACTACTACCATTACGTACTGTTCTATCTACATGGCTCTATCACGTCTACACATATACTACTACCATTACGTACTGTTCGCTCTACATGGCTCTATCACATCTACATATATACTACTACCATTACCTACTGTTCGCTCTACATGGCTCTATCACGTCTACACATATACTACTACCATTACGTACTGTTCGCTCTACATGGCTCTATCACGTCTACACATATACTACTATCATTACGTACTGTTCGCTCTACATGGCTCTATCACGTCTACACATATACTACTACCATTACGTACTGTTCGCTCTACATGGGTCTATCACGTCTACACATATACTACTACCATTACGTACTGCTTGCTATACATGGCTCTATCACGTCTACACATATACTACTACCCTTACGTACTGTTCGCTCTACATGGATCTATCACGTCTACACATATACTACTACCATTACGTACTGTTCTCTCTACATGACTCTATCACGTCTACACATAAACTACTACCATTACCTACTGTTCGCTCTACATGGCCCTATTACGTCTACACATATACTACTACCATTACGTACTGTTCTCTCTACATGGCTCTATCACGTCTACACATATACTACCACCAGTACGTACTGTTCTCTCTACATGGCTCTATCACGTCTACACATATACTACCACCATTACGTACTGTTCGCTCTACATGGCTCTATCACGTCTACACATATACTACTACCATTACGTACTGTTCGCTCTACATGGCTCTATCACGTCTACACATATACTACTACCATTACGTACTGTTCGCTCTACATGGCTCTATCACGTCTACACATATACTACTACCATTACGTACTGTTCGCTCTACATGGCTCTATCACGTCTACACATATACTACTCCTATTACGTACTGTTCGCTCTGCATGGCTCTATCACGTCTACACATATATTACTACCATTACGTACTGTTCGCTCTGCATGGCTCTATCACGTCTACACATATACTACTCTACCATTACGTACTGTTCGCTCTAAATGGCTCTATCACGTCTACACATATACTACTACCATTACGTACTATTCGCTCTTCATGGCTCTATCACGTCTACACATATACTACTACCATTACGTACTGTTCTATCTACATGGCTCTATCACGTCTACACATATACTACTACCATTACGTACTGTTCGCTCTACATGGCTCTATTACGTCTACACATATACTACTACCATTACGTACTGTTCGATCGACATGGCTCTATCACGTCTACACATATACTACTACTATTACGTACTGTTCGCTCTGCATTGCTCTATCACGTCTATACATATACTACTACCATTACGTACTGTTCGCTCTACATGGCTCTATTACGTCTACACATATACTACTACCATTACGTACTGTTCTATCGACATGGCTCTATCACGTCTACACATATACAACTACCATTACGTACTGTTCTCTCTACATGGCTCTATTACGTCTACACATATACAACTACCATTACGTACTGTTCTCTCTACATGGCTCTATCACGTCTACACATATACTACTACCAGTACGTACTGTTCGCTCTGCATGGCTTTATCAGGTCTACACATATACTACTACCATTACGTACTGTTCGCTCTGCATGGCTCGATCACGTCTACACATATACTACTACCATTACGTACTGTTCGCTCTACATGGCTCTATCACGTCTACACATATACTACTACCATTACGTACTGTTCTCTCTACATGGCTCTATCACGTCTACACATATACTACTCTACCATTACGTACTGTTCGCTCTACATGGCTCTATCACGTCTACACATATACTACTACCATTACGTACTGTTCGCTCTTCATGGCTCTATCACGTCTACACATATACTACTACCATTACGTACTGATCGCTCTACATGGCTCTATCACGTCTACACCTATACTACTACCATTACGTACTGTTATATCTACATGGCTCTATCACGTCTACACATATACTACTACCATTACGTACTGTTCGCTCTACATGGCTCTATTACGTCTACACATATACTACTACCATTACGTACTGTTCTATCGACATGGCTCTATCACATCTACACCTATACTACTACCATTACGTACTGTTCTATCTACATGGCTCTATCACGTCTACACATATACTACTACCATTACGTACTGTTCGCTCTACATGGCTCTATTACGTCTACACATATACTACTACCATTACGTACTGTTCTATCGACATGGCTCTATGACGTCTACACATTTACTACTACCATTACGTACTGTTCTATCGACATGGCTCTATCACGTCTACACCTATACTACTACCATTACGTACTGTTCTATCTACATGGCTCTATCACGTCTACACATATGCTACTACCATTACGTACTGTTCGCTCTACATGGCTCTATTACGTCTACACATATACTACTACCATTACGTACTGTTCTATCGACATGGCTCTATTACGTCTACACATATACTACTACCATTACGTACTGTTCGCTCTACATGGCTCTATCACGTGTACACATATACTACTACCATTACGTACTGTTCTCTCTACATGGCTCTATCACGTCTACACATATACTACTACCATTACGTACTGTTCTCTCTACATGGCTCTATCACGTCTACACATATACTACTACCAGTACGTACTGTTCGCTCTGCATGGCTCTATCAGGTCTACACATATACTACTACCATTACGTACTGTTCGCTCTACATGGCTCGATCACGTCTACACATATACTACTACCATTACGTACTGTTCGCTCTACATGGCTCGATCACGTCTACACATATATTACTACTATTACGTACTGTTCGCTCTGCATTGCTCTATCACGTCTACACATATACTACTACCATTACGTACTGTTCGCTCTACATGGCTCGATCACGTCTACACATATACTACTACCATTACGTACTGTTCGCTCTACATGGCTCGATCACGTCTACACATATACTACCACCATTACGTACTGTTCGCTCTACATGGCTCTATCACGTCTACACATATACTACTACCATTACGTACTGTTCGCTCTACATGGGTCTATCACGTCTACACCTATACTACTACCATTACGTACTGTTCGCTCTACATGGCTCTATCATGTCTACACATATGCTACTACCATTACGTACTGCTTGCTATACATGGCTCTATCACGTCTACACATATACTACTACCATTACGTACTGTTCTCTCTACCTGACTCTATCACGTCTACACATAAACTACTACCATTACGTACTGTTCGCTCTACATGGCCCTATCACGTCTACACATATACTACTACCATTACGTACTGTTCGCTCTACATGGCTCTATCACGTCTACACATATACTACTACCATTACGTACTGTTCTCTCTACATGGCTCTATCACGTCTACACATATACTACTACCATTACCTACTGTTCGCTCTACATGCCTCTATCATGTCTACACATATTCTACTACATTAGGTACTGTTCTCTCTACATGGCTCTATCAAGTCTACACATATACTACTACCATTACGTACTGTTCTCTCTACATGGCTCTATCACGTCTACACATATACTACTACCATTACGTACTGTTCTCTCTACATGGCTCTATCACGTCTACACATATACTACTACCATTACGTACTGTTCGCTCTACATGTCTCTATCACGTCTACACATATACTACTACCATAACGTACTGTTCTCTCTACATGGCTCTATCACGTCTACATATATACTACTACCATTACATACTGTTCTCTCTACATGGCTCTATCACGTCTACACATATACTACTACCATTACGTACTGTTCGCTCTACATGGCTCTATCACGACTACACATATACTACTACCATTACATACTGTTCGCTCTACATGGCTCTATCACGTCTACACATATACTACTACCATTACGTACTGTTCTCTCTACATGGCTCTATCACGTCTACACATATACTACTACCATTACGTACTGCTTGCTATACATGGCTCTATCACGTCTACACATATACTACTACCATTACGTAATGTTCTCTCTACATGGCTCTATCACGTCTACACATATACTACTACCATTACGTACTGTTCTATCTACATGGCTCTATCACGTCTACACATATACTACTACTATTACGTACTGTTGGCTCTGCATTGCTCTATCACGTCTACACATATACTACTACCATTACGTACTGTTCTCTCTGCATGGCTCTATCACGTCTACACATATACTACTACCATTACGTACTGTTCTATCTACATGGCTCTATCACGTCTACACATATACTACTACCATTACGTACTGTTCGCTCTACATGGCTCTATCACATCTACATATATACTACTACCATTACCTACTGTTCGCTCTACATGGCTCTATCACGTCTACACATATACTACTACCATTACGTACTGTTCGCTCTACATGGCTCTATCACGTCTACACATATACTACTATCATTACGTACTGTTCGCTCTACATGGCTCTATCACGTCTACACATATACTACTACCATTACGTACTGTTCGCTCTACATGGGTCTATCACGTCTACACATATACTACTACCATTACGTACTGTTCGCTCTACATGGCTCTATCACGTCTACACATATACTACTACCATTACGTACTGCTTGCTATACATGGCTCTATCACGTCTACACATATACTACTACCCTTACGTACTGTTCGCTCTACATGGATCTATCACGTCTACACATATACTACTACCATTACGTACTGTTCTCTCTACATAACTCTATCACGTCTACACATAAACTACTACCATTACCTACTGTTCGCTCTACATGGCCCTATTACGTCTACACATATACTACTACCAGTACGTACTGTTCTCTCTACATGGCTCTATCACGTCTACACATATACTACCACCATTACGTACTGTTCGCTCTACATGGCTCTATCACGTCTACACATATACTACTACCATTACGTACTGTTCGCTCTACATGGCTCTATCACGTCTACACATATACTACTACCATTACGTACTGTTCGCTCTACATGGCTCTATCACGTCTACACATATACTACTACCATTACGTACTGTTCGCTCTACATGGCTCTATCACGTCTACACATATACTACTCCTATTACGTACTGTTCGCTCTGCATGGCTCTATCACGTCTACACATATATTACTACCATTACGTACTGTTCGCTCTACATGGCTCTATCACGTCTACACATATACTACTACCATTACGTACTGTTCGCTCTGCATGGCTCTATCACGTCTACACATATACTACTCTACCATTACGTACTGTTCGCTCTAAATGGCTCTATCACGTCTACACATATACTACTACCATTACGTACTATTCGCTCTTCATGGCTCTATCACGTCTACACATATACTACTACCATTACGTACTGTTCTATCTACATGGCTCTATCACGTCTACACATATACTACTACCATTACGTACTGTTCGCTCTACATGGCTCTATTACGTCTACACATATACTACTACCATTACGTACTGTTCGATCGACATGGCTCTATCACGTCTACACATATACTACTACTATTACGTACTGTTCGCTCTGCATTGCTCTATCACGTCTATACATATACTACTACCATTACGTACTGTTCGCTCTACATGGCTCTATTACGTCTACACATATACTACTACCATTACGTACTGTTCTATCGACATGGCTCTATCACGTCTACACATATACAACTACCATTACGTACTGTTCTCTCTACATGGCTCTATTACGTCTACACATATACAACTACCATTACGTACTGTTCTCTCTACATGGCTCTATCACGTCTACACATATACTACTACCAGTACGTACTGTTCGCTCTGCATGGCTTTATCAGGTCTACACATATACTACTACCATTACGTACTGTTCGCTCTGCATGGCTCGATCACGTCTACACATATACTACTACCATTACGTACTGTTCGCTCTACATGGCTCTATCACGTCTACACATATACTACTACCATTACGTACTGTTCTCTCTACATGGCTCTATCACGTCTACACATATACTACTCTACCATTACGTACTGTTCGCTCTACATGGCTCTATCACGTCTACACATATACTACTACCATTACGTACTGTTCGCTCTTCATGGCTCTATCACGTCTACACATATACTACTACCATTACGTACTGTTCGCTCTACATGGCTCTATCACGTCTACACCTATACTACTACCATTACGTACTGTTATATCTACATGGCTCTATCACGTCTACACATATACTACTACCATTACGTACTGTTCGCTCTACATGGCTCTATTACGTCTACACATATACTACTACCATTACGTACTGTTCTATCGACATGGCTCTATCACATCTACACCTATACTACTACCATTACGTACTGTTCTATCTACATGGCTCTATCACGTCTACACATATACTACTACCATTACGTACTGTTCGCTCTACATGGCTCTATTACGTCTACACATATACTACTACCATTACGTACTGTTCTATCGACATGGCTCTATGACGTCTACACATTTACTACTACCATTACGTACTGTTCTATCGACATGGCTCTATCACGTCTACACCTATACTACTACCATTACGTACTGTTCTATCTACATGGCTCTATCACGTCTACACATATGCTACTACCATTACGTACTGTTCGCTCTACATGGCTCTATTACGTCTACACATATACTACTACCATTACGTACTGTTCTATCGACATGGCTCTATTACGTCTACACATATACTACTACCATTACGTACTGTTCGCTCTACATGGCTCTATCACGTGTACACATATACTACTACCATTACGTACTGTTCTCTCTACATGGCTCTATCACGTCTACACATATACTACTACCATTACGTACTGTTCTCTCTACATGGCTCTATCACGTCTACACATATACTACTACCAGTACGTACTGTTCGCTCTGCATGGCTCTATCAGGTCTACACATATACTACTACCATTACGTACTGTTCGCTCTACATGGCTCGATCACGTCTACACATATACTACTACCATTACGTACTGTTCGCTCTACATGGCTCGATCACGTCTACACATATATTACTACTATTACGTACTGTTCGCTCTGCATTGCTCTATCACGTCTACACATATACTACTACCATTACGTACTGTTCGCTCTACATGGCTCGATCACGTCTACACATATACTACTACCATTACGTACTGTTCGCTCTACATGGCTCGATCACGTCTACACATATACTACTACCATTACGTACTGTTCGCTCTACATGGCTCTATCACGTCTACACATATACTACTACCATTACGTACTGTTCGCTCTACATGGGTCTATCACGTCTACACCTATACTACTACCATTACGTACTGTTCGCTCTACATGGCTCTATCATGTCTACACATATGCTACTACCAATACGTACTGCTTGCTATACATGGCTCTATCACGTCTACACATATACTACTACCATTACGTACTGTTCTCTCTACCTGACTCTATCACGTCTACACATAAACTACTACCATTACGTACTGTTCGCTCTACATGGCCCTATCACGTCTACACATATACTACTACCATTACGTACTGTTCGCTCTACATGGCTCTATCACGTCTACACATATACTACCACCAGTACGTACTGTTCTCTCTACATGGCTCTATCACGTCTACACATATACTACCACCATTACGTACTGTTCGCTCTACATGGCTCTATCATGTCTACACATATACTACTATCATTACGTACTGTTCGCTCTGCATGGCTCTATCACGTCTACACATATACTACTACCATTACGTACTGTTCGCTCTACATGGCTCTATCACGTCTACACATATACTACTACCATTACGTACTGTTCGCTCTACATGGCTCTATCACGTCTACACATATACTACTACCATTACCTACTGTTCGCTCTACATGCCTCTATCATGTCTACACATATACTACTACCATTACGTACTGTTCGCTCTACATGGCTCTATCACGTCTACACATATACTACTACATTAGGTACTGTTCTCTCTACATGGCTCTATCAAGTCTACACATATACTACTACCATTACGTACTGTTCGCTCTACATGGCTCTATCACGTCTACACATATACTACTAACATAACGTACTGTTCTCTCTGCATGGCTCTATCACGTCTACACATATACAACTACCATTACGTACTGTTCTCTCTACATGGCTATATCACGTCTACATATATACTACTACCATTACGTACTGTTCTCTCTACATGGCTCTATCACGTCTACACATATACTACTACCATTACGTACTGTTCGCTCTACATGGCTCTATCACGACTACACATATACTACTACCATTACATACTGTTCTCTCTACATGGCTCTATCACGTCTACACATATACTACTACCATTACGTACTGTTCGCTCTACATGGCTCTATCACGTCTACACCTATACTACTACCATTACGTACTGTTCTATCTACATGGCTCTATCACGTCTACACATATACTACTACCATTACGTACTGTTCGCTCTACATGGCTCTATCACGTCTACATATATACTACTACCATTACGTACTGTTCGCTCTACATGGCTCTATCACGTCTACACATATACTACCACCATTTCGTACTGTTCGCTCTACATGGCTCTATCACGTCTACACATATACTACTACCATTACGTACTGTTCGCTCTACATGGCTCTATCACGTCTACACATATACTACTACCATTACGTACTGCTTGCTATACATGGCTCTATCACGTCTACACATATACTACTACCATTACGTAATGTTCTCTCTACATGGCTCTATCACGTCTACACATATACTACTACCATTACGTACTGTTCTCTCTACATGGCTCTATCACGTCTACACATATACTACTACCATTGCGTACTGTTCGCTCTACATGGTTCTATCACGTCTACACATATACTACTACCATTACGTACTGTTCTATCTACATGGCTCTATCACGTCTACACCTATACTTCTACCATTACGTACTGTTCTGTCTACATGGCTCTATCACGTCTACACATATACTACTACCATTACGTACTGTTCGCTCTACATGGCTCTATCACGTCTACATATATATTACTACCATTACGTACTGTTCGCTCTATATGGCTCTATCACGTCTACACATATACTACTACCATTACGTACTGTTCGCTCTACATGGCTCTATCACGTCTACACATATACTACTACCATTACGTACTGTTCGCTCTACATGGCTCTATCACGTCTACACATATACTACTACCATTACGTACTGTTCGCTCTACATGGGTCTATCACGTCTACACATATACTACTACCATTACGTACTGTTCGCTCTACATGGCTCTATCACGTCTACACATATACTACTACCATTGCGTACTGCTTGCTATACATGGCTCTATCACGTCTACACATATGCTACTACCATTACGTACTGTTCGCTCTACATGGCCCTATCACGTCTACACATATACTACTACCATTACGTACTGTTCGCTCTACATGGCTCTATCACGTCTACACATATACTACCACCAGTACATACTGTTCTCTCTACATGGCTCTATCACGTCTACACATATACTACCACCATTACGTACTGTTCGCTCTACATGGCTCTATCATGTCTACACATATACTACTATCATTACGTACTGTTCGCTCTGCATGGCTCTATCACGTCTACACATATACTACTACCATTACGTACTGTTCGCTCTACATGGCTCTATCACGTCTACACATATACTACTACCATTACCTACTGTTCGCTCTACATGCCTCTATCATGTCTACACATATACTACTACCATTACGTACTGTTCGCTCTACATGGCTCTATCACGTCTACACATATACTACTACATTAGGTACTGTTCTCTCTACATGGCTCTATCAAGTCTACACATATACTACTACCATTACGTACTGTTCGCTCTACATGGCTCTATCACGTCTACACATATACTACTAACATTACGTACTGTTCGCTCTGCATGGCTCTATCACGTCTACACATATACAACTACCATTACGTACTGTTCGCTCTACATGGCTCTATCACGTCTACACATATACTACTACCATTACCTACTGTTCGCTCTACATGCCTCTATCATGTCTACACATATACTACTACCATTACGTACTGTTCGCTCTACATGGCTCTATCACGTCTACACATATACTACTACATTAGGTACTGTTCTCTCTACATGGCTCTATCAAGTCTACACATATACTACTACCATTACGTACTGTTCGCTCTACATGGCTCTATCACGTCTACACATATACTACTAACATTACGTACTGTTCGCTCTGCATGGCTCTATCACGTCTACACATATACAACTACCATTACGTACTGTTCTCTCTACATGGCTCTATCACGTCTACATATATACTACTACCATTACGTACTGTTCTCTCTACATGGCTCTATCACGTCTACACATATACTACTACCATTACGTACTGTTCGCTCTACATGGCTCTATCACGACTACACATATACTACTACCATTACATACTGTTCTCTCTACATGGCTCTATCACGTCTACACATATACTACTACCATTACGTACTGTTCGCTCTACATGGCTCTATCACGTCTACATATATACTACTACCATTACGTACTGTTCTATCTACATGGCTCTATCACGTCTACACCTATACTACTACCATTACGTACTGTTCTATCTACATGGCTCTATCACGTCTACACATATACTACTACCATTACGTACTGTTCGCTCTACATGGCTCTATCACGTCTACATATATACTACTACCATTACGTACTGTTCGCTCTACATGGCTCTATCACGTCTACACATATACTACCACCATTTCGTACTGTTCGCTCTACATGGCTCTATCACGTCTACACATATACTACTACCATTACGTACTGTTCTCTCTACATGGTTCTCTCACGTCTACACATATACTACTACCATTACGTACTGTTCTCTCTACATGGCTCTATCACGTCTACACATATACTACTACCATTACGTACTGCTTGCTATACATGGCTCTATCACGTCTACACATATACTACTACCATTACGTAATGTTCTCTCTACATGGCTCTATCACGTCTACACATATACTACTACCATTACGTACTGTTCGCTCGACATGACTCTATCACGTCTACACATATACTACTACCATTACGTACTGCTTGCTATACATGGCTCTATCACGTCTACACATATACTACTACCATTACGTAATGTTCTCTCTACATGGCTCTATCACGTCTACACATATACTACTACCATTACGTACTGTTCTCTCTACATGGCTCTATCACGTCTACACATATACTACTACCATTACGTACTGTTCGCTCTACATGGTTCTATCACGTCTACACATATACTACTACCATTATGTACTGTTCTATCTACAAGGCTCTATCACGTCTACACCTATACTACTACCATTACGTACTGTTCTATCTACATGGCTCTATCACGTCTACACATATACTACTACCATTACGTACTGTTCGCTCTACATGGCTCTATCACGTCTACATATATATTACTACCATTACGTACTGTTCGCTCTATATGGCTCTATCACGTCTACACATATACTACTACCATTACGTACTGTTCGCTCTACATGGCTCTATCACGTCTACACATATACTACTACCATTACGTACTGTTCGCTCTACATGGCTCTATCACGTCTACACATATACTACTACCATTACGTACTGTTCGCTCTACATGGGTCTATCACGTCTACACATATACTACTACCATTACGTACTGTTCGCTCTACATGGCTCTATCACGTCTACACATATACTACTACCATTGCGTACTGCTTGCTATACATGGCTCTATCACGTCTACACATATGCTACTACCATTACGTACTGTTCTCTCTACATGACTCTATCACGTCTACACATAAACTACTACCATTACCTACTGTTCGCTCTACATGGCCCTATTACGTCTACACATATACTACTACCATTACGTACTGTTCGCTCTACATGGCTCTATCACGTCTACACATATACTACCACCAGTACGTACTGTTCTCTCTACATGGCTCTATCACGTCTACACATATACTACCACTAATACGTACTGTTCGCTCTACATGGCTCTATCACGTCTACACATATACTACTACCATTACGTACTGTTCGCCCTGCATGGCTCTATCACGTCTACACATATACTACTACCATTACGTACTGTTCACTCTACATGGCTCTATCACGTCTACACATATACTACTACCATTACGTACTGCTTGCTATACATGGCTCTATCACGTCTACACATATACTACTACCATTACGTAATGTTCTCTCTACATGGCTCTATCACGTCTACACATATACTACTACCATTACGTACTGTTCTCTCTACATGGCTCTATCACGTCTACACATATACTACTACCATTACGTACTGTTCGCTCTACATGGTTCTATCACGTCTACACATATACTACTACCATTACGTACTGTTCTATCTACATGGCTCTATCACGTCTACACCTATACTACTACCATTACGTACTGTTCTGTCTACATGGCTCTATCACGTCTACACATATACTACTACCATTACGTACTGTTCGCTCTACATGGCTCTATCACGTCTACATATATATTACTACCATTACGTACTGTTCGCTCTATATGGCTCTATCACGTCTACACATATACTACTACCATTACGTACTGTTCGCTCTACATGGCTCTATCACGTCTACACATATACTACTACCATTACGTACTGTTCGCTCTACATGGCTCTATCACGTCTACACATATACTACTACCATTACGTACTGTTCGCTCTACATGGGTCTATCACGTCTAAACATATACTACTACCATTACGTACTGTTCGCTCTACATGGCTCTATCACGTCTACACATATACTACTACCATTGCGTACTGCTTGCTATACATGGCTCTATCACGTCTACACATATGCTACTACCATTACGTACTGTTCGCTCTACATGGCCCTATCACGTCTACACATATACTACTACCATTACGTACTGTTCGCTCTACATGGCTCTATCACGTCTACACATATACTACCACCAGTACATACTGTTCTCTCTACATGGCTCTATCACGTCTACACATATACTACCACCATTACGTACTGTTCGCTCTACATGGCTCTATCATGTCTACACATATACTACTATCATTACGTACTGTTCGCTCTGCATGGCTCTATCACGTCTACACATATACTACTACCATTACGTACTGTTCGCTCTACATGGCTCTATCACGTCTACACATATACTACTACCATTACCTACTGTTCGCTCTACATGCCTCTATCATGTCTACACATATACTACTACCATTACGTACTGTTCGCTCTACATGGCTCTATCACGTCTACACATATACTACTACATTACGTACTGTTCTCTCTACATGGCTCTATCAAGTCTACACATATACTACTACCATTACGTACTGTTCGCTCTACATGGCTCTATCACGTCTACACATATACTACTAACATTACGTACTGTTCGCTCTGCATGGCTCTATCACGTCTACACATATACAACTACCATTACGTACTGTTCGCTCTACATGGCTCTATCACGTCTACACATATACTACTACCATTACCTACTGTTCGCTCTACATGCCTCTATCATGTCTACACATATACTACTACCATTACGTACTGTTCGCTCTACATGGCTCTATCACGTCTACACATATACTACTACATTAGGTACTGTTCTCTCTGCATGGCTCTATCAAGTCTACACATATACTACTACCATTACGTACTGTTCGCTCTACATGGCTCTATCACGTCTACACATATACTACTAACATTACGTACTGTTCGCTCTGCATGGCTCTATCACGTCTACACATATACAACTACCATTACGTACTGTTCTCTCTACATGGCTCTATCACGTCTACATATATACTACTACCATTACGTACTGTTCTCTCTACATGGCTCTATCACGTCTACACATATACTACTACCATTACGTACTGTTCGCTCTACATGGCTCTATCACGACTACACATATACTACTACCATTACATACTGTTCTCTCTACATGGCTCTATCACGTCTACACATATACTACTACCATTACGTACTGTTCGCTCTACATGGCTCTATCACGTCTACATATATACTACTACCATTACGTACTGTTCTATCTACATGGCTCTATCACGTCTACACCTATACTACTACCATTACGTACTGTTCTATCTACATGGCTCTATCACGTCTACACATATACTACTACCATTACGTACTGTTCGCTCTACATGGCTCTATCACGTCTACATATATACTACTACCATTACGTACTGTTCGCTCTACATGGCTCTATCACGTCTACACATATACTACCACCATTTCGTACTGTTCGCTCTACATGGCTCTATCACGTCTACACATATACTACTACCATTACGTACTGTTCTCTCTACATGGCTCTCTCACGTCTACACATATACTACTACCATTACGTACTGTTCTCTCTACATGGCTCTATCACGTCTACACATATACTACTACCATTACGTACTGCTTGCTATACATGGCTCTATCACGTCTACACATATACTACTACCATTACGTAATGTTCTCTCTACATGGCTCTATCACGTCTACACATATACTACTACCATTACGTACTGTTCGCTCGACATGACTCTATCACGTCTACACATATACTACTACCATTACGTACTGCTTGCTATACATGGCTCTATCACGTCTACACATATACTACTACCATTACGTAATGTTCTCTCTACATGGCTCTATCACGTCTACACATATACTACTACCATTACGTACTGTTCTCTCTACATGGCTCTATCACGTCTACACATATACTACTACCATTACGTACTGTTCGCTCTACATGGTTCTATCACGTCTACACATATACTACTACCATTATGTACTGTTCTATCTACAAGGCTCTATCACGTCTACACCTATACTACTACCATTACGTACTGTTCTATCTACATGGCTCTATCACGTCTACACATATACTACTACCATTACGTACTGTTCGCTCTACATGGCTCTATCACGTCTACATATATATTACTACCATTACGTACTGTTCGCTCTATATGGCTCTATCACTTCTACACATATACTACTACCATTACGTACTGTTCGCTCTACATGGCTCTATCACGTCTACACATATACTACTACCATTACGTACTGTTCGCTCTACATGGCTCTATCACGTCTACACATATACTACTACCATTACGTACTGTTCGCTCTACATGGGTCTATCACGTCTACACATATACTACTACCATTACGTACTGTTCGCTCTACATGGCTCTATCACGTCTACACATATACTACTACCATTGCGTACTGCTTGCTATACATGGCTCTATCACGTCTACACATATGCTACTACCATTACGTACTGTTCGCTCTACATGGATCTATCACGTCTACACATATACTACTACCATTACGTACTGTTCTCTCTACATGACTCTATCACGTCTACACATAAACTACTACCATTACCTACTGTTCGCTCTACATGGCCCTATTACGTCTACACATATACTACTACCATTACGTACTGTTCGCTCTACATGGCTCTATAACGTCTACACATATACTACCACCAGTACGTACTGTTCTCTCTACATGGCTCTATCACGTCTACACATATACTACCACTATTACGTACTGTTCGCTCTACATGGCTCTATCACGTCTACACATATACTACTACCATTACGTACTGTTCGCCCTGCATGGCTCTATCACGTCTACACATATACTACTACCATTACGTACTGTTCACTCTACATGGCTCTATCACGTCTACACATATACTACTACCATTACGTACTGCTTGCTATACATGCCTCTATCACGTCTACACATATACTACTACCATTACGTAATGTTCTCTCTACATGGCTCTATCACTTCTACACATATACTACTACCATTACGTACTGTTCTCTCTACATGGCTCTATCACGTCTACACATATACTACTACCATTATGTACTGTTCGCTCGACATGACTCTATCACGTCTACACATATACTACTACCATTACGTACTGCTTGCTATACATGGCTCTATCACGTCTACACATATACTACTACCATTACGTAATGTTCTCTCTACATGGCTCTATCACGTCTACACATATACTACTACCATTACGTACTGTTCTCTCTACATGGCTCTATCACGTCTACACATATACTACTACCATTACGTACTGTTCGCTCTACATGGTTCTATCACGTCTACACATATACTACTACCATTATGTACTGTTCTATCTACATGGCTCTATCACGTCTACACATATACTACTACCATTACGTAATGTTCTCTCTACATGGCTCTATCACGTCTACACATATACTACTACCATTACGTACTGTTCGCTCGACATGACTCTATCACGTCTACACATATACTACTACCATTACGTACTGCTTGCTATACATGGCTCTATCACGTCTACACATATACTACTACCATTACGTAATGTTCTCTCTACATGGCTCTATCACGTCTACACATATACTACTACCATTACGTACTGTTCTCTCTACATGGCTCTATCACGTCTACACATATACTACTACCATTACGTACTGTTCGCTCTACATGGTTCTATCACGTCTACACATATACTACTACCATTATGTACTGTTCTATCTACATGGCTCTATCACGTCTACACCTATACTACTACCATTACGTACTGTTCTCTCTACATGACTCTATCACGTCTACACATAAACTACTACCATTACCTACTGTTCGCTCTACATGGCCCTATTACGTCTACACATATACTACTACCATTACGTACTGTTCGCTCTACATGGCTCTATCACGTCTACACATATACTACCACCAGTACGTACTGTTCTCTCTACATGGCTCTATCACGTCTACACATATACTACCACTATTACGTACTGTTCGCTCTACATGGCTCTATCACGTCTACACATATACTACTACCATTACGTACTGTTCGCCCTGCATGGCTCTATCACGTCTACACATATACTACTACCATTACGTACTGTTCACTCTACATGGCTCTATCACGTCTACACATATACTACTACCATTACGTACTGCTTGCTATGCATGGCTCTATCACGTCTACACATATACTACTACCATTACGTAATGTTCTCTCTACATGGCTCTATCACTTCTACACATATACTACTACCATTACGTACTGTTCTCTCTACATGGCTCTATCACGTCTACACATATACTACTACCATTACGTACTGCTTGCTATACATGGCTCTATCACGTCTACACATATACTACTACCATTACGTAATGTTCTCTCTACATGGCTCTATCACGTCTACACATATACTACTACCATTACGTACTGTTCGCTCGACATGACTCTATCACGTCTACACATATACTACTACCATTACGTACTGCTTGCTATACATGGCTCTATCACGTCTACACATATACTACTACCATTACGTAATGTTCTCTCTACATGGCTCTATCACGTCTACACATATACTACTACCATTACGTACTGTTCTCTCTACATGGCTCTATCACGTCTACACATATACTACTACCATTACGTACTGTTCGCTCTACATGGTTCTATCACGTCTACACATATACTACTACCATTATGTACTGTTCTATCTACATGGCTCTATCACGTCTACACCTATACTACTACCATTACGTACTGTTCTATCTACATGGCTCTATCACGTCTACACATATACTACTACCATTACGTACTGTTCGCTCTACATGGCTCTATCACGTCTACATATATATTACTACCATTACGTACTGTTCGCTCTATATGGCTCTATCACGTCTACACATATACTACTACCATTACGTACTGTTCGCTCTACATGGCTCTATCACGTCTACACATATACTACTACCATTACGTACTGTTCGCTCTACATGGCTCTATCACGTCTACACATATACTACTATCATTACGTACTGTTCGCTCTACATGGGTCTATCACGTCTCCACATATACTACTACCATTACGTACTGTTCGCTCTACATGGCTCTATCACGTCTACACATATACTACTACCATTGCGTACTGCTTGCTATACATGGCTCTATCACGTCTACACATATGCTACTACCATTACGTACTGTTCGCTCTACATGGATCTATCACGTCTACACATATACTACTACCATTACGTACTGTTCTCTCTACATGACTCTATCACGTCTACACATAAACTACTACCATTACCTACTGTTCGCTCTACATGGCCCTATTACGTCTACACATATACTACTACCATTACGTACTGTTCGCTCTACATGGCTCTATCACGTCTACACATATACTACCACCAGTACGTACTGTTCTCTCTACATGGCTCTATCACGTCTATACATATACTACCACTATTACGTACTGTTCGCTCTACATGGCTCTATCGCGTCTACACATATACTACTACCATTACGTACTGTTCGCTCTGCATGGCTCTATCACGTCTACACATATACTACTACCATTACGTACTGTTCGCTCTACATGGCTCTATCACGTTTACACATATACTACTACCATTACGTACTGTTCGCTCTACATGGCTCTATCACGTCTACACATATACTACTACTATTACGTACTGTTCGCTCTGCATGGCTCTATCACGTCTACACATATACTACTACCATTACGTACTGTTCGCTCTACATGGCTCTATCACGTCTACACATATACTACTACCATTACGTACTGCTTGCTATACATGGCTCTATCACGTCTACACATATACTACTACCATTACGTAATGTTCTCTCTACATGGCTCTATCACGTCTACACATATACTACTACCATTACGTACTGTTCTCTCTACATGGCTCTATCACGTCTACACATATACTACTACCATTACGTACTGCTTGCTATACATGGCTCTATCACGTCTACACATATACTACTACCATTACGTAATGTTCTCTCTACATGGCTCTATCACGTCTACACATATACTACTACCATTACGTACTGTTCGCTCGACATGACTCTATCACGTCTACACATATACTACTACCATTACGTACTGCTTGCTATACATGGCTCTATCACGTCTACACATATACTACTACCATTACGTAATGTTCTCTCTACATGGCTCTATCACGTCTACACATATACTACTACCATTACGTACTGTTCTCTCTACATGGCTCTATCACGTCTACACATATACTACTACCATTACGTACTGTTCGCTCTACATGGTTCTATCACGTCTACACATATACTACTACCATTATGTACTGTTCTATCTACATGGCTCTATCACGTCTACACCTATACTACTACCATTACGTACTGTTCTATCTACATGGCTCTATCACGTCTACACATATACTACTACCATTACGTACTGTTCGCTCTACATGGCTCTATCACGTCTACATATATATTACTACCATTACGTACTGTTCGCTCTATATGGCTCTATCACGTCTACACATATACTACTACCATTACGTACTGTTCGCTCTACATGGCTCTATCACGTCTACACATATACTACTACCATTACGTACTGTTCGCTCTACATGGCTCTATCACGTCTACACATATACTACTACCATTACGTACTGTTCGCTCTACATGGGTCTATCACGTCTACACATATACTACTACCATTACGTACTGTTCGCTCTACATGGCTCTATCACGTCTACACATATACTACTACCATTGCGTACTGCTTGCTATACATGGCTCTATCACGTCTACACATATGCTACTACCATTACGTACTGTTCGCTCTACATGGATCTATCACGTCTACACATATACTACTACCATTACGTACTGTTCTCTCTACATGACTCTATCACGTCTACACATAAACTACTACCATTACCTACTGTTCGCTCTACATGGCCCTATTACGTCTACACATATACTACTACCATTACGTACTGTTCGCTCTACATGGCTCTATCACGTCTACACATATACTACCACCAGTACGTACTGTTCTCTCTACATGGCTCTATCACGTCTACACATATACTACCACTATTACGTACTGTTCGCTCTACATGGCTCTATCACGTCTACACATATACTACTACCATTACGTACTGTTCGCCCTGCATGGCTCTATCACGTCTACACATATACTACTACCATTACGTACTGTTCACTCTACATGGCTCTATCACGTCTACACATATACTACTACCATTACGTACTGCTTGCTATACATGGCTCTATCACGTCTACACATATACTACTACCATTACGTAATGTTCTCTCTACATGGCTCTATCACTTCTACACATATACTACTACCATTACGTACTGTTCTCTCTACATGGCTCTATCACGTCTACACATATACTACTACCATTACGTACTGCTTGCTATACATGGCTCTATCACGTCTACACATATACTACTACCATTACGTAATGTTCTCTCTACATGGCTCTATCACGTCTACACATATACTACTACCATTACGTACTGTTCGCTCGACATGACTCTATCACGTCTACACATATACTACTACCATTACGTACTGCTTGCTATACATGGCTCTATCACGTCTACACATATACTACTACCATTACGTAATGTTCTCTCTACATGGCTCTATCACGTCTACACATATACTACTACCATTACGTACTGTTCTCTCTACATGGCTCTATCACGTCTACACATATACTACTACCATTACGTACTGTTCGCTCTACATGGTTCTATCACATCTACACATATACTACTACCATTATGTACTGTTCTATCTACATGGCTCTATCACGTCTACACCTATACTACTACCATTACGTACTGTTCTATCTACATGGCTCTATCACGTCTACACATATACTACTACCATTACGTACAGTTCGCTCTACATGGCTCTATCACGTCTACATATATATTACTACCATTACGTACTGTTCGCTCTATATGGCTCTATCACGTCTACACATATACTACTACCATTACGTACTGTTCGCTCTACATGGCTCTATCACGTCTACACATATACTACTACCATTACGTACTGTTCGCTCTACATGGCTCTATCACGTCTACACATATACTACTATCATTACGTACTGTTCGCTCTACATGGGTCTATCACGTCTACACATATACTACTACCATTACGTACTGTTCGCTCTACATGGCTCTATCACGTCTACACATATACTACTACCATTGCGTACTGCTTGCTATACATGGCTCTATCACGTCTACACATATGCTACTACCATTACGTACTGTTCGCTCTACATGGATCTATCACGTCTACACATATACTACTACCATTACGTACTGTTCTCTCTACATGACTCTATCACGTCTACACATAAACTACTACCATTACCTACTGTTCGCTCTACATGGCCCTATTACGTCTACACATATACTACTACCATTACGTACTGTTCGCTCTACATGGCTCTATCACGTCTACACATATACTACCACCAGTACGTACTGTTCTCTCTACATGGCTCTATCACGTCTATACATATACTACCACTATTACGTACTGTTCGCTCTACATGGCTCTATCGCGTCTACACATATACTACTACCATTACGTACTGTTCGCTCTGCATGGCTCTATCACGTCTACACATATACTACTACCATTACGTACTGTTCGCTCTACATGGCTCTATCACGTTTACACATATACTACTACCATTACGTACTGTTCGCTCTACATGGCTCTATCACGTCTACACATATACTACTACTATTACGTACTGTTCGCTCTGCATGGCTCTATCACGTCTACACATATACTACTACCATTACGTACTGTTCGCTCTACATGGCTCTATCACGTCTACACATATACTACTACCATTACGTACTGCTTGCTATACATGGCTCTATCACGTCTACACATATACTACTACCATTACGTAATGTTCTCTCTACATGGCTCTATCACGTCTACACATATACTACTACCATTACGTACTGTTCTCTCTACATGGCTCTATCACGTCTACACATATACTACTACCATTACGTACTGCTTGCTATACATGGCTCTATCACGTCTACACATATACTACTACCATTACGTAATGTTCTCTCTACATGGCTCTATCACGTCTACACATATACTACTACCATTACGTACTGTTCGCTCGACATGACTCTATCACGTCTACACATATACTACTACCATTACGTACTGCTTGCTATACATGGCTCTATCACGTCTACACATATACTACTACCATTACGTAATGTTCTCTCTACATGGCTCTATCACGTCTACACATATACTACTACCATTACGTACTGTTCTCTCTACATGGCTCTATCACGTCTACACATATACTACTACCATTACGTACTGTTCGCTCTACATGGTTCTATCACGTCTACACATATACTACTACCATTATGTACTGTTCTATCTACATGGCTCTATCACGTCTACACCTATACTACTACCATTACGTACTGTTCTATCTACATGGCTCTATCACGTCTACACATATACTACTACCATTACGTACTGTTCGCTCTACATGGCTCTATCACGTCTACATATATATTACTACCATTACGTACTGTTCGCTCTATATGGCTCTATCACGTCTACACATATACTACTACCATTACGTACTGTTCGCTCTACATGGCTCTATCACGTCTACACATATACTACTACCATTACGTACTGTTCGCTCTACATGGCTCTATCACGTCTACACATATACTACTACCATTACGTACTGTTCGCTCTACATGGGTCTATCACGTCTACACATATACTACTACCATTACGTACTGTTCGCTCTACATGGCTCTATCACGTCTACACATATACTACTACCATTGCGTACTGCTTGCTATACATGGTTCTATCACGTCTACACATATGCTACTACCATTACGTACTGTTCGCTCTACATGGATCTATCACGTCTACACATATACTACTACCATTACGTACTGTTCTCTCTACATGACTCTATCACGTCTACACAAAAACTACTACCATTACCTACTGTTCGCTCTACATGGCCCTATTACGTCTACACATATACTAATACCATTACGTACTGTCCGCTCTACATGGCTCTATCACGTCTACACATATACTACCACCAGTACGTACTGTTCTCTCTACATGGCTCTATCACGTCTACACATATACTACCACTATTACGTACTGTTCGCTCTACATGGCTCTATCACGTCTACACATATACTACTACCATTACGTACTGTTCGCCCTGCATGGCTCTATCACGTCTACACATATACTACTACCATTACGTACTGTTCGCTCTACATGGCTCTATCACGTCTACACATATACTACTACCATTACGTACTGCTTGCTATACATGGCTCTATCACGTCTACACATATACTACTACCATTACGTAATGTTCTCTCTGCATGGCTCTATCACTTCTACACATATACTACTACCATTACGTACTGTTCTGTCTACATGGCTCTATCACGTCTACACATATACTACTACCATTACGTACTGCTTGCTATACATGGCTCTATCACGTCTACACATATACTACTACCATTACGTAATGTTCTCTCTACATGGCTCTATCACGTCTACACATATACTACTACCATTACGTACTGTTCGCTCGACATGACTCTATCACGTCTACACATATACTACTACCATTACGGACTGCTTGCTATACATGGCTCTATCACGTCTACACATATACTACTACCATTACGTAATGTTCTCTCTACATGGCTCTATCACGTCTACACATATACTACTACCATTACGTACTGTTCTCTCTACATGGCTCTATCACGTCTACACATATACTACTACCATTACGTACTGTTCGCTCTACATGGTTCTATCACGTCTACACATATACTACTACCATTATGTACTGTTCTATCTACATGGCTCTATCACGTCTACACCTATACTACTACCATTACGTACTGTTCTATCTACATGGCTCTATCACGTCTACACATATACTACTACCATTACGTACTGTTCGCTCTACATGGCTCTATCACGTCTACATATATATTACTACCATTACGTACTGTTCGCTCTATATGGCTCTATCACGTCTACACATATACTACTACCATTACGTACTGTTCGCTCTACATGGCTCTATCACGTCTACACATATACTACTACCATTACGTACTGTTCGGTCTACATGGCTCTATCACGTCTACACATATACTACTACCATTACGTACTGTTCGCTCTACATGGGTCTATCACGTCTACACATATACTACTACCATTACGTACTGTTCGCTCTACATGGCTCTATCACGTCTACACATATACTACTACCATTGCGTACTGCTTGCTATACATGGCTCTATCACGTCTACACATATGCTACTACCATTACGTACTGTTCGCTCTACATGGATCTATCACGTCTACACATATACTACTACCATTACGTACTGTTCTCTCTACATGACTCTATCACGTCTACACATAAACTACTACCATTACCTACTGTTCGCTCTACATGGCCCTATTACGTCTACACATATACTACTACCATTACGTACTGTTCGCTCTACATGGCTCTATCACGTCTACACATATACTACCACCAGTACGTACTGTTCTCTCTACATGGCTCTATCACGTCTACACATATACTACCACTATTACGTACTGTTCGCTCTACATGGCTCTATCACGTCTACACATATAATACTACCATTACGTACTGTTCGCTCTGCATGGCTCTATCACGTCTACACATATACTACTACCATTACGTACTGTTCGCTCTACATGACTCTATCACGTTTACACATATACTACTACCATTACGTACTGTTCGCTCTACATGGCTCATTCACGTCTACACATATACTACTACTATTACGTACTGCTCGCTCTGCATGGCTCTATCACGTCTACACATATACTACTACCATTACGTAGTGTTCGCTCTACATGGCTCTATCACGTCTACACATATACTACTACCATTACGTACTGTTTGCTCTACATGGCTCTATCACGTCTACACATATACTACTCTAATATTACGTACTGTTCGCTCTACATGGCTCTATCACGTCTACACATATACTACTACCATTACGTACTGTTCGCTCTTCATGGCTCTATCACGTCTACACATATACTACTACCATTACGTACTGTTCGCTCTACATGGCTCTATTACGTCTACACATATACTACAACCATTACGTACTGTTCTATCGACATGGCTCTATCACGTCTACACATATACTACTACTATTACGTACTGTTCGCTCTGCATTGCTCTATCACGTCTACACATATACAACTACCATTACGTACTGTTCTCTCTACATGTCTCTATCACGTCTACACATATACTACTACCATTACGTACTGTTCGCTCTACATGGCTCTATCACGTCTACACATATACTACTACCATTACGTACTGTTTGCTCTACATGGCTCTATCACGTCTACACATATACTACTACCATTACGTACTGTTCTCTCTACATTGCTCTATCACGTCTACACATATACAACTACCATTACGTACTGTTCGCTCTACATTGCTCTATCACGTCTACACATATACTACTACCATTACGTACTGTTCTCTCTACATGGCTCTATCACGTCTACACATATACTACTACCATTACGTACTGTTCGCTCTTCATGGCTCTATCACGTCTACACATATACTACTACCATTACGTACTCTTCGCTCTACATGGCTCTATCACGTCTACACATATACTACTACCATTACGTACTGTTCGCTCTTCATGGCTCTATCACGTCTACACATATACTACTACCATTACGTACTGTTCGCTCTACATGGCTCTATCACGTCTACACCTATACTACTACCATTACATACTGTTCTATCTACATGGCTCTATCACGTCTACACATATACTACTACCATTACGTACTGTTCGCTCTGCATGGCTCTATTACGTCTACACATATACTACTACCATTACGTACTGTTCTATCGACATGGCTCTATCACGTCTACACATATACTACTACTATTACGTACTGTTCATTCTGCATTGCTCTATCACGTCTACGCATATACTACCACCAGTACGTACTGTTCTCTCTACATGGCTTTATCACGTCTACACATATACTACTACCATTACGTACTGTTCTATCTACATGGCTCTATTACGTCTACACATATACAACTACCATTACGTACTGTTCTCTCTACATGGCTCTATTACGTCTACACATATACAACTACCATTACGTACTGTTCTCTCTACATGGCTCTATCACGTCTACACATATACTACTACCAGTACGTACTGTTCGCTCTGCATGGCTCTATCAGGTCTACACATATACTACTACCATTACGTACTGTTCGCTCTACATGACTCGATCACGTCTACACATATACTACTACCATTACGTACTGTTCGCTCTACATGGCTCTATCACGTCTACATATATACTACTACCATTACGTACTGTTCGCTCTACATGGCTCTATCACGTCTACACATATACTACTACCATTACGTACTGTTCTCTCTACATGGCTCTATCACGTCTACACATATACTACTACCATTACGTACTGTTCGCTCTACATGGCTCTATCACGTCTACACATATACTACTACCATTACGTACTGTTCGCTCTACATGGGTCTATCACGTCTACACCTATACTACTACCATTACGTACTGTTCGCTCTACATGGCTCTATCATGTCTACACATATGCTACTACCATTACGTACTGCTTGCTATACATGGCTCTATCACGTCTACACATATACTACTACCATTACGTACTGTTCTCTCTACCTGACCCTATCACGTCTACACATAAACTACTACCATTACGTACTGTTCGCTCTACATGGCCCTATCACGTCTACACATATACTACTACCATTACGTACTGTTCGCTCTACATGGCTCTATCACGTCTACACAAATATTACCACCAGTACGTACTGTTCTCTCTACATGGCTCTATCACGTCTACACATATACTACCACCATTACGTACTGTTTGCTCTACATGGCTCTATCACGTCTACACATATACTACTACCATTACGTACTGTTCGCTCTGCATGGCTCTATCACGTCTACACATATACTACTACCATTACGTACTGTTCGCTCTACATGGCTCTATCACGTCTACACATATACTACTACCATTACGCACTGTTCGCTCTACATGGCTCTATCATGTCTACACATATACTACCACCAGTACGTACTGTTCTCTCTACATGGCTCTATCACGTCTACACATATACTACCACCATTACGTACTGTTCGCTCTACATGGCTCTATCACGTCTACACATATACTACTACTATTACGTACTGTTCGCTCTGCATGGCTCTATCACGTCTACACATATACTACTACCATTACGTACTGTTCTATCTACATGGCTCTATCACGTCTACACATATACTACTAACATTACGTACTGTTCGCTCTACATGGCTCTATTACGTCTACACATATACTACTACCATTACGTACTGTTCTATCTACATGGCTCTATCACGTCTACACATATACTACTACCATTACGTACTGTTCTCTCTACATGGCTCTATCACGTCTACACATATACTACTACCATTACGTACTGTTCACTCTACATGGCTTTATCACGTCTACACATATACTACTACCATTACGTACTGTTCGCTCTACATGGCTCTATCAGGTCTACACATATACTACTACCATTACGTACTGTTCACTCTACATGGCTTTATCACGTCTACACATATACTACTACCATTACGTACTGTTCGCTCTACATGGCTCTATCACGTCTACACATATACTACTCTACCATTACGTACTGTTCGCTCTACATGGCTCTATCACGTCTACACATATACTACTACCATTACGTACTGTTCGCTCTGCATGGCTCTATCACGTCTACACCTATACTACTACCATTACGTACTGTTCGCTGTACATTTTTTTCATTTTAAACATATTTTATTCATAAATAAATGAAATGGATTGGATAGCAGGCAATAGCCTATATAAATCCTCTCCATACACAAGGTAACAGCAACAATCAATAATGCATGCAGTTAATATTTACAATACACAATATAGAATTTCATACTCAAAGGGAAATAACTCGAGTATACAATAGCAGTCAGAAATCTCATATATTCAGTTATTGATACATGTAAGTAATTAACATTGATTAGATTTTATCGACAATTTGGCTGATATGAGATCTACTAAATTTTTTTAAATACAATTAGTTGCTATCTAAAAGTGTTACCAGTGTACGATGTTGCTAGATTTATTACCTCTCAATTTAATTTAAATACTTAATTCATTTTAGAAATTTTTTATTAGCATGCAGTAGGTAATCATAGTGTAAATATGAGATTTATGACATTATATATACATGTATATATTTATAAAACAAAATAAATTATAAATAGAATATCAATAAGTTAATTTAATTTAGTCATGTGAGAGGAATAGTACCGATATTTGCAATCATGGTCCATCATATGTGAGAATACTGTTATAGTTTAAAATGTTTAAAAAATTTAATTTATATTACTATATTATTATCAAATCGTTTGCTCCGCTTAATAAAGGAATGTACTGCACGAAGAAGTTTTACATTCTGATTATAATCAGAGGTTTCACTTCCATAAAGAATGGTTTGAATAGTAAATTCTATGTTAAGTTTATTAAAGGAATCAACAAGTTGTTGCCTATGAATATTGTATAAAGGGCAGTGCATAAAATAATGGGAGGGGCTTTCATAGGGATCATTGCAATGTGGGCAAGATGGTCTGTCAGATAAGTGATGTTGTTGCAAATGTAGATTTAGATTGCTAGCATCATTCCTCATCTGACAGTGTATGATATTTTCTTTTCTGTCACCTATATGAAAATATTTAGGCGAGGCTTTTGTACCAGAGTTCAGTCTTGTCTTAAATATATTAAGAGAAGGACTGGACTTTGTTGAGGCAGGCAGACCATTCCAGAGTCGTAACGTACAAGGGATGAAACTTTTGCTATATGAGACAGTATTACAAAAGGGTAGTCTAAAATTGTCCCCCGATATTTGTTGTCGTAGATTATAATCGTGAATATTTTCTGTGTATGGTTGGATCATGTCATACATATAGTCCGGAGTTAAACCATTTATTATTTTATAGAGTAAAATCAACTTTTGTTTCTCTCTTCTCTTATAAAGGGGTTCCCAGCCAAGTTCACTATATAATTTAGATCTGGATGAATTTACTCTCAACCCTGTAATTATCCTGCCTGCCTCAACCTGAACACTTTCCAATAGATTAGCTTCATTTTGGGTACAATTGTTCCAAATTACATTTCCATATTCTAGTATAGATCGGATAAATGACAAATATATATTAATCAATATATTTCTGTCAACTTGATATTTGAGCATTCTAAGAATTTTCAGTCTGTCACATGCTTTCTTATAAATTTTACTTACATAATCACCCCATTTACAATTACTTTGGAGATCCAGACCCAGATGACAGTGAGTATTAACATCTGTCACTCTGTTTTCCATATCCCCAAAATAAACTGGAGGGTTATTTATATTTCGTCTAGTAAATAAAATTGATTCAGTTTTATTAGGATTAAATTTAATAGCCCAGTTTTGTGACCAGTTATGAATATGAGACAAGTCTGTCGAAAGCATATCTGCAGCTTGTATATAATTTTGTTCATCAACTATTACATACAAAGATGTATCATCGGCAAAGAGTTTGATATTACAATCAAGATCATCAACAATATCGTTTATGTATATAAGGAACAGGAAAGGGCCCAACACTGACCCTTGGGGAACCCCAGCCTCTACATGGCTCTATCACGTCTACACATATACTACTACCATTACGTACTGTTCGCTCTACATGGCTCTATTACGTCTACACATATACTACTACCATTACGTACTGTTCGCTCTACATGGCTCTATCACGTCTACACATATACTACTACCATTACGTACTGTTCGCTCTACATGGCTCTATTACGTCTACACATATACTACTAACATTACGTACTGTTCGCTCTACATGGCTCTATCACGTCTACACATATACTACTACCATTACGTACTGTTCGCTCTACATGGCTCTATCACGTCTACACATATACTACTACCATTACGTACTGTTCGCTCTACATGGCTCTATCACGTCTACACATATACTACTACCATTACGTACTGTTCGCTCTGCATGACTCTATCACGTCTACACATATACTACTACCATTACGTACTGTTCGCTCTGCATGGCTCTATCACGTCTACACATATACTACTCTACCATTACGTACTGTTCGCTCTACATGGCTCTATCACGTCTACACATATACTACCACCATTACGTACTGTTCGCTCTACATGGCTCTATCACGTCTACACATATACTACTACCATTACGTACTGTTCGCTCTGCATGGCACTATCACGTCTACACATATTCTACTACCATTACGTACTGTTCGCTCTACATGGCTCTATCACGTCTACACATATACTACTCTACCATTACGTACTGTTCTCTCTACATGGCTCTATCACGTCTACACATATACTACTACCACTACATACTGTTCTCTCTACATGGCTCTATCACGTCTACACATATACTACTACCATTACGTACTGTTTTCTCTACATGGCTCTATCATGTCTACACATATACTACTACCATTACGTACTGTTCTCTCTACATGGATTTATCACGTCTACACATATACTACTACCATTACGTACTGTTCTCTCTACGTGGCTCTATCATGTCTACACATATACTACTACCATTACGTACTGTTCTTTCTACATGGCTTTATCACGTCTACACATATACTACTACCATTACATACTGTTCGCTCTACATGGCTCTGTCACGTCTACACATATACTACTCTACCATTACGTACTGTTTTCTCTACATGGCTTTATCACGTCTACACATATACTACTACCATTACGTACTATTCGCTCTACATGGTTCTATCACGTCTACACATATACTACTACCATTACGTACTGTTCTCTCTACATGGCTCTATCACGTCTACACATATACTACTACTAATACGTACTGTTCGCTCTGCATGGCTCTATCACGTCTACACATATACTACTACCATTACGTACTGTTCGCTCTACATGGCTCTATCACGTCTACACATATACTTCTACCATTACGTACTGTTCGCTCTACATAGCTCTATCACGTCTACACATATACTACTCTACCATTACGTACTCTTCGCTCTACATGGCTCTATCACGTCTACACATATACTACTACCATTACGTACTGTTCGCTCTACATGGCTCTATCACGTCTACACATATACTACTACCATTACGTACTGCTTGCTATACATGGCTCTATCACGTCTACACATATACTACTACCATTACGTACTGCTTGCTATACATGGCTCTATCACGTCTACACATATACTACTACCATTACGTACTGTTCGCTCTACATGGCTCTATCACGTCTACATATATACTATTACCATTACGTACTGTTCGCTCTACATGGCTCTATCACGTCTACACATCTACTACTACCATTACGTACTGTTCGCTCTACATCGCTCTATCACGTCTACACATATACTACTACCATTACGTACTGTTCGCTCTACATGGCTCTATCACGTCTACACATATACTACTAACATTACGTACTGTTCTCTCTACATGGCTCTATCACGTCTACACATATACTACTACCATTACGTACTGTTCGCTCTACATGGCTCTATCACGTCTACACATATACTACTACTATTACGTACTGTTCTCTCTACATGGCTCTATCACGTCTACACATATACTACTATCATTACGTACTGTTCGCTCTACATGGCTCTATCACGTCTACACATATACTACTAACATTACGTACTGTTCTCTCTACATGGCTCTATCACGTCTACACATATACTACTAACATTACGTATTTTCTCTCTACATGGCTTTATCACGTCTACACATATACTACTACTATTACGTACTGTTCGCTCTACATGGCTCTATCATGTCTACACATATACTACCACCAGTACGTACTGTTCTCTCTACATGGCTTTATCACGTCTACACATATACTACTACCATTACGTACTATTCGCTCTACATGGCTCTATCACGTCTACACCTATACTACTACCATTACGTACTGTTCGCTCTACATGGCTCTATCACGTCTACACATATACTACTACCATTACGTACTGTTCGCTCTACATAGCTCTATCACGTCTACACATATACTACTACCATTACGTACTATTCGCTCTACATGGCTCTATCACGTCTACACCTATACTACTACCATTACGTACTGTTCGCTCTACATGGCTCTATCACGTCTACACATATACTACTACCATTACGTACTATTCGCTCTACATGGCTCTATCACGTCTACACATATACTACTACCATTACGTACTGTTCGCTCTACATGGCTCTATCACGTCTACACATATACTACTACCATTACGTACTGTTCTCTCTACATGGCTCTATCATGTCTACACATATACTACTACCATTACGTACTGTTCGCTCTACATGGCTCTATCACGTCTACACATATACTACTACCATTACGTACTGTTCTCTCTACATGGCTTTATCACGTCTACACATATACTACTACCATTACGTACTGTTCGCTCTACATGGCTCTATCACGTCTACACATATACTACTCTACCATTACGTACTGTTCGCTCTACATGGCTCTATCACGTCTACACATATACTACTACCATTACGTACTGTTCGCTCTGCATGGCTCTATCACGTCTACACCTATACTACTACCATTACGTACTGTTCGCTGTACATTTTTTTTCATTTTAAACATATTTTATTCATAAATAAATGAAATGGATTGGATAGCAGGCAATAGCCTATATAAATCCTCTCCATACACAAGGCAACAGCAACAATCAATAATGCATGCAGTTAATATTTACAATACACAATATAGAATTTCATACTCAAAGCGAAATAACTCGAGTATACAATAGCAGTCAGAAATCTCATATATTCAGTTATTGATACATGTAAGTAATTAACATTGATTAGATTTTATCGACAATTTGGCTGATATGAGATCTACTAAAAAAATTTAAATACAATTAGTTGCTATCTAAAAGTGTTACCAGTGTACGATGTTGCTAGATTTATTACCTCTCAATTTAATTTAAATACTTAATTCATTTTAGAAATTTTTTATTAGCATGCAGTAGGTAATCATAGTGTAAATATGAGATTTATGACATTATATATACATGTATATATTTATAAAACAAAATAAATTATAAATAGAATATCAATAAGTTAATTTAATTTAGTCATGTGAGAGGAATAGTACCGATATTTGCAATCATGGTCCATCATATGTGAGAATACTGTTATAGTTTAAAATGTTTAAAGAATTTAATTTATATTACTATATTATTATCAAATCGTTTGCTCCGCTTAATAAAGGAATGTACTGCACGAAGAAGTTTTACATTCTGATTATAATCAGAGGTTTCACTTCCATAAAGAATGGTTTGAATAGTAAATTCTATGTTAAGTTTATTAAAGGAATCAACAAGTTGTTGCCTATGAATATTGTATAAAGGGCAGTGCATAAAATAATGGGAGGGGCTTTCACAGGGATCATTGCAATGTGGGCAAGATGGTCTGTCAGATAAGTGATGTTGTTGCAAATGTAGATTTAGATTGCTAGCATCATTCCTCATCTGACAGTGTATGATATTTTCTTTTCTGTCACCTATATGAAAATATTTAGGCGAGGCTTTTGTACCAGAGTTCAGTCTTGTCTTAAATATATTAAGAGAAGGACTGGACTTTGTTGAGGCAGGCAGACCATTCCAGAGTCGTAACGTACAAGGGATGAAACTTTTGCTATATGAGACAGTATTACAAAAGGGTAGTCTAAAATTGTCCCCCGATATTTGTTGTCGTAGATTATAATCGTGAATATTTTCTGTGTATGGTTGGATCATGTCATACATATAGTCCGGAGTTAAACCATTTATTATTTTATAGAGTAAAATCAACTTTTGTTTCTCTCTTCTCTTATAAAGGGGTTCCCAGCCAAGTTCACTATATAATTTAGATCTGGATGAATTTACTCTCAACCCTGTAATTATCCTGCCTGCCTCAACCTGAACACTTTCCAATAGATTAGCTTCATTTTGGGTACAATTGTTCCAAATTACATTTCCATATTCTAGTATAGGTCGGATAAATGACAAATATATATTAATCAATATATTTCTGTCAACTTGATATTTGAGCATTCTAAGAATTTTCAGTCTGTCACATGCTTTCTTATAAATTTTACTTACATAATCACCCCATTTACAATTACTTTGGAGATCCAGACCCAGATGACAGTGAGTATTAATATCTGTCACTCTGTTTTCCATATCCCCAAAATAAACTGGAGGGTTATTTATATTTCGTCTAGTAAATAAAATTGATTCAGTTTTATTAGGATTAAATTTAATAGCCCAGTTTTGTGACCAGTTATGAATATGAGACAAGTCTGTCGAAAGCATATCTGCAGCTTGGATATAATTTTGTTCATCAACTATTACATACAAAGATGTATCATCGGCAAAGAGTTTGATATTACAATCAAGATCATCAACAATATCGTTTATGTATATAAGGAACAGGAAAGGGCCCAACACTGACAAATGGGGAACCCCAGCCTCTACATGGCTCTATCACGTCTACACATATACTACTACCATTACGTACTGTTCGCTCTACATGGCTCTATTACGTCTACACATATACTACTACCATTACGTACTGTTCGCTCTACATGGCTCTATCACGTCTACACATATACTACTACCATTACGTACTGTTCGCTCTTCATGGCTCTATCACGTCTACACATATACTACTACCATTACGTACTGTTCACTCTACATGGCTCTATCACGTCTACACCTATACTACTACCATTACATACTGTTCTATCTACATGGCTCTATCACGTCTACACATATACTACTACCATTACGTACTGTTCGCTCTACATGGCTCTATTACGTCTACACATATACTACTACCATTACGTACTGTTCTATTGACATGGCTCTATCACGTCTACACATATACTACTACTATTACGTACTGTTCGCTCTGCATTGCTCTATCACGTCTACGCATATACTACCACCAGTACGTACTGTTCTCTCTACATGGCTTTATCACGTCTACACATATACTACTACCATTACGTACTGTTCTATCTACATGGCTCTATTACGTCTACACATATACAACTACCATTACGTACTGTTCTCTCTACATGGCTCTATTACGACTACACATATACAACTACCATTACGTACTGTTCTCTCTACATGGCTCTATCACGTCTACACATATACTACTACCAGTACGTACTGTTCGCTCTGCATGGCTCTATCAGGTCTACACATATACTACTACCATTACGTACTGTTCGCTCTACATGACTCGATCACGTCTACACATATACTACTACCATTACGTACTGTTCGCTCTACATGGCTCTATCACGTCTACACATATACTACTACCATTACGTACTGTTCGCTCTACATGGCTCTATCACGTCTACACATATACTACTAACATTACGTACTGTTCGCTCTACATGGCTCTATCACGTCTACACATATACTACTACCATTACGTACTGTTCGCTCTACATGGCTCTATCACGTCTACACATATACTACTACCATTACGTACTGTTCGCTCTACATGGCTCTATCACGTCTACACATATACTACTACCATTACGTACTGTTCGCTCTGCATGACTCTATCACGTCTACACATATACTACTACCATTACGTACTGTTCGCTCTGCATGGCTCTATCACGTCTACACATATACTACTCTACCATTACGTACTGTTCGCTCTACATGGCTCTATCACGTCTACACATATACTACTACCATTACGTACTGTTCGCTCTACATGGCTCTATCACGTCTACACATATACTACTACCATTACGTACTGTTCGCTCTGCATGGCACTATCACGTCTACACATATTCTACTACCATTACGTACTGTTCGCTCTACATGGCTCTATCACGTCTACACATATACTACTCTACCATTACGTACTGTTCTCTCTACATGGCTCTATCACGTCTACACATATACTACTACCACTACGTACTGTTCTCTCTACATGGCTCTATCACGTCTACACATATACTACTACCATTACGTACTGTTTTCTCTACATGGCTCTATCATGTCTACACATATACTACTACCATTACGTACTGTTCTCTCTACATGGATTTATCACGTCTACACATATACTACTACCATTACGTACTGTTCTCTCTACGTGGCTCTATCATGTCTACACATATACTACTACCATTACGTACTGTTCTCTCTACATGGCTTTATCACGTCTACACATATACTACTACCATTACATACTGTTCGCTCTACATGGCTCTATCACGTCTACACATATACTACTCTACCATTACGTACTGTTCTCTCTACATGGCTTTATCACGTCTACACATATACTACTACCATTACGTACTATTCGCTCTACATGGTTCTATCACGTCTACACATATACTACTACCATTACGTACTGTTCTCTCTACATGGCTCTATCACGTCTACACATATACTACTACTAATACGTACTGTTCGCTCTGCATGGCTCTATCACGTCTACACATATACTACTACCATTACGTACTGTTCGCTCTACATGGCTCTATCACGTCTACACATATACTTCTACCATTACGTACTGTTCGCTCTACATAGCTCTATCACGTCTACACATATACTACTCTACCATTACGTACTCTTCGCTCTACATGGCTCTATCACGTCTACACATATACTACTACCATTACGTACTGTTCGCTCTACATGGCTCTATCACGTCTACACATATACTACTACCATTACGTACTGCTTGCTATACATGGCTCTATCACGTCTACACATATACTACTACCATTACGTACTGCTTGCTATACATGGCTCTATCACGTCTACACATATACTACTACCATTACGTACTGTTCGCTCTACATGGCTCTATCACGTCTACATATATACTATTACCATTACGTACTGTTCGCTCTACATGGCTCTATCACGTCTACACATCTACTACTACCATTACGTACTGTTCGCTCTACATGGCTCTATCACGTCTACACATATACTACTACCATTACGTACTGTTCGCTCTACATGGCTCTATCACGTCTACACATATACTACTAACATTACGTACTGTTCTCTCTACATGGCTCTATCACGTCTACACATATACTACTACCATTACGTACTGTTCGCTCTACATGGCTCTATCACGTCTACACATATACTACTACTATTACGTACTGTTCTCTCTACATGGCTCTATCACGTCTACACATATACTACTATCATTACGTACTGTTCTCTCTACATGGCTCTATCACGTCTACACATATACTACTACCATTACGTACTGTTCGCTCTACATGGCTCTATCACGTCTACACATATACTACTACCATTACGTACTGCTTGCTATACATGGCTCTATCACGTCTACACATATACTACTACCATTACGTACTGCTTGCTATACATGGCTCTATCACGTCTACACATATACTACTACCATTACGTACTGTTCGCTCTACATGGCTCTATCACGTCTACATATATACTATTACCATTACGTACTGTTCGCTCTACATGGCTCTATCACGTCTACACATATACTATTACCATTACGTACTGTTCGCTCTACATGGCTCTATCACGTCTACACATATACTACTACCATTACGTACTGTTCGCTCTACATGGCTCTATCACGTCTACACATATACTACTAACATTACGTACTGTTCTCTCTACATGGCTCTATCACGTCTACACATATACTACTACCATTACGTACTGTTCGCTCTACATGGCTCTATCACGTCTACACATATACTACTACTATTACGTACTGTTCTCTCTACATGGCTCTATCACATCTACACATATACTACTACCATTACGTACTGTTCGCTCTACATGGCTCTATCACGTCTACACATATACTACTAACATTACGTACTGTTCTCTCTACATGGCTCTATCACGTCTACACATATACTACTAACATTACGTATTTTCTCTCTACATGGCTTTATCACGTCTACACATATACTACTACTATTACGTACTGTTCGCTCTACATGGCTCTATCACGTCTACACATATACTACCACCAGTACGTACTGTTCTCTCTACATGGCTTTATCACGTCTACACATATACTACTACCATTACGTACTGTTCGCTCTACATGGCTCTATCACGTCTACACCTATACTACTACCATTACGTACTGTTCGCTCTACATGGCTCTATCACGTCTACACATATACTACTACCATTACGTACTGTTCGCTCTACATAGCTCTATCACGTCTACACATATACTACTACCATTACGTACTATTCGCTCTACATGGCTCTATCACGTCTACACCTATACTACTACCATTACGTACTGTTCGCTCTACATGGCTCTATCACGTCTACACATATACTACTACCATTACGTACTATTCGCTCTACATGGCTCTATCACGTCTACACATATACTACTACCATTACGTACTGTTCGCTCTACATGGCTCTATCACGTCTACACATATACTACTACCATTACGTACTGTTCTCTCTACATGGCTCTATCACGTCTACACATATACTACCACCAGTACGTACTGTTCTCTCTACATGGCTTTATCACGTCTACACATATACTACTACCATTACGTACTGTTCGCTCTACATGGCTCTATCACGTCTACACATATACTACTCTACCATTACGTACTGTTCGCTCTACATGGCTCTATCACGTCTACACATATACTACTACCATTACGTACTGTTCGCTCTGCATGGCTCTATCACGTCTACACCTATACTACTACCATTACGTACTGTTCGCTGTACATTTTTTTCATTTTAAACATATTTTATTCATAAATAAATGAAATGGATTGGATAGCAGGCAATAGCCTATATAAATCCTCTCCATACACAAGGCAACAGCAACAATCAATTATGCATGCAGTTAATATTTACAATACACAATATAGAATTTCATACTCAAAGGGAAATAACTCGAGTATACAATAGCAGTCAGAAATCTCATATATTCAGTTATTGATACATGTAAGTAATTAACATTGATTAGATTTTATCGACAATTTGGCTGATATGAGATCTACTAAAAAATTTTAAATACAATTAGTTGCTATCTAAAAGTGTTACCAGTGTACGATGTTGCTAGATTTATTACCTCTCAATTTAATTTAAATACTTAATTCATTTTAGAAATTTTTTATTAGCATGCAGTAGGTAATCATAGTGTAAATATGAGATTTATGACATTATATATACATGTATATATTTATAAAACAAAATAAATTATAAATAGAATATCAATAAGTTAATTTAATTTAGTCATGTGAGAGGAATAGTACCGATATTTGCAATCATGGTCCATCATATGTGAGAATACTGTTATAGTTTAAAATGTTTAAAGAATTTAATTTATATTACTATATTATTATCAAATCGTTTGCTCCGCTTAATAAAGGAATGTACTGCACGAAGAAGTTTTACATTCTGATTATAATCAGAGGTTTCACTTCCATAAAGAATGGTTTGAATAGTAAATTCTATGTTAAGTTTATTAAAGGAATCAACAAGTTGTTGCCTATGAATATTGTATAAAGGGCAGTGCATAAAATAATGGGAGGGGCTTTCACAGGGATCATTGCAATGTGGGCAAGATGGTCTGTCAGATAAGTGATGTTGTTGCAAATGTAGATTTAGATTGCTAGCATCATTCCTCATCTGACAGTGTATGATATTTTCTTTTCTGTCACCTATATGAAAATATTTAGGCGAGGCTTTTGTACCAGAGTTCAGTCTTGTCTTAAATATATTAAGAGAAGGACTGGACTTTGTTGAGGCAGGCAGACCATTCCAGAGTCGTAACGTACAAGGGATGAAACTTTTGCTATATGAGACAGTATTACAAAAGGGTAGTCTAAAATTGTCCCCCGATATTTGTTGTCGTAGATTATAATCGTGAATATTTTCTGTGTATGGTTGGATCATGTCATACATATAGTCCGGAGTTAAACCATTTATTATTTTATAGAGTAAAATCAACTTTTGTTTCTCTCTTCTCTTATAAAGGGGTTCCCAGCCAAGTTCACTATATAATTTAGATCTGGATGAATTTACTCTCAACCCTGTAATTATCCTGCCTGCCTCAACCTGAACACTTTCCAATAGATTAGCTTCATTTTGGGTACAATTGTTCCAAATTACATTTCCATATTCTAGTATAGGTCGGATAAATGACAAATATATATTAATCAATATATTTCTGTCAACTTGATATTTGAGCATTCTAAGAATTTTCAGTCTGTCACATGCTTTCTTATAAATTTTACTTACATAATCACCCCATTTACAATTACTTTGGAGATCCAGACCCAGATGACAGTGAGTATTAACATCTGTCACTCTGTTTTCCATATCCCCAAAATAAACTGGAGGGTTATTTATATTTCGTCTAGTAAATAAAATTGATTCAGTTTTATTAGGATTAAATTTAATAGCCCAGTTTTGTGACCAGTTATGAATATGAGACAAGTCTGTCGAAAGCATATCTGCAGCTTGTATATAATTTTGTTCATCAACTATTACATACAAAGATGTATCATCGGCAAAGAGTTTGATATTACAATCAAGATCATCAACAATATCGTTTATGTATATAAGGAACAGGAAAGGGCCCAACACTGACCCTTGGGGAACCCCAGCCTCTACATGGCTCTATCACGTCTACACATATACTACTACCATTACGTACTGTTCGCTCTACATGGCTCTATTACGTCTACACATATACTACTACCATTACGTACTGTTCGCTCTACATGGCTCTATCACGTCTACACATATACTACTACCATTACGTACTGTTCGCTCTACATGGCTCTATCACGTCTACACATATACTACTAACATTACGTACTGTTCGCTCTACATGGCTCTATCACGTCTACACATATACTACTACCATTACGTACTGTTCGCTCTACATGGCTCTATCACGTCTACACATATACTACTACCATTACGTACTGTTCGCTCTACATGGCTCTATCACGTCTACACATATACTACTACCATTACGTACTGTTCGCTCTGCATGACTCTATCACGTCTACACATATACTACTACCATTACGTACTGTTCGCTCTGCATGGCTCTATCACGTCTACACATATACTACTCTACCATTACGTATTGTTCGCTCTACATGGCTCTATCACGTCTACACATATACTACTACCATTACGTACTGTTCGCTCTACATGGCTCTATCACGTCTACACATATACTACCACCATTACGTACTGTTCGCTCTACATGGCTCTATCACGTCTACACATATACTACTACCATTACGTACTGTTCGCTCTGCATGGCACTATCACGTCTACACATATTCTACTACCATTACGTACTGTTCGCTCTACATGGCTCTATCACGTCTACACATATACTACTCTACCATTACGTACTGTTCTCTCTACATGGCTCTATCACGTCTACACATATACTACTACCACTACATACTGTTCTCTCTACATGGCTCTATCACGTCTACACATATACTACTACCATTACGTACTGTTTTCTCTACATGGCTCTATCATGTCTACACATATACTACTACCATTACGTACTGTTCTCTCTACATGGCTCTATCACGTCTACACATATACTACTACCATTACGTACTGTTCGCTCTACATGGCTCTATCACGTCTACACATATACTACTACCATTACGTACTGTTCGCTCTACATGGCTCTATCACGTCTACACATATACTACTAACATTACGTACTGTTCTCTCTACATGGCTCTATCACGTCTACACATATACTACTACCATTACGTACTGTTCGCTCTACATGGCTCTATCACGTCTACACATATACTACTACTATTACGTACTGTTCTCTCTACATGGCTCTATCACGTCTACACATATACTACTATCATTACGTACTGTTCGCTCTACATGGCTCTATCACGTCTACACATATACTACTAACATTACGTACTGTTCTCTCTACATGGCTCTATCACGTCTACACATATACTACTAACATTACGTATTTTCTCTCTACATGGCTTTATCACGTCTACACATATACTACTACTATTACGTACTGTTCGCTCTACATGGCTCTATCACGTCTACACATATACTACCACCAGTACGTACTGTTCTCTCTACATGGCTTTATCACGTCTACACATATACTACTACCATTACGTACTATTCGCTCTACATGGCTCTATCACGTCTACACCTATACTACTACCATTACGTACTGTTCGCTCTACATGGCTCTATCACGTCTACACATATACTACTACCATTACGTACTGTTCGCTCTACATAGCTCTATCACGTCTACACATATACTACTACCATTACGTACTATTCGCTCTACATGGCTCTATCACGTCTACACCTATACTACTACCATTACGTACTGTTCGCTCTACATGGCTCTATCACGTCTACACATACACTACTACCATTACGTACTATTCGCTCTACATGGCCCTATCACGTCTACACATATACTACTACCATTACGTACTGTTCGCTCTACATGGCTCTATCACGTCTACACATATACTACTACCATTACGTACTGTTCTCTCTACATGGCTCTATCACGTCTACACATATACTACTACCATTACGTACTGTTCGCTCTACATGGCTCTATCACGTCTACACATATACTACTACCATTACGTACTGTTCTCTCTACATGGCTTTATCACGTCTACACATATACTACTACCATTACGTACTGTTCGCTCTACATGGCTCTATCACGTCTACACATATACTACTCTACCATTACGTACTGTTCGCTCTACATGGCTCTATCACGTCTACACATATACTACTACCATTACTTACTGTTCGCTCTGCATGGCTCTATCACGTCTACACCTATACTACTACCATTACGTACTGTTCGCTGTACATTTTTTTCATTTTAAACATATTTTATTCATAAATAAATGAAATGGATTGGATAGCAGGCAATAGCCTATATAAATCCTCTCCATACACAAGGCAACAGCAACAATCAATAATGCATGCAGTTAATATTTACAATACACAATATAGAATTTCATACTCAAAGGGAAATAACTCGAGTATACAATAGCAGTCAGAAATCTCATATATTGAGTTATTGATACATGTAAGTAATTAACATTGATTAGATTTTATCGACAATTTGGCTGATATGAGATCTACTAAAAAAATTTAAATACAATTAGTTGCTATCTAAAAGTGTTACCAGTGTACGATGTTGCTAGATTTATTACCTCTCAATTTAATTTAAATACTTAATTCATTTTAGAAATTTTTTATTAGCATGCAGTAGGTAATCATAGTGTAAATATGAGATTTATGACATTATATATACATGTATATATTTATAAAACAAAATAAATTATAAATAGAATATCAATAAGTTAATTTAATTTAGTCATGTGAGAGGAATAGTACCGATATTTGCAATCATGGTCCATCATATGTGAGAATACTGTTATAGTTTAAAATGTTTAAAGAATTTAATTTATATTACTATATTATTATCAAATCGTTTGCTCCGCTTAATAAAGGAATGTACTGCACGAAGAAGTTTTACATTCTGATTATAATCAGAGGTTTCACTTCCATAAAGAATGGTTTGAATAGTAAATTCTATGTTAAGTTTATTAAAGGAATCAACAAGTTGTTGCCTATGAATATTGTATAAAGGGCAGTGCATAAAATAATGGGAGGGGCTTTCACAGGGATCATTGCAATGTGGGCAAGATGGTCTGTCAGATAAGTGATGTTGTTGCAAATGTAGATTTAGATTGCTAGCATCATTCCTCATCTGACAGTGTATGATATTTTCTTTTCTGTCACCTATATGAAAATATTTAGGCGAGGCTTTTGTACCAGAGTTCAGTCTTGTCTTAAATATATTAAGAGAAGGACTGGACTTTGTTGAGGCAGGCAGACCATTCCAGAGTCGTAACGTACAAGGGATGAAACTTTTGCTATATGAGACAGTATTACAAAAGGGTAGTCTAAAATTGTCCCCCGATATTTGTTGTCGTAGATTATAATCGTGAATATTTTCTGTGTATGGTTGGATCATGTCATACATATAGTCCGGAGTTAAACCATTTATTATTTTATAGAGTAAAATCAACTTTTGTTTCTCTCTTCTCTTATAAAGGGGTTCCCAGCCAAGTTCACTATATAATTTAGATCTGGATGAATTTACTCTCAACCCTGTAATTATCCTGCCTGCCTCAACCTGAACACTTTCCAATAGATTAGCTTCATTTTGGGTACAATTGTTCCAAATTACATTTCCATATTCTAGTATAGGTCGGATAAATGACAAATATATATTAATCAATATATTTCTGTCAACTTGATATTTGAGCATTCTAAGAATTTTCAGTCTGTCACATGCTTTCTTATAAATTTTACTTACATAATCACCCCATTTACAATTACTTTGGAGATCCAGACCCAGATGACAGTGAGTATTAACATCTGTCACTCTGTTTTCCATATCCCCAAAATAAACTGGAGGGTTATTTATATTTCGTCTAGTAAATAAAATTGATTCAGTTTTATTAGGATTAAATTTAATAGCCCAGTTTTGTGACCAGTTATGAATATGAGACAAGTCTGTCGAAAGCATATCTGCAGCTTGGATATAATTTTGTTCATCAACTATTACATACAAAGATGTATCATCGGCAAAGAGTTTGATATTACAATCAAGATCATCAACAATATCGTTTATGTATATAAGGAACAGGAAAGGGCCCAACACTGACCCTTGGGGAACCCCAGCCTCTACATGGCTCTATCACGTCTACACATATACTACTACCATTACGTACTGTTCGCTCTACATGGCTCTATTACGTCTACACATATACTACTACCATTACGTACTGTTCGCTCTACATGGCTCTATCACGTCTACACATATACTACTACCATTACGTACTGTTCGCTCTTCATGGCTCTATCACGTCTACACATATACTACTACCATTACGTACTGTTCACTCTACATGGCTCTATCACGTCTACACCTATACTACTACCATTACATACTGTTCGCTCTACATGGCTCTATCACGTCTACACATATACTACTACCATTACGTACTGTTCGCTCTACATGGCTCTATTACGTCTACACATATACTACTACCATTACGTACTGTTCTATCGACATGGCTCTATCACGTCTACACATATACTACTACTATTACGTACTGTTCGCTCTGCATTGCTCTATCACGTCTACGCATATACTACCACCAGTACGTACTGTTCTCTCTACATGGCTTTATCACGTCTACACATATACTACTACCATTACGTACTGTTCTATCTACATGGCTCTATTACGTCTACACATATACAACTACCATTACGTACTGTTCTCTCTACATGGCTCTATTACGACTACACATATACAACTACCATTACGTACTGTTCTCTCTACATGGCTCTATCACGTCTACACATATACTACTACCAGTACGTACTGTTCGCTCTGCATGGCTCTATCAGGTCTACACATATACTACTACCATTACGTACTGTTCGCTCTACATGACTCGATCACGTCTACACATATACTACTACCATTACGTACTGTTCGCTCTACATGGCTCTATCACGTCTACATATATACTACTACCATTACGTACTGTTCGCTCTACATGGCTCTATCACGTCTACACATATACTACTACCATTACGTACTGTTCTCTCTACATGGCTCTATCACGTCTACACATATACTACTACCATTACGTACTGTTCGCTCTACATGGCTCTATCACGTCTACACATATACTACTACCATTACGTACTGTTCGCTCTACATGGCTCTATCACGTCTACACCTATACTACTACCATTACGTACCGTTCGCTCTACATGGCTCTATCATGTCTACACATATGCTACTACCATTACGTACTGCTTGCTATACATGGCTCTATCACGTCTACACATATGCTACTACCATTACGTACTGTTCTCTCTACCTGACTATATCACGTCTACACATAAACTACTACCATTACGTACTGTTCGCTCTACATGGCCCTATCACGTCTACACATATACTACTACCATTACGTACTGTTCGCTCTAAATGGCTCTATCACGTCTACACAAATACTACCACCAGTACGTACTGTTCTCTCTACATGGCTCTATCACGTCTACACATATACTACCACCATTACGTACTGTTCGCTCTACATGGCTCTATCACGTCTACACATATACTACTACCATTACGTACTGTTCGCTCTGCATGGCTCTATCACGTCTACACATATACTACTACCATTACGTACTGTTCGCTCTACATGGCTCTATCACGTCTACACATATACTACTACCATTACGTACTGTTCGCCCTACATGACTCTATCACGTCTACACATACACTACTACCATTACGTACTGTTCGCTCTACATGGCTCTATCATGTCTACACATATACTACCACCAGTACGTACTGTTCTCTCTACATGGCTCTATCACGTCTACACATATACTACCACCATTACGTACTGTTCGCTCTACATGGCTCTATCACGTCTACACATATACTACTACCATTACGTACTGTTCGCTCTGCATGGCTCTATCACGTCTACACATATACTACTACCATTACGTACTGTTCTCTCTACATAGCTCTATCACGTCTACACATATACTACTACCATTACGTACTGTTCGCTCTACATGGCTCTATCACGTCTACACATATACTACTACCATTACGTACTATTCGCTCTACATGGCTCTATCACGTCTACACCTATACTACTACCATTACGTACTGTTCTATCCACATGGCTCTATCACGTCTACACATATACTACTAACATTACGTACTGTTCGCTCTACATGGCTCTATCACGTCTACAAATATACTACTACCATTACGTACTGTTCTATCTACATGGCTCTATCACGTCTACACATATACTACTACTATTACGTACTGTTCTCTCTACATGGCTCTATCAGGTCTACACATATACTACTATCATTACGTACTGTTCACTCTACATGGCTTTATCACGTCTACACATATACTACTACCATTACGTACTGTTTGCTCTACATGGCTCTATCACGTCTACACATATATGTTAAGTTTATTAAAGGAATCAACAAGTTGTTGCCTATGAATATTGTATAAAGGGCAGTGCATAAAATAATGGGAGGGGCTTTCACAGGGATCATTGCAATGTGGGCAAGATGGTCTGTCAGATAAGTGATGGTGTTGCAAATGTAGATTTAGATTGCTAGCATCATTCCTCATCTGACAGTGTATGATATTTTCTTTTCTGTCACCTATATGAAAATATTTAGGCGAGGCTTTTGTACCAGAGTTCAGTCTTGTCTTAAATATATTAAGAGAAGGACTGGACTTTGTTGAGGCAGGCAGACCATTCCAGAGTCGTAACGTACAAGGGATGAAACTTTTGCTATATGAGACAGTATTACAAAAGGGTAGTCTAAAATTGTCCCCCGATATTTGTTGTCGTAGATTATAATCGTGAATATTTTCTGTGTATGGTTGGATCATGTCATACATATAGTCCGGAGTTAAACCATTTATTATTTTATAGAGTAAAATCAACTTTTGTTTCTCTCTTCTCTTATAAAGGGGTTCCCAGCCAAGTTCACTATATAATTTAGATCTGGATGAATTTACTCTCAACCCTGTAATTATCCTGCCTGCCTCAACCTGAACACTTTCCAATAGATTAGCTTCATTTTGGGTACAATTGTTCCAAATTACATTTCCATATTCTAGTATAGGTCGGATAAATGACAAATATATATTAATCAATATATTTCTGTCAACTTGATATTTGAGCATTCTAAGAATTTTCAGTCTGTCACATGCTTTCTTATAAATTTTACTTACATAATCACCCCATTTACAATTACTTTGGAGATCCAGACCCAGATGACAGTGAGTATTAACATCTGTCACTCTGTTTTCCATATCCCCAAAATAAACTGGAGGGTTATTTATATTTCGTCTAGTAAATAAAATTGATTCAGTTTTATTAGGATTAAATTTAATAGCCCAGTTTTGTGACCAGTTATGAATATGAGACAAGTCTGTCGAAAGCATATCTGCAGCTTGGATATAATTTTGTTCATCAACTATTACATACAAAGATGTATCATCGGCAAAGAGTTTGATATTACAATCAAGATCATCAACAATATCGTTTATGTATATAAGGAACAGGAAAGGGCCCAACACTGACCCTTGGGGAACCCCAGCCTCTACATGGCTCTATCACGTCTACACATATACTACTACCATTACGTACTGTTCGCTCTACATGGCTCTATTACGTCTACACATATACTACTACCATTACGTACTGTTCGCTCTACATGGCTCTATCACGTCTACACATATACTACTACCATTACGTACTGTTCGCTCTACATGGCTCTATCACGTCTACACATATACTACTAACATTACGTACTGTTCGCTCTACATGGCTCTATCACGTCTACACATATACTACTACCATTACGTACTGTTCGCTCTACATGGCTCTATCACGTCTACACATATACTACTACCATTACGTACTGTTCGCTCTACATGGCTCTATCACGTCTACACATATACTACTACCATTACGTACTGTTCGCTCTGCATGACTCTATCACGTCTACACATATACTACTACCATTACGTACTGTTCGCTCTGCATGGCTCTATCACGTCTACACATATACTACTCTACCATTACGTACTGTTCGCTCTACATGGCTCTATCACGTCTACACATATACTACTACCATTACGTACTGTTCGCTCTACATGGCTCTATCACGTCTACACATATACTACTACCATTACGTACTGTTCGCTCTACATGGCTCTATCACGTCTACACATATACTACTACCATTACGTACTGTTCGCTCTGCATGGCTCTATCACGTCTACACATATTCTACTACCATTACGTACTGTTCGCTCTACATGGCTCTATCACGTCTACACATATACTACTCTACCATTACGTACTGTTCTCTCTACATGGCTCTATCACGTCTACACATATACTACTACCATTACGTACTGTTCTGTCTACATGGCTCTATCACGTCTACACATATACTACTACCATTACGTACTGCTCGCTCTAAATGGCTCTATCACGTCTACACATATACTACTCTACCATTACGTACCGTTCTCTCTACATGGCTCTATCACGTCTACACATATACTACTACCATTACGTACTGTTTTCTCTACATGACTCTATCATGTCTACACATATACTACTACCATTACGTACTGTTCTCTCTACATGGCTTTATCACGTCTACACATATACTACTACCATTACGTACTGTTCTCTCTACGTGGCTCTATCATGTCTACACATATACTACTACCATTACGTACTGTTCTCTCTACATGGCTTTATCACGTCTACACATATACTACTACCATTACATACTGTTCGCTCTACATGGCTCTATCACGTCTACACATATACTACTCTACCATTACGTACTGTTCTCTCTACATGGCTTTATCACGTCTACACATATACTACTACCATTACGTACTATTCGCTCTACATGGTTCTATCACGTCTACACATATACTACTACCATTACGTACTGTTCTCTCTACATGGCTCTATCACGTCTACACATATACTACTACCATTACGTACTGTTCTCTCTACATGGCTCTATCACGTCTACACATATACTACTACCATTACGTACTGTTCGCTCTACATGGCTCTATCACGTCTACACATATACAACTACCATTACGTACTGTTCTCTCTACATGGCTCTATCACGTCTACATATATACTACTACCATTTCGTACTGTTCTCTCTACATGGCTCTATCACGTCTACACATATACTACTACCATTACGTACTGTTCGCTCTACATGGCTCTATCACGTCTACACATATACTACTAACATTACGTACTGTTCGCTCTCCATGGCGCTATCACGTCTACACATATACTACTACCATTACATACTCTTCTCTCTACATGGCTCTATCACGTCTACACATATACTACTACTATTACGTACTGTTCTCTCTACATGGCTCTATCACGTCTACACATATACTACTACCATTACGTACTGTTCGCTCTACATGGCTCTATCACGTCTACACATATACTACTAACATTACGTACTGTTCGGTCTACATGGCTCTATCACGTCTACACATATACTACTACCATTACGTACTGTTCGCTCTACATGGCTCTATCACGTCTACACATATACTACTACCATTACGTACTGTTCGCTCTACATGGCTCTATCACGTCTACATATATACTACTACCATTACGTACTGTTCGCTCTGCATGACTCTATCACGTCTACACATATACTACTACCATTACGTACTGTTCGCTCTGCATGGCTCTATCACGTCTACACATATACTACTCTACCATTACGTACTGTTCGCTCTACATGGCTCTATCACGTCTACACATATACTACTACCATTACGTACTGTTCGCTCTACATGGCTCTATCACGTCTACACATATACTACTACCATTACGTACTGTTCGCTCTGCATGGCACTATCACGTCTACACATATTCTACTACCATTACGTACTGTTCGCTCTACATGGCTCTATCACGTCTACACATATACTACTCTACCATTACGTACTGTTCTCTCTACATGGCTCTATCACGTCTACACATATACTACTACCACTACGTACTGTTCTCTCTACATGGCTCTATCACGTCTACACATATACTACTACCATTACGTACTGTTTTCTCTACATGGCTCTATCATGTCTACACATATACTACTACCATTACGTACTGTTCTCTCTACATGGCTTTATCACGTCTACACATATACTACTACCATTACGTACTGTTCTCTCTACGTGGCTCTATCATGTCTACACATATACTACTACCATTACGTACTGTTCTCTCTACATGGCTTTATCACGTCTACACATATACTACTACCATTACATACTGTTCGCTCTACATGGCTCTATCACGTCTACACATATACTACTCTACCATTACGTACTGTTCTCTCTACATGGCTTTATCACGTCTACACATATACTACTACCATTACGTACTATTCGCTCTACATGGTTCTATCACGTCTACACATATACTACTACCATTACGTACTGTTCTCTCTACATGGCTCTATCACGTCTACACATATACTACTACTAATACGTACTGTTGGCTCTGCATGGCTCTATCACGTCTACACATATACTACTACCATTACGTACTGTTCGCTCTACATGGCTCTATCACGTCTACACATATACTTCTACCATTACGTACTGTTCGCTCTACATAGCTCTATCACGTCTACACATATACTACTCTACCATTACGTACTCTTCGCTCTACATTGCTCTATCACGTCTACACATATACTACTACCATTACGTACTGTTCGCTCTACATGGCTCTATCAAGTCTACACATATACTACTACCATTACGTACTGCTTGCTATACATGGCTCTATCACGTCTACACATATACTACTACCATTACGTACTGTTCGCTCTACATGGCTCTATCACGTCTACATATATACTATTACCATTACGTACTGTTCGCTCTACATGGCTCTATCACGTCTACACATATACTACTACCATTACGTACTGTTCGCTCTACATGGCTCTATCACGTCTACACATATACTACTACCATTACGTACTGTTCGCTCTACATGGCTCTATCACGTCTACGCATATACTACTAACATTACGTACTGTTCTCTCTACATGGCTCTATCACGTCTACACATATACTACTACCATTACGTACTGTTCGCTCTACATGGCTCTATCACGTCTACACATATACTACTACTATTACGTACTGTTCTCTCTGCATGGCTCTATCACGTCTACACATATACTACTACCATTACGTACTGTTCGCTCTACATGGCTCTATCACGTCTACACATATACTACTAACATTACGTACTGTTCTCTCTACATGGCTCTATCACGTCTACACATATACTACTAACATTACGTATTTTCTCTCTACATGGCTTTATCACGTCTACACATATACTACTACTATTACGTACTGTTTGCTCTACATGGCTCTATCACGTCTACACATATACTACCACCAGTACGTACTGTTCTCTCTACATGGCTTTATCACGTCTACACATATACTACTACCATTACGTACTGTTCGCTCTACATGGCTCTATCACGTCTACACCTATACTACTACCATTACGTACTGTTCGCTCTACATGGCTCTATCACGTCTACACATATACTACTACCATTACGTACTGTTCGCTCTACATAGCTCTATCACGTCTACACATATACTACTACCATTACGTACTATTCGCTCTACATGGCTCTATCACGTCTACACCTATACTACTACCATTACGTACTGTTCGCTCTACATGACTCTATCACGTCTACACATATACTACTACCATTACGTACTATTCGCTCTACATGGCTCTATCACGTCTACACATATACTACTACCATTACGTACTGTTCGCTTTACATGGCTCTATCACGTCTACACATATACTACTACCATTACGTACTGTTCTCTCTACATGGCTCTATCACGTCTACACATATACTACCACCAGTACGTACTGTTCTCTCTACATGGCTTTATCACGTCTACACATATACTACTCTACCATTACGTACTCTTCGCTCTACATGGCTCTATCACGTCTACACATATACTACTACCATTACGTACTGTTCGCTCTACATGGCTCTATCACGTCTACACATATACTACTACCATTACGTACTGCTTGCTATACATGGCTCTATCACGTCTACACATATACTACTACCATTACGTACTGCTTGCTATACATGGCTCTATCACGTCTACACATATACTACTACCATTACGTACTGTTCGCTCTACATGGCTCTATCACGTCTACATATATACTATTACCATTACGTACTGTTCGCTCTACATGGCTCTATCACGTCTACACATATACTATTACCATTACGTACTGTTCGCTCTACATGGCTCTATCACGTCTACACATATACTACTACCATTACGTACTGTTCGCTCTACATGGCTCTATCACGTCTACACATATACTACTAACATTACGTACTGTTCTCTCTACATGGCTCTATCACGTCTACACATATACTACTACCATTACGTACTGTTCGCTCTACATGGCTCTATCACGTCTACACATATACTACTACTATTACGTACTGTTCTCTCTACATGGCTCTATCACATCTACACATATACTACTACCATTACGTACTGTTCGCTCTACATGGCTCTATCACGTCTACACATATACTACTAACATTACGTACTGTTCTCTCTACATGGCTCTATCACGTCTACACATATACTACTAACATTACGTATTTTCTCTCTACATGGCTTTATCACGTCTACACATATACTACTACTATTACGTACTGTTCGCTCTACATGGCTCTATCACGTCTACACATATACTACCACCAGTACGTACTGTTCTCTCTACATGGCTTTATCACGTCTACACATATACTACTACCATTACGTACTGTTCGCTCTACATGGCTCTATCACGTCTACACCTATACTACTACCATTACGTACTGTTCGCTCTACATGGCTCTATCACGTCTACACATATACTACTACCATTACGTACTGTTCGCTCTACATAGCTCTATCACGTCTACACATATACTACTACCATTACGTACTATTCGCTCTACATGGCTCTATCACGTCTACACCTATACTACTACCATTACGTACTGTTCGCTCTACATGGCTCTATCACGTCTACACATATACTACTACCATTACGTACTATTCGCTCTACATGGCTCTATCACGTCTACACATATACTACTACCATTACGTACTGTTCGCTCTACATGGCTCTATCACGTCTACACATATACTACTACCATTACGTACTGTTCTCTCTACATGGCTCTATCACGTCTACACATATACTACCACCAGTACGTACTGTTCTCTCTACATGGCTTTATCACGTCTACACATATACTACTACCATTACGTACTGTTCGCTCTACATGGCTCTATCACGTCTACACATATACTACTCTACCATTACGTACTGTTCGCTCTACATGGCTCTATCACGTCTACACATATACTACTACCATTACGTACTGTTCGCTCTGCATGGCTCTATCACGTCTACACCTATACTACTACCATTACGTACTGTTCGCTGTACATTTTTTTCATTTTAAACATATTTTATTCATAAATAAATGAAATGGATTGGATAGCAGGCAATAGCCTATATAAATCCTCTCCATACACAAGGCAACAGCAACAATCAATTATGCATGCAGTTAATATTTACAATACACAATATAGAATTTCATACTCAAAGGGAAATAACTCGAGTATACAATAGCAGTCAGAAATCTCATATATTCAGTTATTGATACATGTAAGTAATTAACATTGATTAGATTTTATCGACAATTTGGCTGATATGAGATCTACTAAAAAATTTTAAATACAATTAGTTGCTATCTAAAAGTGTTACCAGTGTACGATGTTGCTAGATTTATTACCTCTCAATTTAATTTAAATACTTAATTCATTTTAGAAATATTTTATTAGCATGCAGTAGGTAATCATAGTGTAAATATGAGATTTATGACATTATATATACATGTATATATTTATAATACAAAATAAATTATAAATAGAATATCAATAAGTTAATTTAATTTAGTCATGTGAGAGGAATAGTACCGATATTTGCAATCATGGTCCATCATATGTGAGAATACTGTTATAGTTTAAAATGTTTAAAGAATTTAATTTATATTACTATATTATTATCAAATCGTTTGCTCCGCTTAATAAAGGAATGTACTGCACGAAGAAGTTTTACATTCTGATTATAATCAGAGGTTTCACTTCCATAAAGAATGGTTTGAATAGTAAATTCTATGTTAAGTTTATTAAAGGAATCAACAAGTTGTTGCCTATGAATATTGTATAAAGGGCAGTGCATAAAATAATGGGAGGGGCTTTCACAGGGATCATTGCAATGTGGGCAAGATGGTCTGTCAGATAAGTGATGTTGTTGCAAATGTAGATTTAGATTGCTAGCATCATTCCTCATCTGACAGTGTATGATATTTTCTTTTCTGTCACCTATATGAAAATATTTAGGCGAGGCTTTTGTACCAGAGTTCAGTCTTGTCTTAAATATATTAAGAGAAGGACTGGACTTTGTTGAGGCAGGCAGACCATTCCAGAGTCGTAACGTACAAGGGATGAAACTTTTGCTATATGAGACAGTATTACAAAAGGGTAGTCTAAAATTGTCCCCCGATATTTGTTGTCGTAGATTATAATCGTGAATATTTTCTGTGTATGGTTGGATCATGTCATACATATAGTCCGGAGTTAAACCATTTATTATTTTATAGAGTAAAATCAACTTTTGTTTCTCTCTTCTCTTATAAAGGGGTTCCCAGCCAAGTTCACTATATAATTTAGATCTGGATGAATTTACTCTCAACCCTGTAATTATCCTGCCTGCCTCAACCTGAACACTTTCCAATAGATTAGCTTCATTTTGGGTACAATTGTTCCAAATTACATTTCCATATTCTAGTATAGGTCGGATAAATGACAAATATATATTAATCAATATATTTCTGTCAACTTGATATTTGAGCATTCTAAGAATTTTCAGTCTGTCATATGCTTTCTTATAAATTTTACTTACATAATCACCCCATTTACAATTACTTTGGAGATCCAGACCCAGATGACAGTGAGTATTAACATCTGTCACTCTGTTTTCCATATCCCCAAAATAAACTGGAGGGTTATTTATATTTCGTCTAGTAAATAAAATTGATTCAGTTTTATTAGGATTAAATTTAATAGCCCAGTTTTGTGACCAGTTATGAATATGAGACAAGTCTGTCGAAAGCATATCTGCAGCTTGTATATAATTTTGTTCATCAACTATTACATACAAAGATGTATCATCGGCAAAGAGTTTGATATTACAATCAAGATCATCAACAATATCGTTTATGTATATAAGGAACAGGAAAGGGCCCAACACTGACCCTTGGGGAACCCCAGCCTCTACATGGCTCTATCACGTCTACACATATACTACTACCATTACGTACTGTTCGCTCTACATGGCTCTATTACGTCTACACATATACTACTACCATTACGTACTGTTCGCTCTACATGGCTCTATCACGTCTACACATATACTACTACCATTACGTACTGTTCGCTCTACATGGCTCTATCACGTCTACACATATACTACTACCATTACGTACTGTTCGCTCTACATGGCTCTATCACGTCTACACATATACTACTAACATTACGTACTGTTCGCTCTACATGGTTCTATCACGTCTACACATATACTACTACCATTACGTACTGTTCGCTCTACATGGCTCTATCACGTCTACACATATACTACTACCATTACGTACTGTTCGCTCTACATGGCTCTATCACGTCTACACATATACTACTACCATTACGTACTGTTCGCTCTGCATGACTCTATCACGTCTACACATATACTACTACCATTACGTACTGTTCGCTCTGCATGGCTCTATCACGTCTACACATATACTACTCTACCATTACGTACTGTTCGCTCTACATGGCTCTATCACGTCTACACATATACTACTACCATTACGTACTGTTCGCTCTACATGGCTCTATCACGTCTACACATATACTACTACCATTACGTACTGTTCGCTCTACATGGCTCTATCACGTCTACACATATACTACTACCATTACGTACTGTTCGCTCTGCATGGCTCTATCACGTCTACACATATTCTACTACCATTACGTACAGTTCTCTCTACATGGCTCTATCACGTCTACACATATACTACTCTACCATTACGTACTGTTCTCTCTACATGGCTCTATCACGTCTACACATATACTACTACCATTACGTACTGTTCTCTCTACATGGCTCTATCACGTCTACACATATACTACTACCATTACGTACTGCTCGCTCTACATGGCTCTATCACGTCTACACATATACTACTCTACCATTACGTACTGTTCTCTCTACATGGCTCTATCACGTCTACACATATACTACTACCATTACGTACTGTTTTCTCTACATGACTCTATCATGTCTACACATATACTACTACCATTACATACTGTTCTCTCTACATGGCTTTATCACGTCTACACATATACTACTACCATTATCTACTGTTCTCTCTACGTGGCTCTATCATGTCTACACATATACTACTACCATTACGTACTGTTCTCTCTACATGGCTTTATCACGTCTACACATATACTACTACCATTACATACTGATCGCTCTACATGGCTCTATCACGTCTACACATATACTACTCTACCATTACGTACTGTTCTCTCTACATGGCTTTATCACGTCTACACATATACTACTACCATTACGTACTATTCGCTCTACATGGTTCTATCACGTCTACACATATACTACTACCATTACGTACTGTTCTCTCTACATGGCTCTATCACGTCTACACATATACTACTACCATTACGTACTGTTCTCTCTACATGGCTCTATCACGTCTACACATATACTACTACCATTACGTACTGTTCGCTCTACATGGCTCTATCACGTCTACACATATACAACTACCATTACGTACTGTTCTCTCTACATGGCTCTATCACGTATACACATATACTACTACCATTACGTACTGTTCGCTCTACATGGCTCTATCACGTCTACACATATACTACTACCATTACGTACTGTTCGCTCTACATGGCTCTATCACGTCTACACATATACTACTACCATTACGTACTGTTCGCTCTACATGGCTCTATCACGTCTACACATATACTACTACTATTACGTACTGTTCTCTCTACATGGCTCTATCACATCTACACATATACTACTACCATTACGTACTGTTCGCTCTACATGGCTCTATCACGTCTACACATATACTAATAACATTACGTACTGTTCTCTCTACATGGCTCTATCACGTCTACACATATACTACTAACATTACGTATTTTCTCTCTACATGGCTTTATCACGTCTACACATATACTACTACTATTACGTACTGTTCGCTCTACATGGCTCTATCACGTCTACACATATACTACCACCAGTACGTACTGTTCTCTCTACATGGCTTTATCACGTCTACACATATACTACTACCATTACGTACTGTTCGCTCTACATGGCTCTATCACGTCTACACCTATACTACTACCATTACGTACTGTTCGCTCTACATGGCTCTATCACGTCTACACATATACTACTACCATTACGTACTGTTCGCTCTACATAGCTCTATCACGTCTACACATATACTACTACCATTACGTACTATTCGCTCTACATGGCTCTATCACGTCTACACCTATACTACTACCATTACGTACTGTTCGCTCTACATGGCTCTATCACGTCTACACATATACTACTACCATTACGTACTATTCGCTCTACATGGCTCTATCACGTCTACACATATACTACTACCATTACGTACTGTTCGCTCTACATGGCTCTATCACGTCTACACATATACTACTACCATTACGTACTGTTCTCTCTACATGGCTCTATCACGTCTACACATATACTACCACCAGTACGTACTGTTCTCTCTACATGGCTTTATCACGTCTACACATATACTACTACCATTACGTACTGTTCGCTCTACATGGCTCTATCACGTCTACACATATACTACTCTACCATTACGTACTGTTCGCTCTACATGGCTCTATCACGTCTACACATATACTACTACCATTACGTACTGTTCGCTCTGCATGGCTCTATCACGTCTACACCTATACTACTACCATTACGTACTGTTCGCTGTACATTTTTTTCATTTTAAACATATTTTATTCATAAATAAATGAAATGGATTGGATAGCAGGCAATAGCCTATATAAATCCTCTCCATACACAAGGCAACAGCAACAATCAATTATGCATGCAGTTAATATTTACAATACACAATATAGAATTTCATACTCAAAGGGAAATAACTCGAGTATACAATAGCAGTCAGAAATCTCATATATTCAGTTATTGATACATGTAAGTAATTAACATTGATTAGATTTTATCGACAATTTGGCTGATATGAGATCTACTAAAAAATTTTAAATACAATTAGTTGCTATCTAAAAGTGTTACCAGTGTACGATGTTGCTAGATTTATTACCTCTCAATTTAATTTAAATACTTAATTCATTTTAGAAATATTTTATTAGCATGCAGTAGGTAATCATAGTGTAAATATGAGATTTATGACATTATATATACATGTATATATTTATAAAACAAAATAAATTATAAATAGAATATCAATAAGTTAATTTAATTTAGTCATGTGAGAGGAATAGTACCGATATTTGCAATCATGGTCCATCATATGTGAGAATACTGTTATAGTTTAAAATGTTTAAAGAATTTAATTTATATTACTATATTATTATCAAATCGTTTGCTCCGCTTAATAAAGGAATGTACTGCACGAAGAAGTTTTACATTCTGATTATAATCAGAGGTTTCACTTCCATAAAGAATGGTTTGAATAGTAAATTCTATGTTAAGTTTATTAAAGGAATCAACAAGTTGTTGCCTATGAATATTGTATAAAGGGCAGTGCATAAAATAATGGGAGGGGCTTTCACAGGGATCATTGCAATGTGGGCAAGATGGTCTGTCAGATAAGTGATGTTGTTGCAAATGTAGATTTAGATTGCTAGCATCATTCCTCATCTGACAGTGTATGATATTTTCTTTTCTGTCACCTATATGAAAATATTTAGGCGAGGCTTTTGTACCAGAGTTCAGTCTTGTCTTAAATATATTAAGAGAAGGACTGGACTTTGTTGAGGCAGGCAGACCATTCCAGAGTCGTAACGTACAAGGGATGAAACTTTTGCTATATGAGACAGTATTACAAAAGGGTAGTCTAAAATTGTCCCCCGATATTTGTTGTCGTAGATTATAATCGTGAATATTTTCTGTGTATGGTTGGATCATGTCATACATATAGTCCGGAGTTAAACCATTTATTATTTTATAGAGTAAAATCAACTTTTGTTTCTCTCTTCTCTTATAAAGGGGTTCCCAGCCAAGTTCACTATATAATTTAGATCTGGATGAATTTACTCTCAACCCTGTAATTATCCTGCCTGCCTCAACCTGAACACTTTCCAATAGATTAGCTTCATTTTGGGTACAATTGTTCCAAATTACATTTCCATATTCTAGTATAGGTCGGATAAATGACAAATATATATTAATCAATATATTTCTGTCAACTTGATATTTGAGCATTCTAAGAATTTTCAGTCTGTCATATGCTTTCTTATAAATTTTACTTACATAATCACCCCATTTACAATTACTTTGGAGATCCAGACCCAGATGACAGTGAGTATTAACATCTGTCACTCTGTTTTCCATATCCCCAAAATAAACTGGAGGGTTATTTATATTTCGTCTAGTAAATAAAATTGATTCAGTTTTATTAGGATTAAATTTAATAGCCCAGTTTTGTAACCAGTTATGAATATGAGACAAGTCTGTCGAAAGCATATCTGCAGCTTGTATATAATTTTGTTCATCAACTATTACATACAAAGATGTATCATCGGCAAAGAGTTTGATATTACAATCAAGATCATCAACAATATCGTTTATGTATATAAGGAACAGGAAAGGGCCCAACACTGACCCTTGGGGAACCCCAGCCTCTACATGGCTCTATCACGTCTACACATATACTACTACCATTACGTACTGTTCGCTCTACATGGCTCTATTACGTCTACACATATACTACTACCATTACGTACTGTTCGCTCTACATGGCTCTATCACGTCTACACATATACTACTACCATTACGTACTGTTCGCTCTACATGGCTCTATCACGTCTACACATATACTACTACCATTACGTACTGTTCGCTCTACATGGCTCTATCACGTCTACACATATACTACTAACATTACGTACTGTTCGCTCTACATGGCTCTATCACGTCTACACATATACTACTACCATTACGTACTGTTCGCTCTACATGGCTCTATCACGTCTACACATATACTACTACCATTACGTACTGTTCGCTCTACATGGCTCTATCACGTCTACACATATACTACTACCATTACGTACTGTTCGCTCTGCATGACTCTATCACGTCTACACATATACTACTACCATTACGTACTGTTCGCTCTGCATGGCTCTATCACGTCTACACATATACTACTCTACCATTACGTACTGTTCGCTCTACATGGCTCTATCACGTCTACACATATACTACTACCATTACGTACTGTTCGCTCTACATGGCTCTATCACGTCTACACATATACTACTACCATTACGTACTGTTCGCTCTACATGGCTCTATCACGTCTACACATATACTACTACCATTACGTACTGTTCGCTCTGCATGGCTCTATCACGTCTACACATATTCTACTACCATTACGTACAGTTCTCTCTACATGGCTCTATCACGTCTACACATATACTACTCTACCATTACGTACTGTTCTCTCTACATGGCTCTATCACGTCTACACATATACTACTACCATTACGTACTGTTCTCTCTACATGGCTCTATCACGTCTACACATATACTACTACCATTACGTACTGCTCGCTCTACATGGCTCTATCACGTCTACACATATACTACTCTACCATTACGTACTGTTCTCTCTACATGGCTCTATCACGTCTACACATATACTACTACCATTACGTACTGTTTTCTCTACATGACTCTATCATGTCTACACATATACTACTACCATTACATACTGTTCTCTCTACATGGCTTTATCACGTCTACACATATACTACTACCATTACCTACTGTTCTCTCTACGTGGCTCTATCATGTCTACACATATACTACTACCATTACGTACTGTTCTCTCTACATGGCTTTATCACGTCTACACATATACTACTACCATTACATACTGATCGCTCTACATGGCTCTATCACGTCTACACATATACTACTCTACCATTACGTACTGTTCTCTCTACATGGCTTTATCACGTCTACACATATACTACTACCATTACGTACTATTCGCTCTACATGGTTCTATCACGTCTACACATATACTACTACCATTACGTACTGTTCTCTCTACATGGCTCTATCACGTCTACACATATACTACTACCATTACGTACTGTTCTCTCTACATGGCTCTATCACGTCTACACATATACTACTACCATTACGTACTGTTCGCTCTACATGGCTCTATCACGTCTACACATATACAACTACCATTACGTACTGTTCTCTCTACATGGCTCTATCACGTCTACACATATACTACTACCATTACGTACTGTTCGCTCTACATGGCTCTATCACGTCTACACATATACTACTACCATTACGTACTGTTCGCTCTACATGGCTCTATCACGTCTACACATATACTACTACCATTACATACTCTTCTCTCTACATGGCTCTATCACGTCTACACATATACTACTACTATTACGTACTGTTCTCTCTACATGGCTCTATCACGTCTACACATATACTACTACCATTACCTACTGTTCGCTCTACATGGCTCTATCACGTCTACACATATACTACTACCATTACGTACTGTTCGCTCTACATGGCTCTATCATGTCTACACATATACTACTACCATTACGTACTGTTCTCTCTACATGGCTTTATCACGTCTACACATATACTACTACCATTACATACTATTCTATCTACATGGCTCTATCATGTCTACACATATACTACTACCATTACGTACTGTTCTATCTACATGGCTCTATCATGTCTACACATATACTACTACCATTACGTACTGTTCTATCTACATGGCTCTATCATGTCTACACATATACTACTACCATTACATACTGTTCTATCTACATGGCTCTATCATGTCTACGCATATACTACTACCATTAAGTACTGTTCGCTCTACATGGCTCTATCATGTCTACACATATACTACTACCATTACGTACTGTTCTATCTACATGGCTCTATCATGTCTACACATATACTACTACCATTACATACTGTTCTATCTACATGGCTCTATCATGTCTACACATATACTACTACCATTATGTACTGTTCTATCTACATGGCTCTATCATGTCTACACATATACTACTACCATTACATACTGTTCTATCTACATGGCTTTATCATGTCTACACATATACTACTACCATTAGATACTGTTCTATCTACATGGCTTTATCACGTCTACACATATACTACTACCATTACGTACTGTTCTCTCTACATGGCTTTATCATGTCTACACATATACTACTACCATTACATACTGTTCTCTCTACATGGCTCTATCACGTCTACACATATACTACTACCATTACGTACTGTTCTCTCTACATGGCTCTATCACGTCTACACATATACTACTACCATTACATACTGTTCTCTCTACATGGCTTTATCACGTCTACACATATACTACTACTATTACGTACTGTTCGCTCTACATGGCTCTATCACGACTACACATATACTACTACTATTACGTACTGTTCGCTCTACATGGCTTTATCACGTCTACACATATACTACTACCATTACGTACTGTTCTCTCTACATGGCTCTATCACGTCTACACATATACTACTACCATTACGTACTGTTCTCTCTACATGGCTCTATCACGTCTACATATATACTACTACCATTACGTACTGTTCGCTCTACATGGCTCTATCACGTCTACACATATACTACTACCATTACATACTATTCTATCTACATGGCTCTATCACGTCTACACATATACTACTACCATTACATACTATTCTATCTACATGGCTCTATCACGTCTACACATATACTACTACCATTACATACTGTTCTATCTACATGGCTCTATCACGTCTACACATATACTACTACCATTACATACTATTCTATCTACATGGCTCATGGTACCAGAAAAGCTTTATTAGGTCATTTACTAAATAACACTGACGTTTATTTGATCCCTTTATTAGTACTCAGTTTCATACAATTAGAGAATACCATGTATGTACTTACAAAAATGCTATCTATATTTTAATCTCGTTAATCGAACAGTTGACCTAAGCAAATTGCATCATAATTTATTTTTCAGTAACCCCTTAGAGAAATGACAAGAAAAAATCATAGAAAAAGTCTACCAAAAGTAACCCATGGAACGTCCCTTTTTCCAGGAGTGTATTAAATTTAATCATTTTAATTATACGTTGTCAATACAAAAACTAGATATATTTGATTGCATATGAAACAAAGGAAAAAAAAATATGCATAAAAACAAAAATGATTTCATGTTCGTTCATATTTGCTATGGAACGCATTTTTCCCATAAACGTGTTTTATGGTGCTTAGCCCCACTTTCAAACAATATTTCAGTTATATTGGTGGAGGAAACCAGAGTACCCGGAGAAAACAACCGACCTGTCGCAACTCACTAACAAACTGTATCACATAATGTTGTATCGAGTACACCTCGTATGAGAGGGGTTCGAACTCACAACGCTAGTGGTGATAGACACTGATTGCATAGGTAGTTATAAATTCAACTACCATACGATCACGACCACAACGGCCCCAATAAATTATTGAAAACTTTCTCTAGATTGTATCACCGCTATTAGATCTTGTATATTAATATTATTCTGCATACAGAGATCTGATCAAAAATGTCATTTTCCTTCCATGTTTATATGGAGATGTTATTAACAAAGATAAAACGTTCAACTCTGACACATCTAAAATAATTGAAAAAATTGTATTCGGAGATATTATAATGTAGTAAATGATTCTTTGAGGTAGGATTTCTTTGCTATGGGTACAGAAAATGTTCAAATACTGAAAAACCGCATCGGTGGCGTAATGGTTAGCGTGCTTGCCTCGAGTGCGGTAGATCATCGGTTCGAGCCCCAGTCGGGTTAAACCAAAGACTAAAATTGGTATTTGTTGCTTCTCCGCTAAGCACACAGCATTAAGGAGAAAGAGCAAAGACTGGTTGGCTCGGAATCAGAATAATGTGCCCCAGTGGAGCGACATGTCTACCCGTGGACTGTTGTTTCAGTGAACTAGCACTATAAAAATCCAACTCAGCGTGTTGGTCTAGTACAAAGCGGACCTCATCATCATCTCATTGAAAATTAACTTGTTCTCGCCATGATATAGCTGAAAAATTGCTGAATTGGCGTTAAACAACAATCACTCACTCACTCACTCACTCAAATACTGAAATGTAAATGCAAGAATACTGTCTAACAAATACAATATTGTCGTATCTTTCAAATAAAAACGTAGATATTTAGTTTAGTGCACACGGCGCTTTTCTGGAATAACCTTCATGAAATTGATTGTAGCTTAACCTTCATGAAATTGATTGTAGCTTAACCTTCATGAAATTGATTGTAGCTTAACCTTCATGAAATTGATTGTAGCTTAACCTTCATGAAATTGATTGTAGCTTAACCTTCATGAAATTGATTGTAGCTTAACCTTCATGAAATTGATTGTAGCTTAACCTTCATGAAATTGATTGTAGCTTAACCTTCATGAAATTGATTGTAGCTTATTCAGATGAATAAGGTACGAACAAATTCAAAAATGGGGATAGCCAAATGATTTAATGTCTTAGTGAGCAACAAAACAAGAGGGCCTAAACAGGATAGCTAATAACAAACAGAAATGTCTATCTCCAGTGTCAGAAATAACCGATATTGAACCTTAGAATTAGGTTGGGAATTAAAACCAGAAAACAATATCATACCTTCGCCTTCTTCTCCCAGGTATGAACCCAAATTTATATTGAATATCGATGTTTCCGAGGAAACCGAGCGTGTGTGTCAGGCAATGCAACCGGCTTTATTAACTAATAGCATTTAAAATTCGCAATATACAGTTATCATATGCTCAGCAGGTATTGACTAGTTCTTGTCAGAATATGCATTTAAGCCTTTTGTATACAGCTCTTTTCTGTATTACCTTGTTTCTGTGTTTTGCCTTCTGTTGGGTCTCATATGGAGATGCATACTCAACTGAATGTCTTACCATGGACGTATATGCTAATGACTTTACCGATTAGTACTGTCGTCATGATCATGGCGAAGGAAGCCTAGCATCTTATTTCCTCTATCAACGATATATTCCTTGTGTCTGTCTCAGTATACATCATTCCTGGTGGTAATTCCTGTGCACTTATTGGTACCAACAATGACTATGACTTGTGTTTCCATGTAGTTTGTATATGTTGTTGGTATCCACTGTTTATTTCTCTGTGTTGTTTTTGTCTTTCTTCTACTACCGACAAGACTTTTATCGGACATGACTATATGCCAGTATATGAGTAGCACGGTGGGTGTCTTATAAGAAGAAGGAACTGCTTACCCTTCGCAAGCACCTGGGTTCACTTCCAGTTTTTGGTGCGATCCATGTTGATTATCTTTGTAGTTTTCGATGTTGTGTTGTGTTTTTTTGTTTTGTTTGTCTTCGTCCTGTGTCTTGTGTGCCCAATGTTACCAGTGTCTCTGGATTTTCCATTCTTGATTGTTCCTTCGGTTTCCCCCAACACTTAATTAATATCATTCATGGTAGACTAAGGTATGGTGCCTTTTCTTTTAGGATTTCGTTAGTACATATCGACTGTAATTGTTGGTACAGTATTTAAGTTTTACTCTTTTCACTTGTAAAAATCCCATTTTGATTTTTAAAGATGATACTCTTATCCATATCCTGATGACATTTCTATTGGTCCTAATAAATTAAGGAATATTATTCAATGCAACTGCAAACAAACTGGTATACATAAAGGTGTGTGCGTAGAAAAGTGGACTGCAATGTTCTATTGGTTGATCTCAATGTTTTGTTACTCCAGTCCGATTGCAGAATCCGAGTTCTCCGATGAATATATACTTGTGCTTGATTATATAGATTTTGCAGAGAATTGAAATTTTAAACTATTTCAGAAACATTTGGAGATACCTCATTCGATGTCTGAAAATACTATTTGTTATTCTCTCTCATTGTTTTTGAATTTTAAAATATTTTGGTACTATATACAATTACCAAATATTTCCAAAATTTCTAGTTTGTTACTAATCTAAAATATTACGTAGATTTTTTTCTTTTTTTTCTTTCCTCGATCACCGACAATATTTTTTCCGGAATGGACTATATGAGACTTGACTACTTGAACTATTTGAGTAGCACAGGGGATGTCTTATAAGAAACATGTACAGCTTACCCTTCACGAACACCTGAGTTCACCCCTTGTTTTTTTGGTGGGTTTCGTCATACTCATCGTTTTAGCTTTAATGTTTATTTGTTTTGTTTGTCTTTGTTTTGTGGCCGTTGTTGCCTATGTCTCTGGATTGTCCATTATTAATCCCTCTTCGGTTTTCTCTCAAATTTATTTAACTTGATATAAAATCATGAATACAATATTTAAACAAAGATATCGGTTATACCCCCTCCCTCAAAGCAGTTCGTATATTTTAACGTAGACATGTAGTTTATCGCACACGACGAGTTTCTGGAGTAACTTTCACAAGGTACACTCGTGATCAAAAGATTGGAAAGCCAAATAATTTAAGAGTCTCTTGATCCAAGTAAAACCAAGGCCCTACATTGGGTAGCCAAAACGGTCAAATTATCATATGCCTGAAGAGGGTTGATCATAGTTTTAAGAGATGGTCGTGGTCGTGATCCGATGGTAGTTGGATTAACAACTACCTTTGCAATCAGTTCCTATCACCACTAAAGTTGTGAGTTCGAACCCCGTTCATGGTGTACTCGATACAACATTATGTGATAAAGTTTGTCAGTGACATGCGGCAGATCGGTGGTTTTCCCCGGGTACTACGGATTCCTCCACCAATAAAACTGACCACCACGATATAACTCAAATATTGTTGAAAGTGACGTTAAACACCATAAACCAACATTAGTTGTAATAAATAAAATTATTTATGTACTGAAAAGTAAACATATTAATAATAGAGTTATCTTTCTTACTACATTAACTATTCACATTTATTCCGGAGTGCATGGTTAGCGATACTTTCAACAATATCTCAGTGGAGGAAATCGAGAATTGCAAAATTTATTATAAAGCCTAAAATCTGCCTCGCATCTCTGATAATCTTTATCACATAAGGGAACGGCCATTTAACTTTGAGAAGGAGTGGGCTATGTAAACTATAAAGGGGGGAGGGGCTATGTCACCATTGTTTAAAAAAGAAATATACATGAAATATGTATAAATAAATAATCTTCCCCTATGGCTTTCAAATACCTAATTTTTCATGTCCAATGAATATATAATATGCTTTTTGTTACTTTTGAAAGCATTTTTTGGCTTGAGTAAATATCCCCCCTAAAACTATGGTTGGTCATAGCGTTCTATTGAGGACCACGGATGTGAACCAGCACAACTGTATTGGGATAGCCACTGATTACATATACATAGCCAGATCTAAATTTAACTCTTATAAGATCGTGACCAGAGTGGCCACCCCTCAACAATCTTTATATATGATGTTACCATATGTGTTTCAGTAGTTTAAGGCTATTGTACAAAGTATCGTTTCTGAAGTTACCATCATGTCATGATGAAAAAGCTGGACAATGGTTAGCTTTTGATTAATGTAGAAAACAATGCAGGATGGCTTCCTCAACGACTTACACTATGTGAGACGTAGGAGCCGGGGGAAGAGGTCAATACCTATGTATTTGTTTTATTGTTTTTGCATCTCGCCCGCCTCCACCCCTTATACACACACTTGCTTTGAGCAAGATAGAAAAGGCTGAGTTTTAAGCATGTATGCAATAACAATATTGTTAAGCAATGGTCATAAAGGAATGCTTTGAAACAACATGACTTTTCTTTTATTACTTGACATTTTTTAACACTTGTAACAACCTCTCACCCCAAGCCCTGACTGTCCAGTCCACTCCTACGTCGCTCTCACCCCAAGCCCTGACTGTCCAGTCCACTCCTACGTCGCTCTCACCCCAAGCCCTGACTGTCCAGTCCACTCCTACGTCGCTCTCACCCCAAGCCCTGACTGTCCAGTCCACTCCTATGTCGCTCTCACCCCAAGCCCTGACTGTCCAGTCCACCCCTACGTCGCTCTCACCCCAAGCCCTAACTGTCCAGTCCACTCCTACGTCGCTCTCACCCCAAGCCCTGACTGTCCAGTCCACTCCTGCGTCGCTCTCACCCTAAGCCCTGACTGTCCAGTCCACTCCTACGTCGCTCTCACCCAAAGCCCTGACTGTCCAGTCCATTCCTACGTCGCTCTTACCCCAAGCCCTGATTGTCCAGTCCACTCCTACGTCGCTCTCACCCCAAGCCCTGACTGTCCAGTCCACTCCTACGTCGCTCTCACACCAAGCCCTGACTGTCCTGTCCACTCCTACGTCACTCTCACACAACCAAGCCCTGACTGTCCAGTCCACTCCTACGTCGCTCTCACCCCAAGCCCTGACTGTCCAGTCCACTCCTACGTCGCTGATAAAGACATTCGAAAAAATAAAATTGGAGCAGTATAAAGAAACAAATTCAAAAACAAAGCTGAATGGTTGAAACAAAAACAGTAGCAGGGCCATTGGAAACCTTTCATAAAAATAGTTGTGATATCCAACATTGTGGTTTAATTATTCCATAAAAAAACAGCGAAGTTTTCACTTTCACTGGATCAGTTGAAGATATCCGTTAACAACTAAGTTGTAATTGTTTATAGAGGCAATACAGGAAAGTTTATTATTATTGATAATTAGTCATTTATTCAGCTACATGTAGTTAATTTGCATGTTTATTTTCTGTGTGTTTCTTGATTACCTAAATGTTACACAATGATATCTTCAGTAATGTCATACTGTCAATAATGGATCTTTGAATATACAATATGAGTTTATCATGAAATCTTCATTAAATTGAGACCAACAATTATTTTTAATTAATCTCCCATTTGAAAAGAGTGTCTTGATTCATCGGTTTCATCATAGCTTTATTTTGATTGTTATAATAAAGTGCATATACTTTAGCAATAGGACTGGAGTACTTGGAACGTCGCTACACAGTTACTCTCACTTGTCGTGGACTGGACTACTTGGAACGTCGTTACACAGTTACTCCCACTTGTCGTGGACTGGAGTACTTGGAACGTCGTTACACAGCTACTCCCACTTGTCGTGGACTGGAGTACTTGGAACGTCGCTACACAGTTACTCACACTTGTCGTGGACTGGAGTACTTGGAACGTCGTTACATAGCTACTCCCACTTGTCGTGGACTGGAGTACTTGGAACGTCGTTACACAGATACTCCCATTTGTCGTTGACTGGAGTACTTGGAACGTCGCTACACAGCTACTCCCACTTGTCGTGGACTGGAGTACTTGGAACGTCGTTACACAGCTACTCCCACTTGTCGTGGACTGGAGTACTTGGAACGTCGTTACACAGATACTCCCATTTGTCGTTGACTGGAGTACTTGGAACGTCGCTACACAGCTACTCCCACTTGTCGTGGACTGGAGTACTTGGAACGTCGTTACACAGCTACTCCCACTTGTCGTGGACTGGAGTACTTGGAACGTCGCTACACAGTTACTCACACTTGTCGTGCACTGGAGTACTTGGAACGTCGTTACATAGCTACTCCCACTTGTCGTGGACTGGAGTACTTGGAACGTCGTTACACAGATACTCCCATTTGTCGTTGACTGGAGTACTTGGAACGTCGCTACACAGCTACTCCCACTTGTCGTGGACTGGAGTACTTGGAACGTCGTTACACAGCTACTCCCACTTGTCGTGGACTGGAGTACTTGGAACGTCGTTACACAGATACTCCCATTTGTCGTTGACTGGAGTACTTGGAACGTCGCTACACAGCTACTCCCACTTGTCGTGGACTGGAGTACTTGGAACGTCGTTACACAGCTACTCCCACTTGTCGTGGACTGGAGTACTTGGAACGTCGTTACACAGCTACTCCCACTTGTCGTGGACTGGAGTACTTGGAACGTCGTTACACAGCTACTCCCACTTGTCGTGGACTGGAGTACTTGGAACGTCGTTACACAGCTGCTCCCACTTGTCGTGGACTGGAGTACTTGGAACGTCGTAACACAGCTACTTCCACTTGTCGTTGACTGGAGTACTTGGAACGTCGTTACACAGCTACTCCCACTTGTCGTGGACTGGAGTACTTGGAACGTCGTAACACAGCTACTCCCACTTGTCGTGGACTGGAGTACTTAGAACGTCGTTACACAGCTACTCCCACTTGTCGTGGACTGGAGTACTTGGAACGTCGTTACACAGCTACTCCCACTTGTCGTGGACTGGAGTACTTGGAACGTCGTTACACAGCTACTCCCACTTGTCGTGGACTGGAGTACTTGGAACGTCGTAACACAGCTACTCCCACTTGTCGTGGACTGGAGTACTTAGAACGTCGTTACACAGCTACTCCCACTTGTCGTGGACTGGAGTACTTGGAACGTCGTAACACAGCTACTCCCACTTGTCGTGGACTGGAGTACTTGGAACGTCGTTACACAGCTACTCCCACTTGTCGTGGACTGGAGTACTTGGAACGTCGCTACACAGCTACTCCCACTTGTCGTGGACTGGAGTACTTGGAACGTCGTTACACAGCTACTCTCACTTGTCGTGGACTGGACTACTTGGAACGTCGTTGCACAGCTACTCCCACTTGTCGTGGACTGGAGTACTTGGAACGTCGTTACACAGCTACTCCCACTTGTCGTGGACCGGAGTACTTGGAACGTCGTTACACAGCTACTCCCATTTGTCGTGGACTGGAGTACTTGGAACGTCGTTACACAGCCACTCTCTCTTGTCGTGGACTGGAGTACTTGGAACATCGTTACACAGCTACTCCTACTTGTCGTGGACTGAAGTACTTGGAACGTCGTTACACAGCTACTCTCACTTGTCGTGGACTGGAGTACTTGGAACGTCGTTACACCGCTACTCTCACTTGTCGTGGACTGGAGTACTTAGAACGTCGTTACACAGCTACTCCCTCTTGTCGTGGACTGGAGTACTTGGAACGTCGCTACACAGCTACTCCCACTTGTCGTGGACTGGAGTACTTGGAACGTCGTTACACAGCTACTCCCACTTGTCGTGGACCGGAGTACTTAGAACGTCGTAACACAGCTACTCCCACTTGTCGTGGACTGGAGTACTTGGAACGTCGTTACACAGCTACTCCTACTTGTCGTGGACTGAAGTACTTAGAACGTCGTTACACAGCTACTACCACTTGTCGTGGACCGGAGTACTTGGAACGTCGCTACACAGTTACTCACACTTGTCGTGGACTGAAGTACTTGGAACGTCGCTACACAGTTACTCACATTTGTCGTGGACTGAAGTACTTAGAACGTCGTTACACAGCTACTACCACTTGTCGTGGACAGGAGTACTTGGAACGTCGCTACACAGTTACTCACACTTGTCGTGGACTGAAGTACTTGGAACGTCGCTACACAGTTACTCACATTTGTCGTGGACTGAAGTACTTGGAACGTCGTTACACAGCTACTCCCACTTGTCGTGGACTGGAGTACTTGGAAGGTCGTTACACAGCTACTCCCACTTGTCGTGGACTGGAGTACTTGGAACGTCGTTACACAGCTACTCCCACTTGTCGTTGACTGGAGTACTTGGAACGTCTTCACACAGCTACTCCTACTTGCCGTGGACTGAAGTACTTGGAAGGTCGTTACACAGCTGCTCCCACTTGTCGTGGACTGGAGTACTTGGAACGTCGTAACACAGCTACTTCCACTTGTCGTTGACTGGAGTACTTGGAACGTCGTTACACAGCTACTCCCACTTGTCGTGGACTGGAGTACTTGGAACGTCGTAACACAGCTACTCCCACTTGTCGTGGACTGGAGTACTTAGAACGTCGTTACACAGCTACTCCCACTTGTCGTGGACTGGAGTACTTGGAACGTCGTTACACAGCTACTCCCACTTGTCGTGGACTGGAGTACTTGGAACGTCGTTACACAGCTACTCCCACTTGTCGTGGACTGGAGTACTTGGAACGTCGTAACACAGCTACTCCCACTTGTCGTGGACTGGAGTACTTAGAACGTCGTTACACAGCTACTCCCACTTGTCGTGGACTGGAGTACTTGGAACGTCGTTACACAGCTACTCCCTCTGTTGTCCTGTAGATTACCGATTTACTTCGGAAAATTTTTTAATTTTTAACTTTAATTTTTTTTTATATATCAACAGTGGATCAAATTATTTCAAAAACAAATTGCAGCCGAATACACCCAACACAATTGCTTTGTTAATATTTTGCTTATAAGGCAATCTAGCATAATAGCATAATTTTAAAATAAGAATTAATTAGTAATTATGGACAATAAAATCGCAATGAGACGAACCACTGCTCTCACAAACCTTAAACTTTAACACAAAGTAACAACAAAAGACGAAACCCGATCGTAATCTATATCTTGGCTGAAGGCACTCACAAAAAGTTTTCATCCAGGGTTATCATTTCAATTTGTAGGAGGGAGGAGGTCTCAACACCCCTACTTGATGGTAGTTATTTATTTACTTTGGAGTAACCTCTTATTCTTTCGGACGCTCTAGCATAATCTTCTTTGCAGTCGCATGTCCACTTTTCTAAACATAAAAGAGATTTGTAACTGATTGTTTTTTTGTTTCATAATATACTCATATAGTATATTCAAAGAACGGCTCTTGCTATTGCAAAATTACTGCAGCTTTCATTATCTGGACACCTGGACGACAGGAAGTACTAAAAAACCATCTAATAGTAGTTTCTAGAATAATCTTCATCAGGTTCAAATTCAAAAGATAGGAAAGCTAAAGAATGTAAATGCTTTGGAGCAAGAAAACCAAACATTACAACCAACTTCGGTTAAGATTACCAATGCCTTAGGAATCGGTTAAGATTACCAATGCCTTAGGAATCGGTTAAGATTACCAATGCCTTAGGAATCGGTTAAGATTACCAATGCCTTATCAATCGGTTAAGATTACCAATGCCTTAGGAATCGGTTAAGATTACCAATGCCTTAGTAATCGGTTAAGATTACCAATGCCTTAGGAATCGGTTAAGATTACCAATGCCTTAGGAATCGGTTAAGATTACCAATGCCTTAGTAATCGGTTAAGATAATTACCAATGCCTTAGGAATCGGTTAAGATTACCAATGCCTTAGAGAGGTGAACCTTAACAAAAACTTATAGAGCACACCACATGACTGCAGTTCTGAATTTTACAAGGTTTATGGTGTTTAACACCATCTGCAACAATATTTCAGCTATATAGTGAAAATAAGTTTTATTGGTGGAGGAAACCGGAGAAAACCACCGACCTGTCGCCAGTCACTGACAAACTGTATCACATAATGTTGTATCGGGTACATATCGCCATGAGCGGGATGCGAACTCACAACGTTAGCGGTGATATGCAATGATCACATAGGTAGTTGTAAATCCAATCACAATGCGATCACAGCCATGACAACTCCTTACAAGGAAGGGACAATAGTGAGGAACAGTTATATGTATTTGGACATGTTTGTTACAATTAGTTATACAAGTAATTTAAATAAATATAGGTTGAAAATGAGGGAAATAAAATGAAAGCAAAAATAATATCACACTGTCAGAACCGTTCTACAAACTAATACAAAAAAAGTAGAAACAGAGGCAGATTGATATCACACATTCACATGATCGTTCACATTCATAGCTTGGTATGTCACTTCAATGAAATATGACGTAGACGTAGTCAAGCTTGTTTATTGGGCCAATATAGTAAAATGATGCAGCAATTGCAAGTGTTTTTCACATGTGGAACAAAATTCCAAATACAACTGGGTAAGCAGCTTTATTGTAAATAACTCTCGAACTTTATATTTAAATCGTAGTGACACAGAAGTTTTCATATTTATAAAATAATTCCATAAAAGAATGTCGATTTCCCTAATAATTATTTAAATGTTACATAGTTCACAAAGCCATCGGAAGACATACGAAGGAAACAATGGTCAACTTTAAACCAACCTCTTATTGCCAATGCTATGCATCATGATCTGTATAAAAGTGACTGAATATTTTTCAACAAGATGGCCGTGGATTTGTAAAAGAAAGTCTTAAAAAGTGCAAGTTCAAGCGTAACGCATTAGCTGTGAGAATACCTGATTAAGATTACCACAGAAACGCATCGTGCACATACTTGTTGTTATTACTCACTGGGTCGATACCTCTGCTTGTGAACTATTAGTACTCTAGGGCCTCACCCTCCTAGTAATCAGTGTTTCGGCACTGACATGATTTATTTGATTTATTTAAGAAATCCATGATTTACTTCGATTCTGATATGTCTAAGAGAACAAATACGGTAGTATACTTTGAATGGAAGACGGTAATTAAAATTTACGCTTGCAAAGAATGTCGCACACAATTTATGCTGCCAATTTATCGAGCAGACGATAATTCATCAACATGTACATTTACGACGGAAAAGTCAGTCAAATTCACCGGCGCATGTGCGAATGAGATTATACCATCGATAAATCGCTTGTTTGTTTACAAAGCAAAAGAAGGACGTTATGTTAGAATTATTATTAAAACTTACAATTCCTAAATTATGTAATTGCTATTAAAACGAAGGTCCTCCTCCCTCATGCATATATGATCTTAGCAGAATTTGACTATCCTGTTTAGGTCCTTTGATGTTGTTGCTCCGAAAGACTTTAATATTATATAACTTTCCAATCTTTTGACTTTGAGGCATCTCGGAATTACTTGTATAACTGCATCATTTCAGCGGGGAGGCGTGGGCGGTAAGAGTAGCTTAATCCTGCTATTTGTTTTAAATTCAAGTGCCTGTACCAAGTCAGTACAGTGAGTAGTTACGGAGGTATACCAAGGTGAAGTGCCTGTACCAAGTCAGTAGAGTGAGTAGTTACGGAGAAAAACCAAGGTGAAGTGCCGGTATCAAGTCAGTACAGTGAGTGGTTACGAAGGTATACCAAGGTGAAGTGCCTGTACCAAGTCAGTACAGTGAGTAGTTACGGAGGTATACCAAGGTGAAGTGCCTGTATCAAGTCAGTACAGTGAGTGGTTACGGAGTTACACCAAGGTGAAATGCCTGTATCAAGTCAGAACAGTGAGTGGTTACGGAGGTATACCAAAGTGAAGTGCCTGTACCAATTGAGTACAGTGAGTGGTAACGGAGGCATAACAAGGTGAAGTGCCTGTATCAAGTCAGAACAGTGAGTGGTGACAGAGGTATACCAAGGTGAAGTGCCTGCATCAAGTCAGTACAGTGAGTAGTTACGGAGGAATACCAAGGTGAAGTGCCTGTATCAAGTCAGTACAGTGAGTGGTTACGAGGGTATACCAAAGTGAAGAGCTTGTACCAAGTCAGTACAGTGAGTAGTTACGGAGGTATACCAAGGTGAAGTGTCTGTATCAAGTCAGTACAGTGAGTGGTTACGAGGGTATACCAAGGTGAAGAGCTTGTACCAAGTCAGTACAGTGAGTAGTTACGGAGGTATACCAAGGTGAAGTGCCTGTATCAAGTCAGTACAGTGAGTGGTGACGGAGGTATACCAAGGTGAAGTGCCTGTACCAAGTCAGTACTGTAAGTGGTTACGGAGGTATACCAAGGTGAAGTGCCTGTACCAAGTCAGAACAGTCAGTGGTTACGGAGGTATACAAAGGTGAAATGCCTGTATCAAGTCAGAACAGTGAGTGGATACCGAGGTATACCAAGGTGAAGTGCCTGTATCAAGTCAGTACAGTGAATGGTTACGGAGGTATACCAAAGTGAAGTGCCTGTACCAATTGAGTACAGTGAGTGGTAACGGAGGTATACCAAGGTGAAGTGACTGTATCAAGTCAGAACTGTGAGAGGTTACGGAGGTATACCAAGGTGAAGTGCATGTACCAAGTCAGTATTGTGAGTGGTTACGGAGGTATACAAAGGTGAAGTGCCTGTATCAAGTCAGAACAGTGAGTGGATACGGAGGTATACCAAGGTGAAGTGCATGTATCAAGTCAGTACAGTGAATGGTTACGGAGGTATACCAAAGTGAAGTGCCTGTACCAATTGAGTACAGTGAGTGGTAACGGAGGTATACCAAGGTGAAGTGACTGTATCAAGTCAGAACTGTGAGAGGTTACGGAGGTATACCAAGGTGAAATGCCTGAACCAAGTCTGTACAGTGAGTGGTTACTGAGGTATACCAAGGTGAAGTGTATGTATCAAGTCAGTAATGTGAGTGGTTACGGAGGTATGTCAAGGTGAAATGCCTGTATCAAGTCAGTACTGTGAGTGGTTACGGAGTTATACCAAGGTGAAATGCCTGTATCAAGTCAGTACAGTGAGTGGTTACAGAGGTATACCAAGGTGAAGTGCCTATACCAAGTCAGTATAGTGAGTGGTAACGGAGGTATACCAAAGTGAAGTGCCTGTACCAAGTCACCATAGTGTGTGGTTACGGAGGTATACCAAGGTGAAGTGCCTGTACCAAGTCAGAACAGTCAGTGGTTACGGAGATATACCAAGGTGAAGTGCCTGTATCAAGTCAGAACAGTGAGTGGATACGGAGATATACCAAGGTGAAGTGCCTGTATCAAGTCAGTACAGTGAGTGGTTACGGAGGTATACCAAAGAGAAGCGCCTGTACCAATTGAGTACAGTGAGTGGTAACGGAGGTATACCAAGGTGAAGTGCCTGTACCAAGTCAGTACAGTATGTGGTAACGGAGGTATACCAAAGTCAAGTGCATGTACCAAGTCAGTACAGTGAGTGGTAACGGAGGTATACCAAAGTGAAGTGCCTATACCAAGTCAGCATAGTGAGTGGTTACGGAGGTATACCAAGGTAAAGTGCCTGTACCAAGTCAGTACAGTGAGTGGTAACGGAGGTATACCAAAGTGAAGTGCCTGTACCAAGTCAGTACCATGAGTAGTTACGGAGGTATACCAAGGTGATGTGCCTGTACCAAGTCAGTACAGTGAGTAGTTACGGAGGTATACCAAGGTGAAGTGCCTGTACCAAGTCAGTACAGTGAGTAGTTACGGAGGTATACCAAAGTGAAGTGTCTGTACCAAGTCAGTACAGTGAGTAGTTACGGAGGTATACCAAGGTGAAGTGCCTGTACCAAGACAGTACAGTGAGTGGTTACGGAGGTATACCAAGGTGAAATCCCTGTACCAAGTCAGTACAGTGAAAAGTTACGGAGGTATGCCAAGGAAAAGTGACTGTATCAACTCAAAACAGTGAGTGGTTACGGAGGTATACCAAGGTGAAGAGTCTGTACCAAGTCAGTACAGTGAGTAGTTACGGAGGTATGCCAAGGTGAAGTGCCTGTATCAAGTCAGTACAGTGAGTGGTAACGGAGGTATACCAAGATGAAGTGCTTGTACCAAGTCAGTACAGTGAGTAGTTACGGAGGTATACCAATGTGAAGTACCTGTATCAAGTCAGTACAGTGAGTGGTTACGGAGGTATACCAAGGTGAAGTGCCTGTACCAAGTCAGTACAGTGAGTGGTAACGTAGGTATACCAAGGTGAAGTGCTTGTACCAAGTCAGTACAGTGAGTAGTTACGGAGGTATACCAATGTGAAGTACCTGTATCAAGTCAGTACAGTGAGTGGCTACGGAGGAATACCAAGGTGAAGTGTCTGTACCAAGTCAGTACAGTGAATAGTTACGGAGGTATGCCAATGTAAAGTGCCTGTACCAAGTTAGTACAGTGAGTAGTTACGGTGGTATACCAATGTGTAGTGCCTGTACCAAGTCAGTACAGTGAGTAGTTACGGAGGTATACCAAGGTGAAGTGCCTGTATCAAGTCAGTATAGTGAGTAGTTACGGAGGTATACCAAGGTGAAGTGCCTGTACCAAGTTAGTACAGTGAGTAGTTACAGAGGTATACCAAGTCAGTACAGTGAGTATTTACGGAGGTATACCAAGGTGAAGTGCCTTTACCAAGTCAGTACAGTGAGTAGCTACGGAGGTATACCACGGTGAAGTGCCTGTACCAAGTCAGTACAGTGAGTAGTTACAGAGGTATACCAAGGTGAAGTGCCTGTACCAAGTCAGAACAGTGAGTGGTTACGGAGATATACCAAGGTGAGGTACCTGTATCAAGTCAGTACAGTGAGTGGCTACGGAGGAATACCAAGGTGAAGTGCCTGTACCAAGTCAGTACAGTGAGTAGTTACGGAGGAAAACCAGGGTGAAGTGCCTGTACCAAGTCAGTACAGTGAGTAGTTACGGAGGTATGCCAAGGTGAAGTGCCTGTATCAAGTCAGAACAGTGAGTGGTTAAGGAGGTATACCAAGGTGAAGTGCCTGTACCAAGTCAGTACAGTGAGTAGTTACGGAGGTATGCAAAGGTGAAGTGCCTGTATCAAGTCAGAACAGTAAGTGGTTACGGAGGTATACCAAGGTGAAGTGTCTGTGCCAAGTCAGTACGGTGAGTGGTTACGGAGGTATACCAAAGTGAAGTGCCTGTATCAAGTCAGTACAGTGAGTAGTTACGGAGGTATACCAAGGTGAAGTACCTGTACCAAGTCAGTACAGTGAGTAGTTACGGAGGTATACCAAGGTGAAGTGCCTGTACGAAGTCAGTACAGTGAATAGTTACGGAGGTATACCAAGGTGAAGTGCCTGTACCAAGTTAGTACAGTGAGTAGTTACGGAGGTATACCAAGTCAGTACAGTGAGTATTTACGGAGGTATACCAAGGTGAAGTGCCTGTACCAAGTCAGTACAGTGAGTAGTTACGGAGGTACATTTTGTATACCAAGGTGAAGCGCCTGAACCAAGTCAGTACAGTGAGTATTTACGGAGGTATACCAAAGTGAAGTGCCTGTACCAAGTCAGAACATTGAGTGGTTACGGAGATATACCAAGGTGATGTGCCTGTACCAAGTTAGTACAGTGAGTGGTTACGGAGGTATACCAAGGTGAAGTGCCTGTACCAAGTCAGAACAGTGAGTGGTTACGGAGATATACCAAGGTGATGTGCCTGTACCAAGTCAGTACAGTGAGTAGTTACGGAGGTATACCAAGGTGAAGTGCCTGTACCAAGTCAGTACAGTGAGTAGTTACGGAGGTATACCAAGGTGAAGTGTCTGTACCAAGTCAGTACAGTGAGTAGTTACGAATGTATTCCAAGGTGAAGTGGCTGTACCAAGTCAGTACAGTGAGTAGTTACGGAGGTATACCAAGGTGAAGTGCCTGTACCTAGTCAGAACAGTGAGTGGTTACGGAGATATACCAAGGTGAAGTGCCTGTACCAAGTCAGTACAGTGAGTAGCTACGGAGGTATACCAAGGTGAAGTGCCTGTATCAAGTCAGGACAGTGAGTAGTTACGGTGGTATACCAATGTGTAGTGCCTGTACCAAGTCAGAATATTGAGTAGTTACGGAGGTATACCGAGGTGAAGTGCCTGTACCAAGTTAGTACAGTGAGTAGTTACGGAGGTATACCAAGTCAGTACAGTGAGTATTTACGGAGGTATACCAAGGTGAAGTGCCTGTACCAAGTCAGTACAGTGAGTAGCTACGGAGGTATACCAAGGTGAAGTGCCTGTACCAAGTCAGTACAGTGAGTAGTTACGGAGGTACATTTTGTATACCAAAGTGAAGCGCCTGAACCAAGTGAGTACAGTGAGTAGTTACGGAGGTATACCAAGGTGGAGTGCCTGTACCAAGTCAGAACAGTGAGTGGTTACGGAGATATACCAAGGTGAGGTACCTGTATCAAGTCAGTACAGTGAGTGGCTACGGAGGAATACCAAGGTGAAGTGCCTGTACCAAGTCAGTACAGTGAGTAGTTACGGAGGAATACCAGGGTGAAGTGCCTGTACCAAGTCAGTACAGTGAGTAGTTACGGAGGTATGCCAAGGTGAAGTGGCTGTATCAAGTCAGAACAGTGAGTGGTTAAGGAGGTATACCAAGGTGAAGTGCCTGTACCAAGTCAGTATAGTGAGTAGTTACGGAGGTATGCCAAGGTGAAGTGCCTGTATCAAGTCAGAACAGTAAGTGGTTACGGAGATATACCAAGGTGAAGTGTCTGTGCCAAGTCAGTACGGTGAGTAGTTACGGAGGTATACCAAGGTGAAGTGCCTGTATCAAGTCATTACAGTGAGTAGTTACGGAGGTATACCAAGGTGAAGTGCCTGTACCAAGTCAGTACAGTGAGTAGTTACGGAGGTATACCAAGGTGAAGTGCCTGTACCAAGTCAGTACAGTGAATAGTTACGGGGGTATACCAAGGTGAAGTGCCTGTACCAAGTTAGTACAGTGAGTAGTTACGGAGGTATACCAAGTCAGTACTGTGAGTATTTACGAAGGTATACCAAGGTGAAGTGCCTGTACCAAGTCAGTACAGTGAGTAGCTACGGAGGTATACCACGGTGAAGTGCCTGTACCAAGTCAGTACAGTGAGTAGTTACGGAGGTATACCAAGGTGAAGTGCCTGTACCAAGTCAGAACAGTGAGTGGTTACGGAGATATACCAAGGTGATGTGCCTGTACCAAGTTAGTACAGTGAGTAGTTACGGAGGTATACCAAGGTGAAGTGCCTGTACCAAGTCAGTACAGTGAGTAGTTACGAATGTATACCAAGGTGAAGTGCCTGTACCAAGTCAGTACAGTGAGTAGTTACGGAGGTATACCAAGGTGAAGTGCCTGTACCTAGTCAGAACAGTGAGTGGTTACGGAGATATACCAAGGTGAAGTGCCTGTATCAAGTCAGGACAGTGAGTAGTTACGGTGGTATACCAATGTGTAGTGCCTGTACCAAGTCAGTACAGTGAGTAGTTACGAAGGTATACCAAGGTGAAGTGCCTGTGTCAAGTCAGTATAGTGAGTAGTTACGGAGGTATACCAATGTGTAGTGCCTGTACCAAGTCAGTACAGTGAGCATCTACGGAGGCATACCAATGTGTAGTGCCTGTACCAAGTCAGTACAGTGAGTAGCTACGGAGGTATACCAATGTGTAGTGCCTGTACCAAGTCAGTACAGTGAGTAGTTACGGAGGTATACCAAGGTGAAGTGCCTGTATCAAGTCAGGACAGTGAGTAGTTACGGTGGTATACCAATGTTTAGTGCCTGTACCAAGTCAGTACAGTGAGTAGCTACGGAGATATACCAATGTGTAGTGCCTGTACCAAGTTAGTACAGTGAGTAGTTACGGAGGTATACCAAGGTGAAGTGCCTGTACCAAGTCAGTACAGTGAGTAGTTACGGAGGTATACCAAGGTGAGGTACCTGTACCAAGTCAGTACAGTGAGTAGTTACGGAGGTATACCAAGATGAAGTGCCTGTACCAAGTCAGTACAGTGAGTAGTTACGGAGGTATACCAAGGTGAAGTGCCTGTATCAAGTCAGTACAGTGAGTAGTTACGGAGGTATACCAAGGTGAAGTGCATGTACCAAGTCAGTACAGTGAGTAGTTACGGAGGTATACCAAGGTGAAGTACCTGTACCAAGTCAATACAGTGAGTAGTTACGGAGGTATTACAGTGAGTGGTTACGGAGGTACATCAAGGGGTTTCAATTTAGCCTCTGTTTCTACGATTATCTCATTAGATTTTGTGGTATTTTTGTTGTTCATTTTATTATAAATATCAGATTATTCTAAATGATAATAACCGAAAATCTCACGGTAAGGGAAAAGATAGACATACCCAAAAAATCCAACAGCGATTGGATAAGACAACGATTCTGCTTTCATTTACTAAAATTTGAAATATATCTCTTCATATTATAAGTGCAAAATACATAATTTTCTACACGTATATATATATATATATATATATATATACGTGTGTGTGCTGCTATAGTAAATAAGGGTAATAACAAAATTACCGAACTCCGAACAATCTTTCAAAGGGAAAGTCAAAACTCATAATTATACAAACAGACAAAATCAGTCAACAACCGGAAAACTGTGAAAACCGTAATGACCCTGACTTGGTACAGGCATTTCTAAAGAAATGGTGGGTTGAATCAGATTTTAAAGCGCCAAACCTCCCGCTTTCATTACGGCTCAAAGGTTCTGGCTATCACTATAACAGTACCCACAACAACACTGGAACACAATAGGCAAAACAGTTGTCAAAGCAGCACCAAATGCAAAGGAGACCAGAGTTGGAGTCAGAACAAGCACTTGCTCTTTCACCTTCCACATTCTGACAATAGGACAATAAGAATTCATAAAAAGTTTCATGAATAATCAAACTAAGAAATTTAGCAATAATGTGTAGAAAATGAAGTTAACCACAATAACAGGAACCACTACATAAATATGACTGTTACTTCACCATGGTGACTGACTATAAACAAACATACTATGAAAATACATAAATCTGACTGTTACTTCACCATGTTGACTGACTATAAACAAACATACTAGAATGTTACTACACCATGTTGACTGACTATAAACAAACATATTATGAAAATACATAAATCTGACTGTTACTTCACCATGTTGACTGACTATAAACCAACATATTATGAAAATACATAAATCTGACAGTTAATTCACCATGGTGACTGACTATAAACAAACATACTATGAAAATACATAAATCTGACTGTTACTTCACCATGTTGACTGAATATAAACAACCATACTATGAAAATACATAAATCTGACTGTTACTTCACCATGGTGACTGACTATAAACAAACATACTATGAAAATACATAAATCTGACTGTTACTTCACCATGTTGACTGACTATAAGCAAGCATACTATGAAAATACATAAATCTGACTGTTACTTCACCATGTTGACTGACAATAAACAAACATACTATGAAAATACATAAATCTGACTGTTACTTCACCATGGTGACTGACTATAAACAAACTTACTATGAAAATACATAAATCTGACTGTTACTTCACCATGTTGACTGACTATAAACAAGCATACTATGAAAATACATAAATCTGACTGTTACTTCACCATGGTGACTGACTATAAACAACCATACTATGAAAATACATAAATCTGACTGTTACTTCACCATGTTGACTGACTATAAACAACCATACTATGAAAATACATAAATCTGACTGTTACTTCACCATGTTGACTGACTATAAACAAACATACTATGAAAATACATAAATCTGACTGTAACTTCACCATGTTGACTGACTATAAACAAATATACTATGAAAATAAAATGAAAAATAGAAAATAAAACAGCGTTCAAATATTTCCACAAAAAAAAAAAAAAAAATAAAAAATAAAAACAACAACAACAACAGACAAATCGTAGAAAAAGGAAAAACAACCCTTAACACAATACATGACCGCTCAGTGTCCTGTTTCAGCATTGAACCCCTAACACAATACATGACCGCTCAGTGTCCTGTTTCAGCATTGAACCCCTAACACAATACATGACCGCTCAGTGTCCTGTGTCAGCATTGAACCCCTAACACAATACATGACCGCTCAGTGTCCTGTGTCAGCATTGAACCCCTAACACAATACATGACCGCTCAGTGTCCTGTGTCAGCATTGAACCCCTAACACAATACATGACCGCTCAGTGTCCTGTGTCAGCATTGAACCCCTAACACAATACATGACCGCTCAGTGTCCTGTGTCAGCATTGAACCCCTAACACAATACATGACCGCTCAGTGTCCTGTGTCAGCATTGAACCCCTAACACAATACATGACCGCTCAGTGTCCTGTGTCAGCATTGAACCCCTAACACAATACATGACCGCTCAGTGTCCTGTGTCAGCATTGAACCCCTAACACAATACATGACCGCTCAGTGTCCTGTGTCAGCATTGAACCCCTAACACAATACATGACCGCTCAGTGTCCTGTGTCAGCATTGAACCCCTAACACAATACATGACCGCTCAGTGTCCTGTGTCAGCATTGAACCCCTAACACAATACATGACTGCTCAGTGTCCTGTTTCAGCATTGAACCCCTAACACAATACATGACCGCTCAGTGTCCTGTGTCAGCATTGAACCCCTAACACATTACATGACCGCTCAGTGTCCTGTGTCAGCATTGAACCCTAACACAATACATGACCGCTCAGTGTCCTGTTTCAGCATTGAACCCCTAACACAATACATGACCGCTCAGTGTCCTGTTTCAGCATTGAACCCCTAACACAATACATGACCGCTCAGTGTCCTGTTTCAGCATTGAACCCCTAGCACAATACATGATCACTCAGTGTCCTGTTTAAACATTGAACCCTTAACACAATACATGACCGCTCAGTGTCCTATTTAAACATTGAACCCCTAACACAATACATGACCGCTCAGTGTCCTGTGTCAGCATTGAACCCTTAACACAATACATGACCGCTCAGTGTCCTATTTAAACATTGAACCCTTAACACAATACATGACCGCTGAGTGTCCTTTTTAAACATTGAACCCTTAACACAATACATGACCGCTCAGTGTCCTGTTTAAACATTGAACCCTTAACACAATACATGACAATACATGACCGCTCAGTGTCCTGTGTCAGCATTGAACCCCTAACACAATACATGACCGCTCAGTGTCCTGTGTCAGCATTGAACCCCTAACACAATACATGACCGCTCAGTGTCCTGTGTCAGCATTGAACCCCTAACACAATACATGACGCTCAGTGTCCTGTGTCAGCATTGAACCCCTAACACAATACATGACCGCTCAGTGTCCTGTTTCAGCATTGAACCCCTAACACAATACATGACCGCTCAGTGTCCTGTTTCAGCATTGAACCCCTAACACAATACATGACCGCTCAGTGTCCTGTTTCAGCATTGAACCCCTAGCACAATACATGATCACTCAGTGTCCTGTTTAAACATTGAACCCCTAATACAATACATGACCGCTCAATGTCCTGTTTAAACATTGAACCCTTAACACAATACATGACCGCTCAGTGTCCTATTTAAACATTGAACCCCTAACACAATACATGACCGCTCAGTGTCCTGTGTCAGCATTGAACCCTTAACACAATACATGACAGCTCAGTGTCCTGTTTAAACATTGAACCCTTAACACAATACATGACCGCTGAGTGTCCTGTTTAAACATTGAACCCTTAACACAATACATGACCGCTCAGTGTCCTGTTTAAACATTGAACCCTTAACACAATACATGACAATACATGACCGCTCAATGTCCTGTGTCAGCATTGAACCCCTAACACAATACATGACCGCTCAGTGTCCTGTTTAAACATTGAACCCTTAACACAATACATGACCGCTCAGTGTCCTGTTTAAACATTGAACCCATAACACAATACATGACCGCTCAGTGTCCTGTTTAAACATTGAACCCTTAACACAATACATGACCGCTCAGTGTCATGTTTAAACATTGAACCCCTAACACAATACATGACCGCTCAGTGTCCTGTTTAAACATTGAACCCCTAACACAATACGTGACCGCTCAGTATCCTGTTTAAACATTGAACCCTTAACACAATACATGACAATACATGACCGCTCAGTGTCCTGTGTCAGCATTGAACCCCTAACACAATACATGACAATACATGACCGCTCAGTGTCCTGTGTCAGCATTGAATCCCTAGCACAATACATGACCGCTCAGTGTCCTGTGTCAGCATTGAACCCCTAACACAATACATGACCGCTCAGTGTCATGTTTAAACATTCAACCCTTAACACAATACATGACCGCTCAGTGTCCTGTTTAAACATTGAACCCCTAACACAATACATGACCGCTCAGTGTCCTGTTTAAACATTTAACCCCTAACACAATACATGACCGCTCAGTGTCCTGTTTAAACATTGAACCCTTAACACAATACATGACAATACATGACCGCTCAGTGTTCTGTGTCAGCATTGAACCCCTAACACAATACATGACAATACATGACCGCTCAGTGTCCTGTGTCAGCATTGAACCCCTAGCACAATACATGACCGCTCAGTGTCCTGTGTCAGCATTGAACCCCTAACACAATACATGACCGCTCAGTGTCCTGTGTCAGCATTGAACCCCTAACACAATACATGACCGCTCAGTGTCCTGTGTCAGCATTGAACCCCTAACACAATACATGACCGCTCAGTGTCCTGTGTCAGCATTGAACCCCTAACACAATACATGACCGCTCAGTGTCCTGTGTCAGCATTGAACCCCTAACACAATACATGACCGCTCAGTGTCCTGTGTCAGCATTGAACCCCTAACACAATACATGACCGCTCAGTGTCCTGTGTCAGCATTGAACCCCTAACACAATACATGACCGCTCAGTGTCCTGTGTCAGCATTAAACCCCTAACACAATACATGACCGCTCAGTGTCCTGTGTCAGCATTGAACCCCTAACACAATACATGACCGCTCAGTGTCCTGTGTCAGCATTGAACCCCTAACACAATACATGACCGCTCAGTGTCCTGTGTCAGCATTGAACCCCTAACACAATACATGACCGCTCAGTGTCCTGTGTCAGCATTGAACCCCTAACACAATACATGACCGCTCAGTGTCCTGTGTCAGCATTGAACCCCTAACACAATACATGACCGCTCAGTGTCCTGTGTCAGCATTGAACCCCTAACACAATACATGACTGCTCAGTGTCCTGTGTCAGCATTGAACCCCTAACACAATACATGACCGCTCAGTGTCCTGTGTCAGCATTGAACCCCTAACACAATACATGACCGCTCAGTGTCCTGTGTCAGCATTGAACCCCTAACACAATACATGACCGCTCAGTGTCCTGTTTCAGCATTGAACCCCTAACACAATACATGACCGCTCAGTGTCCTGTTTCAGCATTGAACCCCTAACACAATACATGACCGCTCAGTGTCCTGTTTCAGCATTGAACCCCTAGCACAATACATGATCACTCAGTGTCCTGTTTAAACATTGAACCCTTAACACAATACATGACCGCTCAGTGTCCTATTTAAACATTGAACCCCTAACACAATACATGACCGCTCAGTGTCCTGTGTCAGCATTGAACCCTTAACACAATACATGACCGCTCAGTGTCCTATTTAAACATTGAACCCTTAACACAATACATGACCGCTGAGTGTCCTTTTTAAACATTGAACCCTTAACACAATACATGACCGCTCAGTGTCCTGTTTAAACATTGAACCCTTAACACAATACATGACAATACATGACCGCTCAGTGTCCTGTGTCAGCATTGAACCCCTAACACAATACATGACCGCTCAGTGTCCTGTGTCAGCATTGAACCCCTAACACAATACATGACCGCTCAGTGTCCTGTGTCAGCATTGAACCCCTAACACAATACATGACGCTCAGTGTCCTGTGTCAGCATTGAACCCCTAACACAATACATGACCGCTCAGTGTCCTGTTTCAGCATTGAACGCCTAACACAATACATGACCGCTCAGTGTCCTGTTTCAGCATTGAACCCCTAACACAATACATGACCGCTCAGTGTCCTGTTTCAGCATTGAACCCCTAGCACAATACATGATCACTCAGTGTCCTGTTTAAACATTGAACCCCTAATACAATACATGACCGCTCAATGTCCTGTTTAAACATTGAACCCTTAACACAATACATGACCGCTCAGTGTCCTATTTAAACATTGAACCCCTAACACAATACATGACCGCTCAGTGTCCTGTGTCAGCATTGAACCCTTAACACAATACATGACCGCTCAGTGTCCTGTTTAAACATTGAACCCTTAACACAATACATGACCGCTGAGTGTCCTGTTTAAACATTGAACCCTTAACACAATACATGACAATACATGACCGCTCAATGTCCTGTGTCAGCATTGAACCCCTAACACAATACATGACCGCTCAGTGTCCTGTTTAAACATTGAACCCTTAACACAATACATGACCGCTCAGTGTCCTGTTTAAACATTGAACCCATAACACAATACATGACCGCTCAGTGTCCTGTTTAAACATTGAACCCTTAACACAATACATGACCGCTCAGTGTCATGTTTAAACATTGAACTCCTAACACAATACATGACCGCTCAGTGTCCTGTTTAAACATTGAACCCCTAACACAATACGTGACCGCTCAGTATCCTGTTTAAACATTGAACCCTTAACACAATACATGACAATACATGACCGCTCAGTGTCCTGTGTCAGCATTGAACCCCTAACACAATACATGACAACACATGACCGCTCAGTGTCCTGTGTCAACATTGAATCCCTAGCACAATACATGACCGCTCAGTGTCCTGTGTCAGCATTGAACCCCTAACACAATACATGACCGCTCAGTGTCATGTTTAAACATTCAACCCTTAACACAATACATGACCGCTCAGTGTCCTGTTTAAACATTGAACCCTTAACACAATACATGACCGCTCAGTGTCATGTTTAAACATTTAACCCCTAACACAATACATGATCGCTCAGTGTCCTGTTTAAACATTGAACCCTTAACACAATACATGACAATACATGACCGCTCAGTGTTCTGTGTCAGCATTGAACCCCTAACACAATACATGACAATACATGACCGCTCAGTGTCCTGTGTCAGCATTGAACCCCTAGCACAATACATGACCGCTCAGTGTCCTGTGTCAGCATTGAGCCCCTAACACAATACATGACCCTCAGTGTCCTGTTTAAGCATTGAACCCCTAACACAATACATGATCGCTCAGTGTCCTGTTTCAGCATTGAAGGCCAACAATTCCTCCAACAAAACGACCAATCACATCTCACCTAAAATCATTGAACACAACAAAGATCACGATGGTTGCCGATGAATATCAATTACCTGGCTTGGAACAGACACAAGAATGTGGCTCCATCTTGATAAAGAAAAACTGCTCATATGCATTTTACACTATAATCTTTTCCAGCATAAAACATTATAATCTAATTTAATTTTCAGTGGTGTTCGTTTTGCTCAACCTTTAGTATTCAGTGTAGTGTTTTGTAGATCGATGTTTCTTGCTCAATCTTTAGTATTCAGTGTAGTGTTTTGTAGATCGATGTTTCTTGCTCAATCTTTAGTATTCAGTGTAGTGTTTTGTAGATCGTTGTGTCTTGTTCAATCTTTAGTATTCAGTATAGTGTTTTAAAGATCGATGTGTCTTGCTCAATCTTTAGTATTCAAAGTAGTGTTTTGTAGATCGATGTGTCTTCCTTAATCTTTTGTATTCAAAGTAATGTTTTGTAGATCGATGTGTCTTGTTCAATCTTTAGTATTCAGTGTAGTGTTTTGTAGATCGATGTGTCTTGCTCAATCTTTAGTATTCAAAGTAGTGTTTTGTACATCGATGTGTCTTGTTCAATCTTTAGTATTCAAAGTAGTGTTTTGTAGATCGATGTGTCTTGTTCAATCTTTTGTATTCAGTGTAGTGTTTTGTATATCGATGTGTCTTGTTCAATCTTTAGTATTCAGTGTAGTGTTTTGTAGATCGATGTGTCTTGCTCAATCTTTAGTATTCAAAGTAGTGTTTTGTAGATCGATGTGACTTGTTCAAACTTTAGTATTCATTGTAGTGTTTTGTAGATCGTTGTGTCTTGTTCAATCTTTAGTATTCAGTGTAGTGATTTATAGATCGATGTTTCTTGCTCAATCTTTAGTATTCAGTGTAGTGTTTTGTAGATCGATGTGTCTTGCTCAATCTTTAGTATTCAGTGGAGTGTTTTGTAGATCGATGTGTCTTGTTCAATCTTTAGTATTCAAAGTAGTGTTTTGTAGATCGATGTGTCTTGTTCAATCTTTTGTATTCAGTGTAGTGTTTTGTAGATCGATGTGTCTTGTTCAATCTTTAGTATTCAGTGTAGTGTTTTGTAGATCGATGCGTCTTGCTCAACCTTTAGTATTCAAAGTAGTGTTTTGTAGATCGATGTGTCTTGTTCAATCTTTAGTATTCAGTGTAGTGTTTTGTAGATCGATGTGTCTTGTACAATCTTTTGTATTCAGTGTAGTGTTTTGTAGATCGATGTGTCTTGCTCAATCTTTAGTATTCAAAGTAGTGTTTTGTAGATCGATGTGTCTTGTTCAATCTTTAGTATTCAGTGTAGTGTTTTGTAGATCGATGTGTCTTGTTCAATCTTTTGTATTCAGTGTAGTGTTTTGTAGATCGATGTGTCTTGTTCAATCTTTAGTATTCAGTGTAGTGTTTTGTAGATCGATGTGTCTTGCTCAATCTTTAGTATTCAAAGTAGTGTTTTGTAGATCGATGTGTCTTGTTCAATCTTTAGTATTCAAAGTAGTGTTTTGTAGATCGATGTGTCTTGCTCAATCTTTAGTATTTAAAGTAGTGTTTTGTAGATCGATGTGTCTTGCTCAACCTTTAGTATTCAGTGTAGTGTTTTGTAGATCGTTGTGTCTTGTTCAATCTTTAGTATTCAGTGTAGTGTTTTGTAGATCGATGTGTCCTGTTCAATCTTTAGTATTCAGTGTAGTGTTTTGTAGATCGATGTGTCTTGTTCAATCTTTAGTATTCAGTGTAGTGTTTTGTAGATCGATGTGTCTTGTTCAATCTTTAGTATTCAAAGTAGTTTTTTGTAGATCGATGTGTCTTGTTCAACCTTTATTATTCAGTGTAGTGTTTTGTAGATCGATGTGTCTTGTTCAATCTTTAATATTCAGTGTAGTGTTTTGTAGATCGATGTGTCTTGTTCAATCTTTTGTATTCAGTGTAGTGTTTTGTAGATCGATGTGTCTTGTTCAATCTTTAATATTCAGTGTAGTGTTTTGTAGATCGATGTGTCTTGTTCAATCTTTTGTATTCAGTGTAGTGTTTTGTAGATCGATGTGTCTTGTTCAATCTTTAGTATTCAGTGTAGTGTTTTGTAGATCGATGTGTCTTGTTCAATCTTTAGTATTCAGTGTAGTGTTTTGTAGATCGATGTGTGCCCTTTTGTCTTTTGGCTATTGCGTTGTCTGTCCTTCGATTTAAATATTCTGATTACCCCTTTGGCATCTTCAAACTCTCCTTAAAACAGATTCATACATTTAAAAGTGATATTTGTTATTTTAAATGTGTTGAAGTCTTTTTTTCCGTTTATCTCTCTTCCGAACTTATTTTTTTCATCTTTCGGATTATATTTAAGCTTGTAAGAAATGAAATATGAATTTACATCCAAATAAATATGCCAGGCTCTTCATTATAATAAAACTCTCGTGATATGAAATGGTTTTTTTTCTGTAATTAGTCTTGTACAAACTATAACTAAACTATTCATGAAATTTCAAGGCCAGCGTATGATCTAATTATCCTATTAGACCTAACGTGTAACAACTGGTTATTAAGTTAATTCATTATATTGGTTGATTGGACGGGACACTTGTCAAGGAGATGCTTCACTACTAATCCATGATATACAATATGCTTAGTTATCCCGTCACGTACGAACGTTCGTGTTGGAAAATATCTCTCTTATTGTTTGTAACTCTTCTGCATTTCGGCTGCAGTTGCATTTGAATTCATCGTATCATATTACGTTTGTTCATTTCAATTCAAAATCAGATGAAATCGACATCTTCTTGTTAATTTGAAAGGTCAGAATCTGACATCGTTGTAACGAAATCAACATAGTTATCAATTTTCGGGATTAAAAGATACACTTCACTTATTTCTCTGATTTAGTTTCTCAAATTGATATTATTTACTTGACTGGTGAGAAAATTCGATGCATGTGTCGCGAATATGGCCTAATATCAACGTTGATTAAATGTTTGTAATATGAAATAACCTCGCGATCACAATTTGGAAATGAAAACTCACAAATAATGTACAGTTGGTTGGAGAAGTTTGAACACAGAGCAAGAAACCGTAAAAATTGTGCAATTGCATCTGCTTACTACCACACGTAGAACTGACAGTCAGAAAAGATGTAAATATTCAATCTAAAATCGCTATATTCGGAATTAGTCATCTATAAAGATAATACTGTGGGTCCCGTATTAATCTATCCTAACCAATTTCTGCTTGTCACATCTCGGCACATGTCTAGCGTAAAGTTTAGAATGGGAATCATCCAAACGCTCTCTATCCAACAAGTTTACCGGCACACAATCAAAGTATCTTCTACAGCTGGACATAATATCATTTCAAAAACTCCAGAGAGAATTTTTGTTTTCTTGTCGTTATATGCCAACACCAATTTGCCAAAATATGTTAATTTTTACAGATCAAAAGAATTAAATATTTTACCTGTTTAATCAAAAATGGCACAAACAGCGAGGTAACAATTGTTTGGTCTGAAACAGGAAATTGTAATTAAGTTCAGTTTAAATTTACACGAACTGACTAAAGATGATGGTTAAGTCGATGATTTGTAAAATAGTAAAATAAAATACTTCAACCGGCGTTAAATCTGAACAAATTTAGAATAAAAAGTGAATATATATATAGTTGATATCGTAAAATGGACAAACCTGTGGTTAAGATAATAGTGTTTCCATTGGTTGCGACATCAAATTCGTTGTAAAAATTAATGCAGATTGTTAATAATTTTTTAATTTATTATATTAGGACTCTACGTTCTTAAACAACAACGTTGCTCACACAGTTATATGTGAGGGTCGACATGTTACAACAACGCTGCTCACACAGTTATATGTGAGGGTCGACATGTTACAACAACGCTGCTCACACAGTTATATGTGAGGGTCGACATGTTACAACAACGCTGCTCACACAGCTATATGTGTGGGTCAACATTTTACGCACATGTGGAAAACAATTACATGATCTCATCATTTCTATAAGAGGAGGAGTTCTTACCCATAAAACTAGTTTAACCCCGCCACTTATTATTGAAGTGTATGTGCCTAGCCTAGTAACTTACCTCTGACGAAGAATTTCACAGAAATGAGTGGTTTGATATTTTCATTTCTTGTATCCATGGATACGGAGGTAATTTTCAATGCAAATTAAAAAATAGTCAAAAATACATAAGTTTGAATTTGAGTGTAAATTCAATTGTTAAGAATCGCAAAACAGCATATGAAAACAAGAAACTTACACTATATCAACATGACCCACTACATTTGTTTCGAATAGTATCAGATGCAATGCATGCAGAGTTACAACGCTTGAAGATATTTTGTAGTAAAGATTGAGTTTATGTTTGCAGTCATTGTCAGCCATTTTGTCAGTTATATCGCGACACGAAGACTTGTTGTGTTGGAATACTTGGTCAGATATAAAGAATCGATCGGTGAAATCCTCAGCATTTAGGGAGGTGTCATGAAGCCATAACACCTGAGGTGGAAATCATTCCTCAGTGTTGTATATACGGCTTGTGGCCAGAAGACAACGAATGATCAACTCCTGATATCTAAATGATATCTGTTGTGTAATAAAATGAGAAAAAAACTGCCACTGTCGGTACGGATCCAAAATCTAATAGAGACAACATGTATACCACTAACACACGTATACATATACATGACCACTCAATGTTATGACTTAATATATGCACTTTAATAAGCAGCGGCAGGGTTAAGCTACTTTTGAAGACATAGCTGAAGACATTAATATTTTACAGAGGAATTATGGTGAACATTAGAATCCATGATAGTGAGATCAAATATTGCGGAAATCAGCTTCTTCCGATTCAACAATGGTAACAATTGTCCAAATATTACAGTACATGGCTTAAAATGAATACATATTGCATACATATTTTTAAATACCCCCTATTATAAAGTAAAACATATAATACGATACAAGAATTACCACAGAGCATCATTTTCTTTCAAAAGGAAACCGTAATGTAGAACTAACCATATACAACAAAACATATTGATCATATTTTATACGACAATTTGAAGTTGTGATTGGTCTTTCAAAGTACTAAAACAACAAAAAGAGAAGGACAAAGTATTAAACACGGAACAAGTAAGATAACACACGACTAGATATTATGCATCTTAATGGACTAAAATTGGCATAAATAATAACACACTTTCCGAATCGAATCTATATTAATATTTGTTCCATTTTCAATACATGACAAAACCGAATCGGTGGTGTAATGGTTAGCGTGCTCACCTCCAGTGCTGTTGATCGTGAGGTCCAGTCCCGATCGGGTCAAGCTAAGTATAAAATAGGTATGTGTTGCTTCTCCGCTAAGCATGCAGCATTGAGGAGAAACAACAAAGACTGGTTGGCTCGGAATCAGGATGATGTGTCCGAGTTGTGTGACATGTCTATCAGAGAACTGTTGTTTCAGTGAGCTAGCATTAGAAAAATCCAACTTATCATGTTGATCTAGTACAAAGCGGACCTCATCATCATGTCATTGAAAATTAACTTATTCTCGCCTTGAAATATCTGCAAAATTTGGTGAGTTGGCGCTAAACAACAATCACTCATTCACTCCATAAATGACAAGGGTAGTTAAGAAGCAGGTTCAGTAACTGTCGAATACATGTATTTATAATAGGTTTATATTGGTCCTGCATGTATTGGTCATCTGAGTTCTGATTCTGTTTATCCGATCATGTTCCATATTTTACATTTTTACATTATGAAGTGTGTTGAACATAATTTAGAATTTTGAATATTTGTGGATTTTGATACAAGATAAACATGAATAAAGATTTTCTCCATTTTGAAAAGGCATAGCAATTTATTTTGCAAATCTGAATATATTGTCTTCTTAAATTGACGGCGTTATTGTCGTGCTGGTCTTGTTCTAATGTTGTTTGATAGTGTGACGACTGTGTATTAATCTGGGGACATTTTCATCTTCAAAGTGGGGTAAAGCTTTGAAGCAAAATATTCAATTTTTTGTTATTCTGAAGCTTATCATAAAACGACTAAGAATTAAAACCGCAAATATGTGTCTAATGCGACTTTATCATTGCTTATTATTCATAAACAAAATAAAATCTTATTGACCAAAAAATTGCGAAGTTATGTGTCATATAATTTCTGATTATGACAAAACAATATCTTATTTGCCAGCTTCTGGTTTGATTTTGGTTTTAGGATCCACCAATTTTGTTCCTTAAAGAATACCACAGCAGTTTGTTCAGATGAAATGTAGATTATGTTTGTCAGTTACTGTGCACAGTTTGTTTACAGTTAGTTACGATTTATAAACAAAAGATATGCAATACCAGAAAGCCTGCTTAATGAAGCCTTTAATGAAATTAATTAACTTGAAAGCATTTATTTCCAATTAATGTGTTAAAATCGACATGTAACAAACAAAAATATATTTATATTCTTTAACTGGAACCAGTAGGATATTTTTGTAGATTCAATGAAATATAAAATCTAATCTGAAATTCTGATTATATTCAACAAAGAACAAACAATTTACATGAAAATTAATATAAAAATGCTATATTTCACGTTTGATATTTTTTCCAATTCATTGAACACAGCAGTGGAGGAAAATTGTCATTTATTTATGAAATTGAAGTGCAAACACTAAAAATGGCAATGTTTAATCATGAGCTCATTAATGTCCCATCAAATGGTCTGATCACAAACGCAAGATAAGCTGCTTCCTGCTGATCTTTTACAACGAGATTTCTGAGATATCGCATAAAACGATCTCAAGATCCAGATCTGTCTTAGCAGGATGTCAGAACGAGGCTCGGCGTTGCTATTATCGTTCACCACAAGGTCATAGAAGGTGAAGAGAAAATTGTCAGTATCAACCCATGGGATGCTGAAAATGACGTTTAAAATTATTATAGTGCGACCCAACCAATTATGTAGTCTTGTCTTTTTTTTCTTAATCTACCATTGATGAAGAGTTCATTGTTTCCTATGCTTCAAATTCTATATCCATGGTAATATTTTCTCATTATTTATTTTTTATCAGAATGAACTTTGACAAATAATTTTCCTCGAGGCATTTTGAAAGACAAATAAAGCTGACAAAAAATCTGCACAAGAATTATAAGAGATAACTAACATATCAAAGCGAGATTTTGTTCTTTATGAAATCGCAGCTTTAAATCTGTAACAACATTCACCTTAGCTGCACATATTTATAATGTTTACAGCGATTAGGTGAATATGAAAAAAGAAATGAATTGCTTTGGTGAGTATATAACCGTTCTATTACGATCTCTTGACTTTGAGAATACATGATTCTAAAAAGTGATAAAGTTTGTCAGTGACTTGCTGCAGGTCGGTGGTCTGGATACATCCGGTTTACTCCAACAATAAAACTGTCCTCCGCGATATAACTGCAATTATGTTGGAAGTGGCGTTAAACAAACACCATAACCCCCCCCCCCCCCCCCCCCCCCCAAAAATGACAATTGTACAATACAGCTATAACAAAGAACACAACAGAAAAACAAACTAACCCCAACCCTGATTCCAGGAGCGCATCGTCAGCACTAAATTAGATATCTACGTTTTATTACTATCGTTGGGTCAATATCTCTGTTGGTGAAAAATTAGTTTTCATCCGCCCTGTAGTCTACAGGGCTTCGGCACTGATATGTTTTTTTTTTAGAAATTTATTATTGAAATTTACAGTTTCTAAATAATTTAATTATTCTTTAAACTAAGTTTCTCCTCCCTCAGGCATAGGTGACCTTAGCCGCTTTCAGCTGATTGATCCTTTGGATTTCTTCCTCCTAACGCCTTTCAAATTACTTGGCTTTCTGATTGTTTTGACTATGAGCGTACCCGATGAATGTTATCCAGAAGCGTGTCGTGTACACCAACTAAAATATCTATGTTTTGAATCCATTTGTACACTTAAAATCCGTAGTTTACCAGAACTAACTTTACACGTGAGTTGATGTAATATATTAGAATTGATGTTACATGATAATGTTTGTGGTCCACATTTTAAAGATCTTTTTTTTTTATTAGTCTTCCCATTTATACCACAGTACAACTAAAATCGTGTTAGAAATATCGCTGGTATCATCCCTAGCTAAATGCATCCTTTAGATGCTTTGGCAGAGGCAAAGAACTTCGTAAACGCATCCTTCTATTTAGAAATTTGGGATAATTCACATTCTCATTTCTGCAAGCTTCTGTTTGTACATTGTACATCCAAATGCTGCTTCACTCCAAATATAATGACATTGAAGAAAACGTTAATATCCCATTGCTGCCTGATAAATTTCGTGAAAAAAACTGATGAGTCTTACTATTATTTTCTATATTGCAGGGGATAAACTTAAGCAAATAATGCCCGGATTTTGAATGTAAAGAACATTAAGTTTTTTTGCTGGATACAATTGCATTGCTATTTCTGGTTTTATAATAGATTTAGAATAACATGACTCAAACCAAAGAAATAGGAGCATTTATCTACAAATGAATCACCATATCATACTCATCGTAGTTCTATAAATAAAAATACAGTAGAACTTCAGTGACACGAATTCGAAGGGACTGTCAAAATGGGTCCGAGTTATCGGAAGTTCGAGCTACCGAAGTTCCGTAATTTCAGAAAGTAATATTGGAGATACAGTAATCAAGAGGGGAGAGTTGGGATCTCATAAACCGGAATAACCCGGTCAAAATGTTGTGCCTGTCGGAAGCCAGGACCTGGATTTTGCAACCATCATTATGTACATTTATTCAAACTGTTCTATTTACTGAATATATTTTACCCAACATATCTGGTAGACATCTCATAGACCACAGAATGCCATCAGGTCGTAAGATGATATCATTCAGATCACAATAATGCTTAATGTCAAAAGCAACTTCTATTGCAGCCTATATTGAATTTGGACCATCATGGCTTAGATATCTTTATGTTCGGGACCTGCATTTGTTAATAGAAGAATATGCACATCATAATGACGATTCCTTGCCAAAATTTTAATAGAATTGTAATTATTTGCTGGATCATACAATAGAATATCGATTTCGCAATGTTCGTTCTTTAACTTGAAATGAAAATTGAATATGCAATGTCTACAATTGGTCAAACTACTCTTCTTCCACGAGATAGCCCTTAATTCACACCGACAGAAGCACGCTGCTGGAAAAGCTTTCTGTCATGATTCAGAACAAGCACAATCATGCTAAGGGGATGTATTTGGTAATGATATTTCAACCCTTCCTATATTTCCCACCAACAGCCAACCTTTGCGATTTAGAAAACCATCTCCACCAGCAGCCAAGCAAAAATAAGAAAACATATAAAATTTGCTTCGGCGACTGACTTTGTTTGTTCTTTTCTGGGATGTAAAACTTCTGATTACCCCATTTGGTATCATCTAATGTTTCCGTTTTTGCTACCTGGACACACAAAGTATATCGTACCTGTGTGTGTTCTGTATGCATCGCAGAATGTAAAGCCAATTCATGTATTGACTGCTGTCAGCCTGATCTAGAAAGTTTTCGTATCCCTTGGCTACCAATAGACTATGCTATTGATAAAGTTGTAATCATCTCATTAAACATCAGTTTTCATCATTTTGCGAAACTACACGGTTGAAAAATCATCCGTCAACATGTACACCCTATATATTCTTATTCTAAATATGCATCATTAGACAAAATTTTCATAATCTGCTTCGCCAGACTACAGAATGATTGACATAAGTTGTAATATTCATCTAATATCAAGATCATAATAAGTCGCCAAATGTTGAATCAATTACTGCGTCAACTTGGGAGGCTAATGGCGGCTGCTTCAGATGTCACCCTAACGACAACAAAGGTTTTATATCCGTCTACGTTATTTAAAAGAAAAAAATGGGAGAAAGAATAGAATATATAATTATTAAACAAATCTGTTTCTAGAATTTGATATAATATGTTTAAAATTCTAATATACAATTCACAAAATTCTTTTGATGTGCAGTTCACATTGTCGTTTCGAGATAGATGGATTTTTGAACATATAAGCCTAATTTTTTTTTCATAATGGTTATGTGTGCGGTATTGATGCTGAGGTTGTAGATGTATTGACAAAAAAAAACGCTATTGCATAAAATTTGTTCACCATATTGTTTGCACTATCTGGAAAATATTGATTAAATTTTTCATCGATTCAAGATAATAAAAAAACCACACAAAAGTACACGACTTACACAAAAATTGGGGGGTAAAATACAGATAAAAAACCAATCAACACAACATTGATTAGAGGTTGAGGCCCAAAAATTCTAGCTTAACTCCGCCATTCTTTTTTACTGATGTACATATAGCAAACAAGGAAAGCGATCATTTATATGTGAGTTAAGGACATTTTCATTATATATATGACTTGTATTCTAAAAAGGAATATATACTTATGTTTAATTTTTTGTTCTACACAAAGATATTTGGTAAGTATAGATTCTTATCAAATATGGTGGAACAAAATGTAAAGCTCAAGGAGGATAATCGGTGAATTAAATATGTAGTAAAACATTCAAGAACGTTTCATAATTTCCTAAAAAAAATATTTAAAAACAAACAAATAATAATAATAATAATAATAATAATAATAATAATAATAATATCAAAAAGAAGAAGGAAAATTTGTTTTGTATTGATTGAAAAAAAAGGAAATAAATAGAAAAAAGAGCTTCTGTACAAAATATCAGCTGTATCTATGGAAACATTCAAGCTGTTTATCAAAGGAGAACGGTTGTGTACCTTATATGAAATTAAATACAAATGGCTAGATATTTCATAAAGTCAGGTTTATTTCTAAAATTTAAATACAAATATTAATACAGAGCAGTGTAACAAAAACAGAAATAACACAGAACAAATGGTAAGGACAAATGTAAAACTCTGATCCAGCAATAGTAAACCGGATGAACTCATGTGCTCCGGAAGGGTAACAGTTCATGTCCCACATGTGACGTCCCTCTTGCTACCTATGTGGGAATTAGAAGAAAACAGACCAGCATTTTGTAGACCAATTATTTGTGGAAGATGTAATAAAAACATAGAAAAAACGTAGATATCAAATTTAGTGCGTACGACGCGTCTCTGGAATAATCTTCATCAGGTTCGCTCAAAGTCAAAAAATGCGAAAGTCAAATAATTTAAAGGTCTTTGGGAGCAAGCAAATCAAAGGGCCTAAACAGAATAGTCAAAATCAAAGGGCCTAAACAGAATAGTCAAACTCAAAGGGCCTAAACAGAATAGTCAAGATCAAAGGTCATAAACAGAATAGTCATGATCAAAGGTCATAAACAGAATAGTCAAAATCAAAGGGCCTAAACCGAATAGTCAAAATCAAAGGGCCTAAACAGAATAGTCAAGATCAAAGGTCATAAACAGAATAGTCAAATTCAAAGAGCCTAAACAGAATAGACAAAATCAAAGGGCCTAAACAGAATAGTCAAAATCAAAGGGCCTAAACAGAATAGTCAAAATCAAAGGGCCTAAACAGAATAGTCAAATTCAAAGAGCCTAAACAGAATAGACAAAATCAAAGGGCCTAAACAGAATAGTCAAGATCAAAGGTCATAAACAGAATAGTCATGATCAAAGGTCATAAACAGAATAGTCAAGATCAAAGGTCATAAACAGAATAGTCAAATTCAAAGAGCCTAAACAGAATAGACAAATTCAAAGGGCCTAAATAGAATAGTCAAATCAAAGGGCCTAAACAGAATAGTCAAAATCAAAGGGCCTAAACAGAATAGTCAAATTCAAAGAGCCTAAACAGAATAGTCAAAATCAAAGGGCCTAAACAGAATAGTCAAGGATCAAAGGGCCTAAACAGAATAGTCAAAATCAAAGGGCCTAAACAGAATAGTCAAATTCAAAGGGCCTAAACAGAATAGTCAAAATCAAAGGGCCTAAACAGAATAGTCAAATTCAAAGGGCCTAAACAGAATAGTCAAAGTCAAAGAGCCTAAACAGAATAGTCATGATCATAGGTCATAAACAGAATATTCAAAATCAAAGGGCCTAAACAGAATAGTCAAAATCAAAGGGCCTAAACAGAATAGTCAAATTCAAAGGGCCTAAACAAAATAGTCAAATTCAAAGGGCCTAAGCAGAATAGTCAAAGTCAAAGAGCCTAAACAGAATAGTCATGATCATAGGTCATAAACAGAATAGTCAAAGTCAAAGGGTCTAAACAGAATAGTCGAAATCAAAGGGCCTAAACAGAATAGTCAAAATCAAAGGGCCTAAACAGAATAGTCGAAATCAAAGGGCCTAAACAGAATAGTCAAGATCAGCTACGGCCACATATGCATAGGGGAGGAGAAACATAGTTTTCATTCTACATGAAAATGTATCATTTAGGAATGTCAATCTCTATAATAGATATATCTAGAAAACTAGGTCAGTGCTGAAGGGTTGCCTACTGGGTGGGTGATACCCATAGGACATTCTGCAATAAGATGTGCGACAATTTTAATATCGTTTTAATGCTAGTTATAAAATAGCTTCTTCTATGGTTCCAAAAATAACTACTTAATTATGAATATTGACCAATGTCATTTGATTTCATTAAATTGATAATAAATGAATGTGAAGTTGATTTTGCAGCAGATTCTCGCTGTTTTCAGAATAACATTATGGCGTGTCAAAGGTACCCTGCAGCTTAATTTACAACATACTTTACGGCTGACTTTTTATCAATTTAAACAAAATTGAAACATTTTTTAGAAATCTTGTCATTACGAATTGAAAAAAAATGTAGATTTCATATTTAGAATGATATCTTTGATGAGCTTTGGTTGTTTATTTCTTTTTATGTGGTATATTTCTACAGCTTATTTCAGTTTGAACATTTACTTAGGAGTTTCACGTGGTAGATCAAAGGGGTTAATAAAAGGAACAGTCTCACGGATCATTAAATATTATTCTAATATTCCAGAATAATTTTACAGGGTTTTGCATCTTCATTTATTTTCCTAACTTATTGGTTTATCCTTTTTAAAATGCTGTAAACACGGTGGTCTTCATGCTCCTCATAATAAAGTATGTTAAATTCTATAGTGCTTGATTATAATGCTATAACATATTGTTGACGCCCTACCTCGTCCTTTTGAGCTAGGTAAGTTTATTTATTTCTTATATATATTTCAAATCTTTTAATAATTTTTTGTTCCAATAATTGGTCACTTTAATGTTATAATTGCATATCAATTATTATAAATTTTTGATCATACCCTTACATATGTACTCATGTGTACTTATTTTTGAGTATGTGTTGAGCAAACATATTACAACATTTTCAAAGAAATTTCTAGTCAATTGATGCATGTTTCGATTCATTTCTTAAGTTTGAGAATAAAAAGAAAATATGAATGAACATGTATAAATACATGTTATTATATACTATGCAGAATTTTTAAACATAACAAAAATTGCAGGGTTCCATATCTATGAAAAACAACAAATTTATGGCTGCCTAGATGTCTTAAATATGCCATTTATTTATTAATTCATCTTGTCTGACATTAGAAATTACTCAACAAGATTTTGTTTTATCAATGTATTATGTTATGTCATCTTTTTAGCTTTCTGTGTTTTTGTGGTTTTGATGCCAATATCTCTGGATTGTCAATTCTTGATTGTCTCTTCGGGTTTTCTCGAACGTTCCTTCGGTTTTCTCTAACGTTTAATTAATTATTTACATTCTTTGTCGTTTTAATATTCTCCATTTCTTCTATGTTTTAAATTTTTTTAAATTTTGTAGATAATAATTTTTAAATTTTAAATATTTATTGTCTCCACAATTATTCAGCCAGGAAAAAAGATCATACACCGTTATTTATCATACAAATATGAAGTAATGAGTCAGTTGTTTATATAAAACGCATTTACAGTTAAAAAAAGCATATGTATTTAGCTTAATGCTACAACGCGCTTATAAATAACCTTCATCAGGTATACTCAAAATGAAAAGATTTAAAGCCAAATAACCTAAAAGTGTTTGGAAGTAAGGATATCAAAAAGTCTAATTAAGATAGTCAAGATCGCAGAAGTTTACATATCCTTGAGACTACCTTTATATCATCGCGTGGAATCTAGAACATTTAACCTATTTCATGCAAGGTTCAGGCACCAATGTAGTTTTTTAAATGCTGATCTAAATAAAATTAATGTTGTGAACGACACAAAACGTTCCAGTGGTTCCTGAAGATAATATTCGTTACCTCTTAGAATGCCAAAGAATTTATATATGATTTAATTAACATGAATATTCAGATTAACATTAAAACATTATTATTTAGAAATGATACAATTATATGTTTTAGAAAGTCCGTTTTATTTTTATTAAACAGACAACAATATTTTGATACTCAAGCTAGCAGCTTTAAATTTTTTTTTTTTTTTTTTTTCCTCTCAATTTTCTCGTTTGTTCCCTGTTTTGCATTTATTCATAACTCTTTTGTTTACACCTTATTTATAATGGTATGTTTTATATGCTTTACTGTCATTATATATTATCTGAATTATACATGTAACGAGAGGACTTGTAATAAGTTACAATAACTTGTGTTCGATCCTATTGCTTAATTTATTACAATAAAATATTTTTAAATTAAATTATCCTCGAGGGTGATGGATCGTAATTTTTGTCCCGAAGATATAGATGATAAAAAAGAACACATGATAATAAATTATATTTCGTGAAAAATATCAAAATAAGATAATATATATATTCAGTGCAAATTAAAAGAGAAATATTTTCCAGAAAAAAAACCCAAATCTCTTCTAGGAAGGATTTGATCAGAATGTTATACAACAGTATTATTCTAGCAGCATTATGTATGTAGTACAAGTTAGTCTATAATTATATTTATTATATTCCTCCTTCTTTTACCTACCAGTGTACGTATTATGATTGTTTCAAGTTTGTATCAGAATTTGTATATTTGTAATTCCCTAGCATCACATAAAGCACATTACAATATGTAAGAAGTAAATAAACAGTGTTGTAACATGTATTAAACAAATCAATTGTATTCTTATAATTATTTGGCATATTTTTGTCCTATTTGAACTGCATTATTACATAATTAGTCTCCATATTTGTAGTCTAGTCATCTGTCTGGATATTGTTCTTCCTATTTTTATCTCCCTTTAGACGGAGTTCTTTCTTCTATTCGGACTGTTATTCATATTCCTTGAACCATGGCTGCTTACATCTTTAATGTTTAGCTTTTAGGTTGAAGTTGAGTATATGGTTCGTCTAGTCGACCTAATTTGCTTTTCTATTATCTTCTGTATTCTATCTGATCGCGATACTATAAATAGCACTATTTTTTCTGCAATATCCTATTAAGTTGTCATTTCTATATTTCTGTATGCCTCTTTTGTCTTCTATACCCCATTATAATTGAAGTGTACACTGCACATTAAACTTTCTTATAATGCATAATCATATGAAACTTGCTTGCATACTTGTTTTTTTACTCTAATTATTTTTCTATATAAAAATTGTTTATGTATTATTATTATTATCTATTGTCAATAGAATTAGATTTTTCGTATATTAACCTTCCACGTCCGTCTTTAGAATCGCTCGCGCTAGTATAGTATCTGATATCGCGATACTCGTCATATACTGTAACTGATGTTTTTGTTTGCTACGCAGGATCCTATTTTATATAAGTGTTAAGCATATACAGGAAAGTCAATCTAAGAGGTTTTTTTTTTCAAATATTAAAAATGTGGACAATATTCCTAATTCGTCAAAATAGCAATTCCTTTAGCATTTGATCATAAGCAATTTAAAAATCCATAAACGCATTTAATGTTAGATATACAAAGATATTTACTAGGAGGTTTTTTTCCGTAAAACACGTAGATTGTGTTTGTACTTACAAATGCACCATCTATCAATTTATATTTGATATTTGAAAAATACACATAATTTTGCACGAGTAGTGTTGTCTACCATTAGTCAGTACATAGGTGTCTCATGTCTGTAATAAATAATTTGGTATTAATACTAGATAAATTTCTTTTCATTCTGTGTAACCATGGTGATTAGCACACTCTAGTTGGTTTTCATTGGTGTTTCATTGCACATATTAATTTTGAACCTATATTATGATATTTTTGCCTTGTAATCTAATGATTAATTTTATTCCTGTGTTAGCACACATGAATTGTGTACAAGTAATATTTGTGTGTTATTGTTTAGACTGAAGTGTATATTTTTTTGTTCTATCAGTTTCTTCAATTCATTTGCAGGTGTATCACGTTTCAATTTTTTTTAAATGAATTACCATCCTACATATAACTAAATTTACAACTACGAATGGTGCATATTTATTGAACACATTTAAAATATACATTAACTTTGCATCTTTACTACTGCCAATGTTATCGAAATGGCTTTGAGTTTGGCTTAGCAGCATACAGGCTGCTTCTAGTATCGGCATTGTAATAAACAAATTAAATGTATTCTTATTATTCAATGGTTTGTTTTCTTTTTTCAAGATTTAAGCTCTGCTTTATTTAATAATTTATATATATATAATAATGAGTTGGGTATCCATTAGAAGTGTACTGTATCGTCTATCCATGTTGTTATTAATATTTTGTGTCTGGCGCATGGTGCTGAATCGTCTATCTGGATTGTTCTACCAATGTTCTCTCCGTTAAGATGGTGCTGAATCGTCTATCTGGATTGTTCTACCAATGTTCTCTCCGTTAAGATGGTGCTGAATCGTCTATCTGGATTGTTTTACCAATGTTCTCTCCGTTAAGGTGGTGCTGAATCGTCTATCTGGATTGTTCTACCAATGTTCTCTCCGTTAAGATGGTACTGAATTGTCTATCTGGATTGTTCTACCAATGTTCTCTCCGTTAAGATGGTGCTGAATCGTCTATCTGGATTGTTCTACCAATGTTCTCTCCGTTAAGATGGTGCTGAATCGTCTATCTGGATTGTTCTACCAATGTTCTCTCCGTTAAGATGGTGTTGTATAGACTATTCGCATTATGATTTAGTCCTGAACGAACATTTGGCTTTTTTAAATCCCAAATCTTAGCTTTCATGTTGGTGTTGGGTATTTGCGTTGTCCAAACACATTTGTTTTTGTCTCTCGTTTGTCTTCTGTATTCCATCAAGATAATAATATTTAAGAATTGAATGCATTCTTTTGAAGTTTCATTGGGGTATGAAAGCGTTGACCAAAGTACATTTTCAATGAAGCGCGGTAGCGCTTCATGTTGAAAATGTAGTTCGATCAACGCTTTCATACCCCAATGAAACTTCAAAAGAATGCATTCAATTCTTATAATTATATTCAAATCACACCAAAATTTAATATAATTGAATTTTTCGTTGTGAACTTTATTTGTGTTAGATTGTTTGCTGTTGGAAATTACTACGCCATTGATTGTTTACATCTGACGTCGTCATGGAGGCACGTGCAAGTTCGGATTTGAGTTTCATTGGGATGTGAAACATCTCTTTTATAATCATGTGACCACTTCATAACCAATCATATTGTAACATTTCAATGAAAAACGGAAGTAATGTAATTATTGTGTATTAAACTTTAGTATTTCTAATATTCTATCAAGATCAAGCTATCATTTTTTCTGTGTCTTTTGTCTTGAACATTCCATCTAAATTCCATTGTATAAGACACATTGGACCTTCATATTCTGCATAATCATATATAAATCTTCTTATTCTATATTATTTTTCTTAGCTTTAGATTGGCTTTCTGTGTAATAATTTGAAGATTACTATTATTTAGTGTGATGCGATTTCAAAATTTGTCTTTACAATAATAGAAACGTAGATATCAAATTCAGTGCTAACACAGGAACAAAATTACCCATTAAATTACAAGGTCAAAATATCATACTATATAGGTTCAAAATATATGTAATAAAACAAAAATCAAAACCAAAAGAGTGTGCATATCACCTTGGTTACATGAATGAAAACAAATATATACATAGTAGTTTTGATGACAACATCTTTAGCAACATCATTTAGCAATTGTAAATTCCATGTTCATCTTTGTAATGTATGATTTAAGGTTTGCACCCATGAAACTACCTTAACCCCGCCACTTTTTAGTGAAATACCTGTACAAAGTCAGGAAGGTGACTGGTCGTGTATTTGTGTGTTAGTGGTATCCATTTTTTTTCTTTGTTCAAGATTCCTAATGTATTTTGAACTGTTCCCACTGTGTGTTATTTCTTGGGTTTTTTTTTTAGATTTTATTCAATAATATTATCTGGTACGACGACTTTTTTTTATTATAATAATATTAGCCAGTCATATTATTCTGATGAAGATTTTTTTTAATATAGTTTTGCTTCGCAAATTCTAAAGTGTTAATCATTGACAAGAGAGATTAGATGTGATTTGATGAACACTAATTATATTCTGTTTTACTAACATAAGCACCATCTATCACATTAACATACACTTTTCTTTCTTTCTTTATGTAAAACGACCCATTATATCTGTGGTTTGATTTCTAAACGAAAATAAACAAACATGTTTTATGGTGTTTATTTACATTTTTTTAATAGAACCAATGTGATTAGGTGGTCCTTTATTTCTGTTGGTGTTTCATTTGGACCCATATATCTAGTTTAACCCTGTCTCTTTTTTATTGGAAGTGTCTGCACCAAGCCAGAAAAACGAGCGATCATGTTTTGGGTATTAACGATATCGTGTGTGCCTCTATATAAGATTTTGATATTTCATTTTGTAATTGTCCCGACAGTGTGGTATTTGTTATTTTTATTTTATTATTGCATGCCTAGGTTGGTGTTATGTATATCTGTTTTGGTACTAATATTTGGACCCTGTAATTCAATGGTTAATTTTATTCCCGTGTTAGCAGACATATATTTGTATATTTTTCTTATTAATATCACATCGCTCTCCGTGTGATTGTTAACAGTGTCTTCAGTTCATTTGGATATTTTTATTTTTATTTTTATTTATTTAATATGAATTACCACCCTATATAGAAATAATTAAAAACATCGAACGATAAATTTTACTGCACAAAAATAAAACATACACTAACTACATCTATGAGATTCGCCATATCAGGGAAATATGTTTGGGTTTAGCACCATACAACTTGCTTCTAGGAGCAACATTATATTAAAGACATGAAATATATTCGTATAATCCATTATGTTATGGTTTCTGCGATTCATTGGCATATTTTTATTTTTTATTTTAGTTTATTTGTAATATAGAAAAAAAATAAAAACTACGAACGATATATTGCACAAAGCTATAATACACACTAGCTTTGTATCTATAATATTCGCGATATCAAGGAAATATGTTTGTGTTTTGAGTTTAACACCAAACAACCTGCTTCTATCAGCAACATTTTATCGAACAAATTAATATATTGTGTTGTGGTTTCTCCCATTCATTCGGAGATTTATCTTTTCTATCATTTTTATTGATGTGTAATGAATTACTACACAACATAGAAAAATAGATTTAAAATTGGAATTTAGAGTAGCGTCATATAATCTGGTTTTGAAGCAATGTTATATTACACACGGGAGAATGTATTCTTATTGTTCTTTGATATGGTTTTCGTCAATTAATAATGCTTGATATATAAATATGTACACATGGATATATATATCAGCAATTATTATATTATCAGTAGTAATAAAAGGTTCACCTCCAGTGTTTATGGGGTCTCGCGTTGGCTTGATGCATAGAAAATCAAATGCCTATCTTCTAACACTTAAGCAATCTTTAAGCATCACACTCATACAATGTCATTTCGATTATTCCCTGATCCCCAGCGGTATGCTGGTATATCTCAAATCATGAAAAACAAATTTCAAGTGGCTTACACAAACCATTTATTAAAAGCATGGACACAAGAACTAACATTACACAAAATGAACTAACTAATTAAGGACTTAGAAACAAGAGTGAAACAGCTCCGGCTAAACCATACTCACAAGATCTGTAATAAAACATGTTCATCTTAATATTTGCAAAATAATTGTGTTAGCATTTAATAAACAAAACAAAAACAATACAAGATCAAGTCATTTTAACTATGTAACGCCTGATATTATGTCGGCTTTTTGTTGGGGGTTCGTTTTGCTGTTTTTATTATATTTAACTGTGTAGGTTTTTTTGTAGATCATTATTTGTCTGTTTTCGTTTGGCTATTGAATGGTATGTCTTTCTTCAATTTACGGCTGCTGATTACCTCTTTGGTATATTCAAACTATTTTTCTAAAAAAAAATTGCAGACGGGAAAGAGGACATCCTTGAAAATTAATGAAGCAATGCTTATTTAGCACGTTTTGACAATGTATGTAAAAATGCAAAATTATTTGCGCTGGCTCCAAAATAGCTTAGAAAATCTAAAAATTGCACACTGTCTCGCATTTTCCGACAATATATATATATTTCTTTATTCAAATAATTTACCTATAATCATTAACTATTACATGATTTGTGTGCGGCGATATTAAATTAAAAAAAAGAAAGAAAAAGCACAAACATGACACCAATCAAGCTATAAATACTCACTTATAAGTATATTCAAGACTAAGATGTGAAGTAATATTTTGTTGATTGGAAGACGATGTAAAACTATGGCTTCACTATTTCTCTTCATCCTGACATTTATTATACGTTGCCAAGCAAATAAGAATTAAACTTCTTAACATCACAATTTGATTAACGCAAATAATTTATCTTTTGTGTCTTGATGATTTTTAATTACCATTTACGATAATAAGGCTGCTTTTTTCCTTGTCAAGCTAACAATTACAGGTAATGCATACTAGCCCCTCCAATCGAACACAGTATAGAAGACGTTATCACTTCGTCACAAATACAGTTTTACTTAACCACGCGTTAAACGGATACTTGCCACCGTCAAATTTCCAATGGACGCCAGAAAGTCTACCATACAATACTGGTTTTTCTACTCTAATGGAAAGCAAAAATATTTTAATTGAGCTTAAGAAAGGATCTAAAATTTGCAACAACAACAAAATGCCGCGAATGATTCTCTCTCTCTCTCTCTCTCTCTCTCTCTCTCTCTCTCTCTCTCTCATGATGTAGCATGCACATGTAGAATTTTTTAAAATGGAGACATTTGGAACAAGATACCAAGATACATATACAAAGTGGTTCATTTAAATAGTTACGTACACTCATCCTGCATATTATTTAATCCTTTCTATTTTACGGGTAACATTCATCGTCAGCTTTAACAAACATTACATCTTATGGTGGAATTTTTAAGGGGGAAAGAAGACAGGTTTATCTACAATTCATAAAGTGCAATGTACTATATGTGAGGGTTGATATTTTACTCACCCGTGGAATGTACTTACATGACGTCATCGTTTCACTAAGAGTGGAACTTTGCTCCCATAAAATGAGTTTAACCCCGTCACGTTTTATGGAAGTACCAGTATCAAGACAGGAAGTAAGCGGTCATGCATACGTGTGTTATGAATGGCGATTTTATCTCATTCTACGATTTTTATGTTAGAATTAGGCAATGTTCCGACAGTGTGATATTGTTTCTTGTTTTTGATTTTAATAATACTAAGAGATTATTACATGACATTTTCCATATCGGCCCTAGTATCAACCGGAAACTCCCATATCAAGCTCGACAGCGAAGCTGGAGTGCTGATATGTAATTTATTGTATTCTAGATATAAAGCTGTTTTATTTCATTTTATCTACATGAACTAGAAGATCAATACATCTGTATTTTGTAACATAATGTCTTTAATGTATTTCCTTGATTTAACATTGTTTAAAATGTTCCTGATTATACAACAGTTATTTCTATATATAATCTCCCAGAAATAATTATGGGATAACATTGTTTTTATGCTCATTCATGTATACTTACTTTTGACTGTATATTTCAATTTCATACAAGAATTGTCTTATTGCTGTTTGATTGATCTGTTCTTAGACACTTTGTATTTGTTCTAGCGGTCATAATATGGGTTCAATTGTAAGTCTTTAAAGATGTAATCTCCCTTTTTTTAATGCCACTTTCAATAATATTTCAGTTATATCGTGGCGGTCAGTTTTATTGGTGGAGGAAACCGGAGTACCCAGAGAAAACCACCGACCTGTACGTCTCTATAAATATAATCTATATATAGACAACCCGGAGAAAACCACCGACCTGTACGTCTCTATAAATATAGTCTATATATAGATGCTAATGCTACATTCTTCTTATGTTTTCTAATACATGTGTGAGCAAATGTAAATGCATATCTAACAAACCTAGTCCAAGACATGCTTGTTCATGTTTAAATAATGGCTGTATGACTGGTTTTACTATTGAAGAATTGACATGTGACTGGTTTGAAGCAGTTAGAAAATTCACATGTGACCAGTTTAGTACTGTTGGCGACTTGACTTGTGACTGGTTTCCAATTGTTGGAGAATTCACATGTGACTGGTTTACAACAGTTGACAACTTGACATGTTACTGGTTTACAACTTCACATATGACGTGTTTACCACTGTTTGAGACTGACTTGTTACTGGTTTACAACTTCACATATGACGTGTTTACCACTGTTTGAGACTGACTTGTTACTGGTTTACAACTTCACATATGACGTGTTTACCACTGTTTGAGACTGACTTGTTACTGGTTTACAACTTCACATATGACGTGTTTACCACTGTTTGAGACTGAATTGTTACTGGTTTACAACTTCACATATGACGTGCTTACCACTGTTTGAGACTTACTTGTTACTGGTTTACAACTTCACATATGACGTGCTTACCACTGTTTGAGACTGACTTGTTACTGGTTTACAACTTCACATATGGCGTGCTTACCACTGTTTGAGACTAACTTGTTACTGGTTTACAACTTCACATATGACGTGTTTACCACTGTTTGAGACTGACTTGTTACTGGTTTACAACTTCACATATGACGTGTTTACCACTGTTTGAGACTTACTTGTTACTGGTTTACAACTTCACATATGACGTGTTTACCACTGTTTGAGACTGACTTGTTACTGGTTTACAACTTCACATATGACGTGTTTACCACTGTTTGAGACTGACTTGTTACTGGTTTACAACTTCACATATGACGTGTTTACCACTGTTTGAGACTGACTTGTTACTGGTTTACAACTTCACATATGACGTGTTTACCACTGTTTGAGACTGACTTGTTACTGGTTTACTGGTTTACAACTTCACATATGACGTGTTTACCACTGTTTGAGACTGACTTGTTACTGGTTTACTGGTTTACAACTTCACATATGACGTGTTTACCACTGTTTGAGACTGACTTGTTACTGGTTTACAACTTCACATATGACGTGTTTACCACTGTTTGAGACTGACTTGTTACTGGTTTACAACTTCACATATGACGTGTTTACCACTGTTTGAGACTGACTTGTTACTGGTTTACTGTTTTACAACTGTCGGAGACTTGACCTGTGACTGGTTTACAACTGTTGGAGAATTCACCACTGGCTGGTTTACAACTTGACATGTGACTGGATTACAACTGTTGGAGAATTTACAACTGGCTGGTTTACAGCTTGACCTGTGACAAGATTACAACTGTTGGAGAATTCACCACTCACTGGTTTACAGCTTGACCTGTGACAAGATTACAACTGTTGGAGAATTCACCACTGACTGGTTTACAACTTGACCTGTGACTGGTTTACAACTGTTGGAGACTGACATATGATTTGCTTACAATTGTTGGAGACTCGACTTGTGCCTGGTTTACAACTGATTGAGACTTGACTTGTGCCTGGCTTACAACTGATTGAGACTTGACCTGTGACTGGTTTACAACTTGACCTGTGACTGGTTTACAACTGTTGGAGACTTCACTACTGGCTGGTTTACACCTTGACCTGTGACTGGTTTACAACTGTTGGAGACTGACATATGATTTGTTTACAATTGTTGGAAACTTGACTTGTGCCTGGCTTACAACTGATTGAGACTTGACTTGTGACTGGTTTACAACTGATTGAGACTTGACTTGTGACTGGTTCACAATAGTTGGAAACTTGAAATGTGATTGGCTTTCAATTGTTGGAGATTTGACTGGCTAATACCACCGATGCTATACCATATTGATGGTGTACGGTAATTAACGTTCACCAATAATATAATACATGTATAGTTAACTACACCTATGATACAGTATAATTAACTACACATAGGATACGGTATAATTAATTACACCTATGAAACGGTATAATTAATTACATCTATGAAACGGTATGATTAACGTGTACCAATGATTCGGTATGATCGGGATGTATTATTTTTTGGGACAAAGAATGTATTTCTGATTAAAATCACACCTGTGAATGACTTTATACGGACAACAAGGCTAGAAGTAAATAGTATGCATGTACATATCCTCATAGAATACTTGGAATTGAAATTCATTGGAGTTTTTGTTAATAAGAAGCGCTATTTTTCGTCTGTTAATGCTTGAAGAAGTTCAAACCGAGAACAAATTTTTCACAATCATGCATATCGGAACTCATTCGAAAAATACTATTGAAATGAGTTTATTGAATAAGTAAATTATTTTGATGCAGCTTTTAGATTGTCTAAATCAGCGTGTGACGACTGGCGTAATATGCTGCTTTCTAGTAATGCCTGTTTAATAATTTATTCAAGTTCATTTGTAGCCACGTTATAGAGAAACGCAAATAATAATGTGTTGCAATTGTTAGCCCTTTGGAAGTGTTGAAGCAAAGAAAGGGCTTAAAAAGTCAGATAATACTGGCGAACTAAAGTATTGAAGTGGAAAATTTAACATAATTTAAATGAAGAAGATTAGGTATGTTCCAAATACTATTTTTATTACTTTTATGAATATATATAAACAAACCCGCCGGCCACTTAATCGCTCCAAGACCGCCTCTGTGTCTGCGGTTAAGATTTAAAATCTTAGTCCAAGCTGACCAGTGTACGAAAATAAAAGAAATATACTAATATTTTGTGACAGTAAGTCTATTGGCGACTATCAGTCCTGAATAGGTGTGAAAATTATCGATTTCTCCACAGAAAATGTGGCAAAATTTATTCACCTTTTAGATTCTTACTTACTTCTGTTAAACTCGAATCTGAGTAGGATTATTGGCAATAGAAATTTCCTTCAGGGTGTTAACAATTTATCCAATTTGACGCCTCTAATAAATTCCAATTTCATCCTTCATTTCAACAAAAACATATTTTAAACTAATAGTGATTAAAATCAAATTTTAATGATATTTTAGAAATTGATCTTATAAGTTTTAATCTATGGCTTTTACAACATGGCGGTCTTTAATTCTTTTCGGTGCATTTCTTGAACACAATTGATGTAATATAAACGTAATTGATCCGTTGCTTATCATTCAGCATGGAAAACTTATTTCGATTATATATATTTTGTTCTTCTATTTTTAATTACCTTGATACAATGATGCAGAATTGTGCATAGATTGGTCAGAATAGACCAAAAAAAAAATATTGGTAGGCCTAATAAAGATTGAAACAGAAATTATTAGGCTATATGTTTGTATTTCAATTCGGAAGGGCTTTCTTCTCATCCTTCTAAAATATATCGCACTATGAATGGGGGAAATGGTGGTGTGGGGCTAAACTTTTTTTTTTTTTTTTGAAAGATCGTTAAAGCAATGGAAAAGCTCATACAAAGTTTGTTCTTGGAAATAACCCTTGCAAATAATATATATATACATTGAAACACTTTTTCTGTTGTTTTTTTTAAGTCCAAGAGAATAAACTGCATGTTAAATAGTTTTTACGCAAGTATTTTCGAAGTAGTACTAATTATTATCAAAATACAATTAATGACTGTCGTTCTGAGTTTTGCATCTTAAAATAACATTTGATGGTATAACACCACGAATACTATACTTTTAATTATATAGATTTAACAATAACTCGAATAATCCAGTGCTCTCTACCGGACAGTATTTTACAAGAGAGATGTGGAATATAGTGACTGAATTATTCTTGTTAATCCAACAAGGCATTCTGAGGAGCAATGTTCCCACAGTTAAATAGACCAATCGTATGTTACAACAAATAATACACAGTAAGACTGCACCATTCTGATGTATAATTCGACTATTTCGACTATGCAAAATATTGTTCTTATCTAAAATATATCTAAGTGATACTTGTGTAACTACATTTCAATAATCATAAACCAAATTCAACAATCATGCCTATTTCTTTATTTTGTTTGGGTCATGGTTTCTTTACCATTCTACCATTACTACTACATGCACATTTAGAGGAAAAGATGCAATCCATTCGGAAGCATCGGCTTCTTGCCCATATAGTTCAACTTCCATATACTGTCATTATTTCCTCCAACCTATTCAGTCCTACCCATCTCCCTTTATTTATCATAACAAAAAAAACCTTAGCAAATTCAATTAATGATATGTGACATGTTGAATGCTTCAGAAACTTTTAGAATATCATATTACTGAAGTGTATTATATATTCTAATATGGCCCCCTCCATTTGGCTATATGAGCAATGTCGTGATAAAACTCCAGGAATAATATGGTTCGCACTTGCGCATTGCCGGACAATTAGTGGTCATCATCCCCACAGTGGTTGCATGTATCTATACAGAACCGTGGTGGATATATACATTGTACATTAAAACTCCTCTAAAAATGTTCTCGTTGTTTCTTTACAATTAATTATTCCATAAAAATACAGAAGACAACTAAGATCAACTTCAACATTAATAAATTTTCGACTTCCGGTGTTTTTATTGAACAATGGAGACATTGACGCCTGGTTAATGAATAATTTTACATTTTGTTATAATTTTACTTGATTTAACATCAAAGATGTCAGGAAGAAAATTTGTGTTTATATTAAAAATGTTTACATAAAAATGATCGTAAGATGAAGGCTAGTGGATATTGTGAGAAAAAAAACAAAGATCAAAATAATGCATGGAAGCCATTTTGTGTTTATGAAATGTTTATGTAGATAGTATTATATTCCTTACATTTTATCCGTCGCCATCGTATAAACCATGTTAAAATTTACAACAAATTATGACTTCCAATAATTATAATTAAATATATAGAAAATTTTGATTTAAAAAAAATCACTTTGTAGGGACGTTGTAATAATGCCGCCATATTCACTCTACGCTAAAACATTCTGATAAATAAGGGTAATAACAAAATTACCGAACTCCGAACAATCTTACAAAGGGAAAGTCAAAACTCATAAGTATATAAACAGACAAAATCAGTCAACAACCGGAAAACTGTGAAAACCGTAATGACCCTGACATGGTACAGGCATCTATGGCGTAATAAGAAGAGAAAGCTATGTTCTGAAGAACATCATAAATTGTCAGTACATTTTGTATTCCCTGTATAGAAGGCCAAATGGACACAATACCCTAAACTAATACTACTCGTATGAATTACAATAACTACCAAGAAAGATATGAAGTTGACATTTTGTCATAGTATGTCCGACAAAAGTAGTTATAGAGATTTGAAAATTTCAGAATTTTTTTCTCTATTTCATTCATGTCAACTATTAGAAAGAATTTCAAAATCGCACCGTATTCAACCTTAAACTGTTTATAGATTGACGTTATATTATAATACCTTGTCACACATAGTATTTGACCACAATGATATTTTATGTAATAAGTTTTGTATACATATAATCAAGAATGCAGACAATCCGGCGACCGGATTTGGAACAAATATTATTTTTGGCCTTCAGATATTTTTCTTACGATGTGTCTTAAAGAAACTGAAACTGTCATAATTTTGAAATTATTATCATAAGTAATATGAACATCAATACGTTCTCACAATAACATAAATACAGTAATATGAGTAAAAACAGTTTTAATATACATAAAATTGTGCATTTATGATGTTAAATGGACAATTTATATACGTTTGAAAATAATATTTCCACAAATGTAAAACGTATGTTAATATTGCATATTAAGAAAAGGCGCCGGCCCGGATATTAATGCGATTTCATATAATGCATAAGACATTTAAATTACCGAAATATTTGTCCAGTGTATTAAATGTGATAAAATTAATAATTTGAAATTAATAAGATCAAAGATCATAATGTTATAGCAGGTTGTAGTGTCAATAAATCAGGATTTTAGTACAGAAAATATTAAAACTTCACTGATTTTACTTTCTGTCTCAAATTTAGTCCACACTTTGAAAAAGGATAGTTTCCATGCCACGATCGGGGCTGTCTCCTCTTTTTAGCACACAAAATATTATAACGTCACTGATTTTACTTTCTGTCTCAAATTTACATGTACATGTAGTTCAATGCTTCACAAAATGGTAGTTTTCATGCCACGATTGGGACTCTCTCCTCTTGTTTTTTTTTTCAATTCTGAATTCATGTACGTAACCCAACCATTTGGTTAACAATAGTTCCTTATCGTCTTATTTCTTACTGTCTCGTGTTTTTGGCTGAAATAACATGCTATTCTACGACTGCTTTCTTCCGGCTTTCTGTCTATTGGTATAACAAGTTGTTGTATTATCAAAGAAGATACATGCATGATGACGTCATATGTTCAACGGAAAACATGCATTACACCTGTGGATCCTTTTTAATTTACTTAAAAGCACGAAATTCACACAATAATATTTTGATTCTGATCATATGCCACATCTTTTACTCTCAATAATTTCATGTTCTCTTCTTAACAAATCTGAATGGGAAATAAAATGATCAACTTGGAATAGACGTGGAATTTGTACTGGTCCAATAAAATGTGCTATGGGTGATGTCTGCATGTCGAAACTCTTCGTTTGATTTTCTGTTGCGTTCGTTGTGTTAGCTTTATTGTACAATTGTCATTTCGAGAGATGGTTGTTTGAATCGGTATTTGGTTTGATAGGGGGGAGGGGGACGGTTATGTGGTATATCGCAACTTTCAACAATATTTCAGTAATATCGTGGCGGTCAGTTTTATTGGTGGAGGTAATCAGAGTACCCGGAGAAAGCCATCGACCTGTCGCAAGTCGCTGAAAAACTTTATCACATAATGTTGTATCAAGCACACCTCACCTGAGCGGTGATAGGCACTGATTGCATAGGTAGTTGGAAATCAAACTACTATGCCATCACGACCACGACGGTCGGCAAAGGACCACTTTAGAATTTGGAGATTGCCTCAGTGGTGTAAGGGTGTGTAGAAGATCGTGTATGGTTTCGAACGCAAGTCGGATCAAACTAAAAGCTACAACATTGGAATTTACTTCTTCTCTTCATTGACGAGTAAGAACAAAGACTGCGTGGATCGGAATCTGAATGATATGTCAGAGTGGAGTAGCATTTTAGTAGTGGTGTATTCTTTCAGAGGGCTGACAATATAAAAATCAAATTGAGCGTGTTGACAAGACAGACATGTTTATTATCTAAATTTAAAAAAAAAATCTTACCAAGATATCAAAGAAAAAAAAGCTTACTTGGCGTTAGCCTGCAATTACTCAGTCACTGGACTTTGGAAGACTGCAAATTACATTGCAGATTTTATTATTATTATTATTATTATTATTATTATTATTATGAAGCTAAAAGATTAAAACACCATGTACGTAATCCACAAAATACTGCTTAAATGTACCAAATATTATACACCCAGAATGCATAAGGGACGAAATACTGACTGATGGTAACCAAGAATGTTTGCTTTGTTTGTTTGTTTGAAGGTGTTTAACGCCACTTTCAACAATATTTCAGTTATATCGTGGTGGTCAGTTTTATTGGTGGAGGAAACCGGAGGATCCGGCGAAAACCACCGACCTGTCGCAAAACACTGACAAAGTTTATCACATAATGTTGTACACCTCACCCTGATCTAGATTTGAACTCATAAGATCAGTGGTGATAGGCACTGATTGCATAGGTAGTTGTAAATCCAATTACCATACGATCATGGCCACGACGGCCCCTTACTCAAGAATGATATGGCACACCGTTGAATATACTAGAATTAAGATATAGTGCCCGATTAATCATATTTCTTCACTAATAATAAGGTATTTGAACCAGAAATATTGGTAACTACAACCTCTATTGTGATGTTCTACTTTGTCTCTATTATTCCTTGATTCCGTTATATTTGTAATGATCAGGGTTAATGATAAACATATTACTTTTTACATTTCAGTTATCAATTTAAACATTTTTGTGACGTGAAAAAAGTATTGCGAGTTCCTAATAACTGGTTTTAGATTTTAGCATCGGAACAGACCTAATTCGCCATGAAGAGAGGTTAAATGAAGTACAAACATGGCAGATATTATAATCCACGACGGTAGAAACCATGTGTTTTGACTTAATGATGAACCATTGTCTCTAATCATAGGTGACATCATTTATATATAATAAAGACACACAATAACATGACTTGTAAAGATATATAGTCAATTATATACAAAGGACTTAGACAGTGTTGAAGAGGAACAATCGAAAATTATTATAGTGTGGATCTTATTATTTGTATTCACTAGTGTAGTGTGCTAGAAATAAAATGACAAAAATATACCAAGCTGTCGGAACAGTTCCAAAATCTAATAAACAGAAACAAATTCGATATCCCTAACACATATACATGGCTGCTTACTTTTCTTGGTTACTACAGGCACTTCAATGAAAAAAGTGGCAGGGTTAAACTAGTTTGATGGTCCCAATTCTCCCTCTCTTAGTAATAAAGTTGAATCGAAAAATTCCAAGAAATATTACAATATCAAATACATGTGTTTGTAAATGTTTCTTTAAATCCATATACATTACATGATACTAAAAGCCAATTCTAAATGTGACAAAAAAAAATTCGCTTGTACTCATATTTAAAATGGTTTACTGTTTGCCAAATTTTATCTTTTTCTATAGCTCGATAGGATGAACTTTATTTGATATCTAACATTGAATTATTGTATCTATTTAGATAGGAGTATTATTACTGGTATTGCTAATGAGAACAATGAAAGCTTACCATTTAATAGATCACGTAAAAACCATCACAATTTCCCCAGAAAAAATAATACAAACATTATAGTCAAAGAAGTATGGTGATTGTGAACGTGAAAACCAGTCTTTGTCCCTTATATAGTTTGTTTTCCAGACATATCAAGTTTTATTAGGTCTGTGATTGCCTCATGTCGCTCACCCTATATTTCACGATATTTTTGTATGTGACATATTTTTCACACTATGCGTCATGATATGTGCTATCATCTCATATTCGCCCTATATGTTATTGTATCTGTGATTGCCCCATTATCGCTGACCCTATATTTTACGGTATATCTGTTAATGTCTCATATTTCCTCCTTGTTCGTCATGATATATATGGTCATCTAATATTCACCCTATATTTTATTGTATCTGTGAAATATAAGCCTCATTTCGATCGGCTTATATTTCACGGTATATCTGTTAATGCCTCATATTTTACCCCTTGTGCGTCATGACATATGCTATCATCTCATATTCGCCCTATATTTTATTGTATCTGTGATTGCCGCTCACCCTATATTTCACGGTATATCTGTTAATGTCTCATATTTTACCCCTTGTGCGTCATGACATGTGCTATCATCTCATATTCGCCCTATATTTTTATTGTATCTCATATTTCTCACAACTCTATTATTCCAGGTGACTGTCATATATTTACATTGTTTCCCACCGCCCAGTAATCCCATGTATGTGTAATAGTGTGACATTAGCTTGTTATACCCTACTTTAAACTCTCTATTATATGCAATTGTTTAACATTACAATGGTATGACGTATGGTGGTAACATTCCGTGGAAAGATCGTGTTAATATCCTTTTACATTGTTCTAATAATGATCATATCTCGGTAACAGTTCCCATGTGATATTTCTATTGTCTTGATAACTTCCTTCTTCCAAGTCAAGTAGGTCATTTGAAAGCGTTCCTATTGATATACTTCAATATATATCAATAGTTCTAGATAGTTATCGATACAAAGTTATGGTAATACAAACGTAGATATCTAATTTAATGCGCAAGGCGCATTTCTGGAATAACCTTCATTAGGTACGCTCTGATTGATAATTGTGTCGAATTGTATTGTCCCATCATTAGGTACGCTCTGATTGATAATTGTGTCGAATTGTATTGTCCCATCATCAGGTACGCTCTGATTGATAATTGTGTCGAATTGTATTGTCCCATCATCAGGTACGCTCTGATTGATAATTGTGTCGAATTGTATTGTCCCATCATTAGGTACGCTCTAATTGATAATTGTGTCGAATTGTATTGTCCCATCATCAGGTACGCTCTGATTGGTAATTGTGTCGAATTGTATTGTCCCATCATCAGGTACGCTCTGATTGATAATTGTGTCGAATTGTATTGTCCCATCATTAGGTACGCTCTGATTGATAATTGTGTCGAATTGTATTGTCCCATCATCAGGTACGCTCTGATTGGTAATTGTGTCGAATTGTATTGTCCCATCATCAGGTACGCTCTGATTGATAATTGTGTCGAATTGTATTGTCCCAACATTAGGTACGCTCTGATTGATAATTGTGTCGAATTGTATTGTCCCATCATCAGGTACGCTCTGATTGATAATTGTGTCGAATTGTATTGTCCCAGCATTAGGTACGCTCTGATTGATAATTGTGTCGAATTGTATTGTCCCATCATTAGGTACGCTCTGATTGATAATTGTGTCGAATTGTATTGTCCCATCATCAGGTACGCTCTGATTGATAATTGTGTCGAATTGTATTGTCCCATCATTAGGTACGCTCTGATTGATAATTGTGTCGAATTGTATTGTCCCATCATCAGGTACGCTCTGATTGGTAATTGTGTCGAATTGTATTGTCCCATCATCAGGTACGCTCTGATTGGTAATTGTCTCGAATTGTATTGTCCCATCATAAGGTACGCTCTGATTGATAATTGTGTCGAATTGTATTGCCCCATCATCAGGTACGCTCTGATTGGTAATTGTGTCAAATTATAAAAATTTCGTTGAAGTTACCATTTTTGAGAGAGTTGGTATCTTATTCGCATGTGGAAAGCACTAGCATGATCGCATCATTACAATAAGATGTGAAGCTTTGGGTCCTTAAAACTAGTTCATCCCTGTCATTTTTTATTGAAGTGTCTGTACCAAGCCAGGAAATTGAGCAGTCATGTATTTGTGTGTTAGGTTTATTTAATCGATTTAGCCTCATTCTACGCTTCATGACTTATCACCGGGTTTGTAGCTAGATTAATACGACGGGTGCAACTAGTGGAGCAGGAACTGCCTACCCATCCGGAACACCTGAGTTTATCCCCGGTTTTTAGTGGAGTTCATTGTTACTGGATCTTTAGTTTTATGTGTATGTTTTGTAGACCGTTGTTTGTCCTTTTGTACTTTTTCTTTTGGCCATTGTGTCGTCTGTTCTTCTTCGATTTACGAATTCTGATTACCTCCCCTTGTATCTTCAAACTGTTCTTAATTTTGGAATTGTGGTATTTTTTTTTTCAATTTATTTCATCTTTTCCCACAAAAACTGAATTTTCCTGTATCTAATCAGTATCCCAGTTTAAATATCAGCATAATCAGATTATATTTAGGATTTCTCCAGGTTTGATATTTTCACAAATCTAAAATGTAAATATTTAATAAATGCAATGATATAAGTGTATAAAGCTTAATTTGAAACGCATTAAACGTCGTATACTAAATACATGAGATAATAATAATTATGTTTGTTTGTTTGTTTTATTGTGTTTAACGCCACTCTCAACAATATTTCAGTTATATCGTGGCGGTCAGTTTTATTGGTGAAGGAAACCGGTGGACCCGGAGAAAACCACTGACCCGCCGCAAGTCACTGCCAAACTTTATGACATAATGTTGTACACCTCCCTACAAAAAATTAGCAGATGCATAATATAAAATATGAAGTCGATTTTTAATTTGAATGTTTTCCAAACTCCTATGGTTAAACAGATGGTAATTGGTAGATCAGAAGGTGTTATAGTTTGGAGATACCACAGGAGTAATCAGAAACCTTAAATCGAAGAACAGACAATGCAATGGTCAAAAGAAAGGGGATAAAAAGACAAAGGATGATCAACACTATACAGAAAACTGAAGATTGAGCAACATAAACTTTCTAAAAAACTGGAGTTAAACTCATATGTTCTGGAGGGGTAAGCAGTTCCTACTTCACAAGCTAGTATTTTAGACTTCATGTTGTTTAATATACATTTTGCTATCTTGGTGTTGTATTGTGCCCGCATTGCTTTCAATTTTCAATTAAATTTTGTTTTTTAATTTATCTTAGGTCATAAGTACTTAATGTGACAATTGTTGACCAATACAAATTAAGCGTAGTAATAGTGTTCTTTGACAGTATCCACCATTGTTAAGCATTTTCTAGAGTAGTCAGTATTTCGACACTGTCATGATTTATAAGATATATTTATTAACAACTTTATTTATTATTAACATCTACATTTATTTTTAAAAAGAAGGTAATTATTATCAAAACTAAGGTTCTCCTCATTCAGGCATATGTAACCTACGTTATCCTGTTTATGTATCCTACGTTATCCTGTTTATTTAACCTACGTTATCCTGTTTATGTATCCTACGTTATCCTGTTTATTTAACCTACGTTATCGTGTTTATTTAACCTACGTTATCCTGTTTATTTAACCTACGTTATCCTGTTTATTTAACCTACGTTATCCTGTTTATTTAACCTACGTTATCCTGTTTAGGCCCTTTTGTGTCTTTGCTTTGTTTTGTTTTGTTTTTCTTTTTTGTTTGTTCTCGGTCTCAAAGACGTTTAAATTATTCCGCTTTACACTGGTTTTTTTACATAATTTGTTTAAGTTATTATAGAAACACGTCGAGCGCACCAAATTAGATTTCTGTATTTTCATTCGTTACCATATTTTATAGCTTATCAAATCTTAATTGTAACTTCAAATAATCAGCTATTCCAAACGTTTTTGGGATCCAGCCAATCGGAAATGATATATGATAAGGTTGACTCTACCATAGGAAAATGACCCACCATTGTTATATACCACATAATTAACAATATATACAACGACCATGTGCCATTAATTTAAATATGTAGAACTATATGTTTATTCATGTATTCAGGCAGAACAGTTTAATGAACAATAAAATGGTTATATGGTTTGTTTACGACAATGCAGATTTAATGACGAAAACAGAGGATTTTGTCAAATTCATTAGACAAAAGATGTTATTGGCAATTAGATTTTAGTTCAAAGTAAAGTATTGCTTCATTATTATGTCTTACGATGGCCTTGTGCACTATTTATTGTTCATATGATTGGTGAGTCTACCAGCTCTGCTTATTGTTTATATGATTGGTGAGTCTACCAGATCTGTTTATTGTTTACATGATTGGTGAGTCTACCAGCTTTGTGTATTGTTCATATGATTGGTGAGTCTACCAGCTCTGCTTATTGTTTATATGATTGGTGAGTCTACCAGCTTTGTGTATTGTTTATATGATTGGTGAGTCTACCAGCTCTGTTTATTGTTCATATGATTGGTGAGTCTACCAGCTTTGTTTATTGTTTATATGATTGGTGAGTCTACCAGCTCTGTTTATTGTTCATATGATTGGTGAGTCTACCAGCTCTGTTTATTGTTTATATGATTGGTGAGTCTACCAGCTCTGTTTATTGTTCATATGATTGGTGAGTCTACCAGCTCTGTTTATTGTTTATATGATTGGTGAGTCTACCAGCTTTGTGTATTGTTTATATGATTGGTGAGTCTACCAGCTCTGTTTATTGTTCATATGATTGGTGAGTCTACCAGCTTTGTGTATTGTTTATATGATTGGTGAGTCTACCAGCTCTGTTTATTGTTTATATGATTGGTGAGTCTACCAGCTCTGTTTATTGTTCATATGATTGGTGAGTCTACCAGCTCTGTTTATTGTTTATATGATTGGTGAGTCTACCGGTTCTGTTTATTGTTCATATGATTGGTGAGTCTACCAGCTCTGTTTATTGTTTATATGATTGGTGAGTCTACCAGCTCTGTTTATTGTTTATATGATTGGTGAGTCTACCAGCTCTGTTTATTGTTTATATGATTGGTGAGTCTACCAGCTCTGTTTATTGTTTATATGATTGGTGAGTCTACCAGCTTTGTGTATTGTTTATATGATTGGTGAGTCTACCAGCTCTGTTTATTGTTCATATGATTGGTGAGTCTACCAGCTTTGTTTATTGTTTATATAATTGGTGAGTCTACCAGCTTTGTGTATTGTTCATATGATTGGTGAGTCTAACAGCTCTGCTTATTGTTTATATGATTGGTGAGTCTACCAGCTTTGTGTATTGTTTATATGATTGGTGAGTCTACCAGCTCTGTTTATTGTTCATATGATTGGTGAGTTTACCAGCTTTGTTTATTGTTTATATGATTGGTGAGTCTACCAGCTCTGTTTATTGTTCATATGATTGGTGAGTCTACCAGCTCTCTTTATTGTTTATATGATTGGTGAGTCTACCAGCTCTGTTTATTGTTCATATGATTGGTGAGTCTACCAGCTCCGTTTATTGTTTATATGATTGGTGAGTCTACCAGCTTTGTGTATTGTTTATATGATTGGTGAGTCTACCAGCTCTGTTTATTGTTCATATGATTGGTGAGTCTACCAGCTTTGTGTATTGTTTATATGATTGGTGAGTCTACCAGCTCTGTTTATTGTTTATATGATTGGTGAGTCTACCAGCTCTGTTTATTGTTCATATGATTGGTGAGTCTACCAGCTCTGTTTATTGTTTATATGATTGGTGAGTCTACCAGCTCTGTTTATTGTTCATATGATTGGTGAGTCTACCAGCTCTGTTTATTGTTTATATGATTGGTGAGTCTACCAGCTCTGTTTATTGTTTATATGATTGGTGAGTCTACCAGTTCTGTTTATTGTTTATATGATTGGTGAGTCTACCAGCTCTGTTTATTGTTTATATGATTGGTGAGTCTACCAGCTTTGTGTATTGTTTATATGATTGGTGAGTCTACCAGCTCTGTTTATTGTTCATATGATTGGTGAGTCTACCAGCTTTGTTTATTGTTTATATAATTGGTGAGTCTACCAGCTCTGTTTATTGTTCATATGATTGGTGAGTCTACCAGCTCTCTTTATTGTTTATATGATTGGTGAGTCTACCAGCTCTGTTTATTGTTCATATGATTGGTGAGTCTACCAGCTCTGTTTATTGTTTATATGATTGGTGAGTCTACCAGCTCTGTTTATTGTTTATATGATTGGTGAGTCTACCAGCTCTGTTTATTGTTTATATGATTGGTGAGTCTACCAGCTCTGTTTATTGTTTATATGATTGGTGAGTCTACCAGCTCTGTTTATTGTTTATATGATTGGTGAGTCTACCAGCTCTGTTTATTGTTTATATGATTGGTGAGTCTACCAACTCTGTTTATTGTTTATATGATTGGTGAGTCTACCAACTCTGTTTATTGTTTATATGATTGGTGAGTCTACCAGCTCTGTTTATTGTTTATATGATTGGTGAGTCTACCAGCTTTGTGTATTGTTTATATGATTGGTGAGTCTACCAGCTCTGTTTATTGTTTATATGATTGGTGAGTCTACCAGCTCTGTTTATTGTTCATATGATTGGTGAGTCTACCAGCTCTGTTTATTGTTTATATGATTGGTGAGTCTACCAGCTCTGTTTATTGTTCATATGATTGGTGAGTCTACCAGCTCTCTTTATTGTTTATATGATTGGTGAGTCTACCAGCTCTGTTTATTGTTTATATGATTGGTGAGTCTACCAGCTCTGTTTATTGTTTATATGATTGGTGAGTCTACCAGCTCTGTTTATTGTTTATATGATTGGTGAGTCTACCAGCTTTGTGTATTGTTTATATGATTGGTGAGTCTACCAGCTCTGTTTATTGTTCATATGATTGGTGAGTCTACCAGCTTTGTTTATTGTTTATATAATTGGTGAGTCTACCAGCTCTGTTTATTGTTCATATGATTGGTGAGTCTACCAGCTCTGTTTATTGTTTATATGATTGGTGAGTCTACCAGCTCTCTTTATTGTTTATATGATTGGTGATTCTACCAGCTCTGTTTATTGTTTATATGATTGGTGAGTCTACCAGCTCTGTTTATTGTTTATATGATTGGTGAGTCTACCAGCTCTGTTTATTGTTTATATGATTGGTGAGTCTACCAGCTCTGTTTATTGTTTATATGATTGGTGAGTCTACCAGCTCTGTTTATTGTTTATATGATTGGTGAGTCTACCAGCTCTGTTTATTGTTTATATGATTGGTGAGTCTACCAGCTCTGTTTATTGTTTATATGATTGGTGAGTCTACCAGTTCTGTTTATTGTTTATATGATTGGTGAGTCTACCAGCTCTGTTTATTGTTTATATGATTGGTGAGTCTACCAGCTTTGTGTATTGTTTATATGATTGGTGAGTCTACCAGCTCTGTTTATTGTTCATATGATTGGTGAGTCTACCAGCTTTGTTTATTGTTTATATAATTGGTGAGTCTACCAGCTCTGTTTATTGTTCATATGATTGGTGAGTCTACCAGCTCTCTTTATTGTTTATATGATTGGTGAGTCTACTAGCTCTCTTTATTGTTTATATGATTGGTGAGTCTACCAGCTCTGTTTATTGTTTATATGATTGGTGAGTCTACCAGCTCTGTTTATTGTTTATATGATTGGTGAGTCTACCAGCTCTGTTTATTGTTTATATGATTGGTGAGTCTACCAGCTCTGTTTATTGTTTATATGATTGGTGAGTCTACCAGCTCTGTTTATTGTTTATATGATTGGTGAGTCTACCAGCTCTGTTTATTGTTTATATGATTGGTGAGTCTACCAACTCTGTTTATTGTTTATATGATTGGTGAGTCTACCAACTCTGTTTATTGTTTATATGATTGGTGAGTCTACCAGCTCTGTTTATTGTTCATATGATTGGTGAGTCTACCAGCTCTCTTTATTGTTTATATGATTGGTGAGTCTACCAGCTCTGTTTATTGTTTATATGATTGGTGAGTCTACCAGCTCTGTTTATTGTTTATATGATTGGTGAGTCTACCAGCTCTGTTTATTGTTTATATGATTGGTGAGTCTACCAGATTTGTGTATTGTTTATATGATTGGTGAGTCTACCAGCTCTGTTTATTGTTCATATGATTGGTGAGTCTACCAGCTTTGTTTATTGTTTATATAATTGGTGAGTCTACCAGCTCTGTTTATTGTTCATATGATTGGTGAGTCTACCAGCTCTCTTTATTGTTTATATGATTGGTGAGTCTACCAGCTCTCTTTATTGTTTATATGATTGGTGATTCTACCAGCTCTGTTTATTGTTTATATGATTGGTGAGTCTACCAGCTCTGTTTATTGTTTATATGATTGGTGAGTCTACCAGCTCTGTTTATTGTTTATATGATTGGTGAGTCTACCAGCTCTGTTTATTGTTTATATGATTGGTGAGTCTACCAGCTCTGTTTATTGTTTATATGATTGGTGAGTCTACCAGCTCTCTTTATTGTTTATATGATTGGTGAGTCTACCAGCTCTGTTTATTGTTTATATGATTGGTGAGTCTACCAGCTCTGTTTATTGTTTATATGATTGGTGAGTCTACCAGTTCTGTTTATTGTTTATATGATTGGTGAGTCTACCAGCTCTGTTTATTGTTTATATGATTGGTGAGTCTACCAGCTCTGTTTATTGTTTATATGATTGGTGAGTCTACCAACTCTGTTTATTGTTTATATGATTGGTGAGTCTACCAACTCTGTTTATTGTTTATATGATTGGTGAGTCTACCAGCTCTGTTTATTGTTCATATGATTGGTGAGTCTACCAGCTCTCTTTATTGTTTATATGATTGGTGAGTCTACCAGCTCTGTTTATTGTTTATATGATTGGTGAGTCTACCAGCTCTGTTTATTGTTTATATGATTGGTGAGTCTACCAGCTCTGTTTATTGTTTATATGATTGGTGAGTCTACCAGCTTTGTGTAATGTTTATATGATTGGTGAGTCTACCAGCTCTGTTTATTGTTCATATGATTGGTGAGTCTACCAGCTTTGTTTATTGTTTATATAATTGGTGAGTCTACCAGCTCTGTTTATTGTTCATATGATTGGTGAGTCTACCAGCTCTCTTTATTGTTTATATGATTGGTGAGTCTACCAGCTCTCTTTATTGTTTATATGATTGGTGATTCTACCAGCTCTGTTTATTGTTTATATGATTGGTGAGTCTACCAGCTCTGTTTATTGTTTATATGATTGGTGAGTCTACCAGCTCTGTTTATTGTTTATATGATTGGTGAGTCTACCAGCTCTGTTTATTGTTTATATGATTGGTGAGTCTACCAGCTCTGTTTATTGTTTATATGATTGGTGAGTCTACCAGCTCTGTTTATTGTTTATATGATTGGTGAGTCTACCAGCTCTGTTTATTGTTTATATGATTGGTGAGTCTACCAGCTCTGTTTATTGTTTATATGATTGGTGAGTCTACCAGTTCTGTTTATTGTTTATATGATTGGTGAGTCTACCAGCTCTGTTTATTGTTTATATGATTGGTGAGTCTACCAGCTTTGTGTATTGTTTATATGATTGGTGAGTCTACCAGCTCTGTTTATTGTTCATATGATTGGTGAGTCTACCAGCTTTGTTTATTGTTTATATAATTGGTGAGTCTACCAGCTCTGTTTATTGTTCATATGATTGGTGAGTCTACCAGCTCTCTTTATTGTTTATATGATTGGTGAGTCTACCAGCTCTGTTTATTGTTTATATGATTGGTGAGTCTACCAGCTCTGTTTATTGTTTATATGATTGGTGAGTCTACCAGCTCTGTTTATTGTTTATATGATTGGTGAGTCTACCAGCTCTGTTTATTGTTTATATGATTGGTGAGTCTACCAGCTCTGTTTATTGTTTATATGATTGGTGAGTCTACCAGCTCTGTTTATTGTTTATATGATTGGTGAGTCTACCAGCTCTGTTTATTGTTTATATGATTGGTGAGTCTACCAGCTTTGTGTATTGTTTATATGATTGGTGAGTCTACCAGCTCTGTTTATTGTTTATATGATTGGTGAGTCTACCAGCGCTGTTTATTGTTCATATGATTGGTGAGTCTACCAGCTCTGTTTATTGTTTATATGATTGGTGAGTCTACCAGCTCTGTTTATTGTTCATATGATTGGTGAGTCTACCAGCTCTCTTTATTGTTTATATGATTGGTGAGTCTACCAGCTCTGTTTATTGTTTATATGATTGGTGAGTCTACCAGCTCTGTTTATTGTTTATATGATTGGTGAGTCTACCAGCTCTGTTTATTGTTTATATGATTGGTGAGTCTACCAGCTTTGTGTATTGTTTATATGATTGGTGAGTCTACCAGCTCTGTTTATTGTTCATATGATTGGTGAGTCTACCAGCTTTGTTTATTGTTTATATAATTGGTGAGTCTACCAGCTCTGTTTATTGTTCATATGATTGGTGAGTCTACCAGCTCTCTTTATTGTTTATATGATTGGTGAGTCTACCAGCTCTCTTTATTGTTTATATGATTGGTGATTCTACCAGCTCTGTTTATTGTTTATATGATTGGTGAGTCTACCAGCTCTGTTTATTGTTTATATGATTGGTGAGTCTACCAGCTCTGTTTATTGTTTATATGATTGGTGAGTCTACCAGCTCTGTTTATTGTTTATATGATTGGTGAGTCTACCAGCTCTGTTTATTGTTTATATGATTGGTGAGTCTACCAGCTCTGTTTATTGTTTATTTGATTGGTGAGTCTACCAGCTCTGTTTATTGTTTATTTGATTGGTGAGTCTACCAGCTCTGTTTATTGTTTATTTGATTGGTGAGTCTACCAGCTCTGTTTATTGTTTATTTGATTGGTGAGTCTACCAGCTCTTTTTATTGTTTATTTGATTGGTGAGTCTACCAGCTCTGTTTATTGTTCATATGATTGGTGAGTCTACCAGCTCTGTTTATTGTTTATATGATTGGTGAGTCTACCAGCTCTGTTTATTGTTTATATGATTGGTGAGTCTACCAGCTCTGTTTCATAGGGCAGAAGAGGGAATATAAGACCAACAACGATCCATAAACAGGAAACTAACGATTGGGCAACATTTACTTCACCAAAAACCTTGTTTGAACTCGGGTGTTCCGGAAGAGTTATCAGTTCATGTTCCTAAAACCAACTCAGCAATTTCAATTAGACGATGAAGGGGACCGCTTTGTACTGGACCAAAACGCTTAGTTGTATTTTTATAGTGCTAGCTCACTGAAACAACAGCCCGAGGTTAGACATGTCGTCCCAATCAGTATTTGCTCGTTCACCTCAATGCTGCGGAGAAGCAACATATACCAATTTTACAGTCTTTGGTTTGACCCGATCGGGGCTCGAAACCACCATCTACCACAGTTAAGGCGAGCTCGCTAGCCATTACACCATCGATGTTGTGTGTTCTTCTAGTATCACCCGTCCTTCTATCACTATTATTAACAATCCGTTCATTAGTCATGACAGAGGAAATTAGTACGGAATTGTGACTACGACGGAAGATATACGTTGTCATGTGTGATACAGATATTCCTTAACTGTTAACCAAATTATATCTTCTTTTTCTTGACGAGCAAAGCTGTGTGTGATATCAGAGTACGCATAGCAAAAATCATAAAGAATATAAAATTATGATATGGGATTAGATCCAATATATCTGAATTCTGAAAATATGGTAATATGCAAATATATTGTATATTTGAATATATTAGATACGCATGTCGTTAAAAACGTCTAATCAGCATTAATGAATATGTATGCTCAACGTTTCTTTAAGCATGAATACGTTTTATATTTTTCTAACACATGTTACCTTAGCCGATTATGGCTATCATGTTTGAGCCTTTTGGTGTTATTGCTTCTAAAACTTTAAATTATTTGGCTTTCCAATCTTTCGATTTGGAGCGTACCTGATGAAGTTTATTCAAGAAACGCGTTTTATTCCACCACAAAACGGAGATGTAATTATTTGTTAATATGTTAGTTGATCAGTGAGCATATGAATTCAAGAGTCTAAATTTCATCAACATTTTCCCCAAAATTGGCCAGCCTTCATAGGCCTGAATATTAAATTAGACAACCATCTCAAGACTAATAGAATTAATTATAAGTGGTTTAATCACAATGATAAAGATATCCTTTTCACAGTGTTGACAAAGCAATTAAATGAAAAATCTTGACCACAATCGTGATGACAGGTGGCTGGACACGCCCCCTAACCATCAAATGTCGTTTAAACTGGACCCCTGTTCACTGGACAGTCATTAGCTAAATACAGATCATTTGATGATTAGTGAACCAGTAAATAGGCTTATAACTAGCTTGTTGACGCGATTCGATGAGCAAAATTGAAACTGGACATTATGTTATTTTAACAATAGATTGAATAAAGACATGAGAAACAAATATAACCATTGTATCTTTAAAACAACTTGCATATTATCCTTGAAAATAGACATCGCTGTATTACCAATTTATTTCTATGATTTTCCACCATTTTAATAAAAACAAAATAAGGGTATTAAGGAAGATATAGTAAAATTATAAAAAACAAAGCAAAAAATCCTCTAAAATCTGACTCTAACACTATTGAGTTATATATAACAATTAGAAATGCTATATATTTCATGTTTTAATTTTCATATTTTCATCTTGTAACTAGTTCAAGCAAAAGCTAACTCATTGGTTAAATCTTAAAACTTTTGAACACCACAAAATCATGATACTCTCAGTCGTCTGCTTTAAAATATCATTTTGGAGATTTTGAAGTCATCACTTCGAAATTGTTTTGGTCACTTCCGTGACTTGGTTAACCGTTACGGAATATTTCTGTCACAAATGACCACGGATCTATATATATATTTTCTTTCTCGTAATCACAATCCCGTATTTTCCTCATTCATGACTTACCACCGGATGATGTATGACAAAAGTAATACGACGGATACCAGTAATAAGCAAAGAGCTGCTTGCCCTCAAATCCATTTTACTTGTGGAATTCGTGTTGCTTAATCGAGAGTTTTCTGTTCATCATTTTGTAGATCATTGTTTGTCCTTTTGTCATTTTCTTTTGGCCACTGTATTGTCTGTCCTTCAATTTATGGCTTCTGATTACTCTGGTATATTTATAAAATATTGTATATCTAAAAAAATGTCGGCGCCAAAACACTGACCATTGTGCGTATGACACCCCGGAGAATAATTGCCAACCAGGACAAGTAAAAATCTCGTGATTGCAATAAAAGCGTAGACATTTAACTAAGTCCGCATGACGCGTTTGTGGATAATGCAATAACGCATGCTTTGAACTAGACCAGCACACCATGGTGGATTTATTGATTATTAGGTCACTTAAAAAACCTACAAGTGTAAACATCGTGGTTCACTTTGTAAGGTCACGTTATATTGACAGCAGCCCACTCTGCATTAGTTCTTTTTCGTTAATACAGAAACATAAAATACCAGTTACAGAGGGTGGCGTTACCAAACAGGGGTTCGAACCAACTATATTCCATACTATACGAAAATTAAAAGAAACAAATTGATTCTTCCTGTATTTTGTTTCAATAAAAACAATACATATTAGCGAACATATTTGTATCTGTCTAATTAGTAGTTCTATCTGAAATGACCAAAAGCAAATAAGAGTCATATTTCCAAACTTTGTCAGGTTTTTATGTTTGCTGTTGTCATCGAACCATCTACAAATATAAAAACTAACACGGACAGTTTTTCATTTAAGAGGATTCATAGAGCTGTATATTCCAATATATAGAATAATAGTTATCTGTTTTAAGCACGCTTTGAAGAAATACACTGTATGGCTAATCTAAGATGATTCCTATATGAACTTGCGACCATGAGTAACAAAACGTTATGAGTCCCGTAATGTTATTTCCGTTACGATTTCCGCATAAGAACTATGTTAGATACGTGTTTACCTCCAGTTGTTTGTAGGACTCATGTCTTATTCACGTTATTTGTGTTTGTCCAACGCATATTGTGTTGATGTTTGTTTTGTTTTTCGTCGACTTATGAACCCTATGTTTCCAGTTTCTCTGAATTGTCCATTTTTGAATACCTTTACGTATTCTCTAACGTTTATTGAAAAGTTGCTATGGAAACATGATGCAGCTAGGCTTGTCGAATCAAAATAGAATATTCTTTAACGAATCTTTATCTTTTAATAGTTGTATTTCTACATTGTCATAATTATGCAGATGCAGATGTTTTAATATTAAGCAAGCAAACAATTAAATCGTTCATTGTAATGAAATCCAGCTTCAAATTGTTTATCATAAATTGGTTTCCCTTATTGAGCAACGTGATCATGCTTTACCTGACATGGTATGGTATGAGCACAATACTACATCAGCTGATATGCACGAAAAGAACTTTGACAGACAATTAAATATGACGATAAAGCATGGTAAGTTCAATGCAACAGCGTCTTATTTTAAGTGAAATTAACGGGTAGAAAACCGGTGTTGCATTTCATACATTTTTCATATCGTTTTATGTGCTATCAGGTACCACGTAGTTTAATTTTTTAAATAACTAGCTTATTGAATGAAGTACGATTTAATTATTACTTTGTCCAGTGGACAAAATCACGGACAATCAAGTTTCTTTTGGTGGTTCAGGAGAGAATAAATTGCCCAATTGGTTTATTGTCACAGAAAGCAATGAATTTTATTATATAAATAACAATGCTTTTACCGCCTTACTTGTTAACAAATACCAAATTTGTCCACTCTATAAATTATGACCATTCAACATTTGATTGTTGGTCCATTTGCTAGAGGTGATGTGTTTTTTAATCTAATGGTCAGTTTATAATTAGTGGACGCGTCCGAAACGTCAGCACTCAAATTGGATTGTTATAATGAACATTAATGGTCATCCGTGATCATTTAGTGTTTCTTGTTACCGATCTTTCTTTTGAAAATATCCTTCGGCCACTAAGAGTGGACATTTGGGCCAGTCTGTCTACAGTGGACAAAATACACCAACTGGTGCCTTTATCCCTATTTGTTTATTTCCTGCAGGGAGTTGTCAGGTTTCATTGTAATATATTTCACGATAGGTTACAAAAATACAATGTCAATTTCATTGGTGATCGAATTGCTAATACGGACAGATTTTGTGATGGTAAAATTAGAAGCTCTATAACATATTTGACTTTTTCCTCTTCGTCAAATAACCATAGACGTATTCATCCGAGCAAAATTAAAAACAAGCCGGTCAATGTTTACTTCATTTATCTCAAACAAGTGATGTAAATGATAATAATGATATGAAATAAATTCAATAATTTATGTTGGATATTGTCGCATGCATCGAGAAACAAATGTTTAAATATGTGTTGACATTTCCTCATGTACTGTATGTATAGTTTGCATAAATTGTACAGAATAACACATAATAAGATGTACTTACAACTGCTTGGTTACATTCAAAATCAAATTATGATAGGTGTAACTGTTAGATATTTGACGCCACGATATAACTAATGTTGCCGTTAAAAATCAATCAATCAATCAATAAATCAATAAATCAATCAATCAATCAATCAATCAATCAATCAATCAATCACTCAATCCAGCAAGCAAGCAATCAAGCAATCAATCAAGCAAGCAAGCAAGCAATCAATCAGTTAGATATGTGCCTCCGTCAACCCCATTTATACTATTTACCGACTTTATGAACTTCACAACGGTACGTGTATGGAAGTGGGTTTGTTGTAATCACAATCCAGTTCTTTTCATCATTCATGACTTATCGCCGGGTTTGTAAACAGAGTAACACGACGGGTATCACATGTAAAACAGGACCTGTTTACCCTTCCGGAGCACCCGAGTTCACCCCTCGTAGTGAGGTTTGTATTGTTGGAGATTTAGTTTTCTCTGTAGTGTTTAGCAGATGATTGTTTGTCCTTTTGTCTTTTTTCTTCGCCATTGCATTGTCTCTCCTTCTTGTTTTCTGACCCCTTTGATATCTTTAAACTTGTCTTACCTTACAGAATCATAACTGCTGTATTATGTAGAACTTTGTGTTGTGTTATCGTGTATTCTATTGTTCTTGTGTTCTATCGGGGATGTCATACTTTATACCTTTCATTATAATTGTTGCTTAAACTTTGGTTTTTTTTATCTTAGCATTTCACATTTATCGTATTATATTGGTAATTGTTACCAAATATGATTGAATTATTATGTGCAACGGGAGTGATTTCCCTTTAACGATGACGGCCATTTTTGCAAAAATGTTGTTGATTGTTTTATCACAGATATGCGTATATAGCTATTATGTATTTTTAGATTTCAGAATGAGGAAACACATTACCAACTCTATTGATCGTATGATTATCCAAACGAGCATTTCTTAAAACATCAAAGTAAATATAAATAAATATGGCAAGGTCATTCATTATTGACTAAAATATTTAGAAAACCTAGTTATTATTAAACTTGCCATTCAAATTTTAAAATGTAAACAACATTAATAAATATTATGATTTCTGTATTTGTTATCTTTAGATAAACATGTTAGCAGAGCGGAATGTCGCTGGTTCTAAAACAGGTTGCTTACCAAAAGCTCGGGTTTCAAAGCTGTCATGCATCTCGTAACCTTAGTATTGTTTTATTACAATATATCATAAAATCTTTTGGAAATGACCGAAATAATGTCCAATCAAATGGCTAGGATAAAAATCAAAGCTATAATTACGATTACGTTTTACAAGTTAGCCGCAAAGTGAGGGATTCTGAAATTTGTGCACCAAACATCTTTTCAACGTAATGTTCACCCCAAAATAAATAATATTGAGCACATTTCTGAAGTTTGTAATTCATTGCGTACACAAATGAGACTCAACGCAATATATTTCTTCTCTGATATGACTATTTAACAGCATTACCACCCAGTGTGAACCTCAATAATAGCACTCCTATTTTATTGCGTAAATTGTATAACCTTGGTTCAAAACCATCAATCATTTAGCAACGATGATTACATGCAATATCTTGTGACCGTCCATTTTTATAGAATGTTTTCAAAACGCCCACTTATCTACTTAATAATGTGTTCTTTGATCTTAGGGAAAACTCAAACATAGAAAATATCATAATAAACAGCGGTCTAATATCAAATCTATCCTCTACAAACTAAGGTAATGTATTCATCTTGTTTTATACCTTTATTTGTTAATATTATTTACAAGTCCTTCGTGTAATAGGTTCAATAATGCTATTGTAATACAAAGTCATTTTGGTACTCCCTATTTTTCCATTTCATCCCCAAATATGATAGCATTTGCTGTTAAGAATCATTTAAGGGAATGCCTAATGATGTTGTTTCCTAGTGCAAATTAATCAGATTCAGGGGCTGGCTCAGTTCTTACAAGCACACACACAGACACGGATTGTGGAATATTGATATTATGACATTCCCTGTGTGTGGCTGATTATATTTTACTGGACTGACCCCATCAAATTCATCTAAAACTTGATTTTCATAATCAATATTTCTTAGAAATGATCACTTCTAATGGCTTTTGAAATAAACGTTGTATAGTCCTTTTGTAATCAAATGTAGCTTGAAAGAACTGCAATAAAAAATAATAACAAAAGGTCATTGGAAAATAAACAGCAAAATCCAATCTTTTTAGAATTAGCAAATTTTTCAATGAAATCAAAAATGGTTTTAATATATTACAGTAAAATTGTCCATGCACTCAAAGACTTCGGGGTTATTTCACATAAATAAAACCAAACTAAAAAAAATCAAAAGTTTTTAATAACATTATGGATTAACATAATATTTCAGCCATTTTCATATTTATTTATTTTTGACATCTTAACAGTATCAAAATATTTCTTAATATGATATTCTTATTTCCTACAATAATTACAACGTAAATTATAATTTACTTATATATTTTCATATTTGTTCTCTATTTCGTGTCACTGACAAAAAAATGTAAACAAAGCATCGTTGAACACATATAAATAAATAAAATAAAATAAAATAATATACGGGTTTTAATTCACTTATGGTCAATTCATCAGTTAATACTTCTTTTCCACGTTTTATTAATTTCTCCATGTCATATTTTGTTTCCCTCCCAGTTGTGGTAAACAGTTAAGCCGGATCTTAGTAGGGATTTGTTAATTTCCTCTAAATTAAAATAGATTGGTGTTATTGTATTTTTAAGACGAAACCCAAACAAGATTCAGCTTAATTTGATTATCCCGGCTTATTTATAGAGGAAATAAATCACCGACAGGTTGAAGAAAAATTGGATTAAATGTGTAACAATCCATGTTTATATATCGGTTTATGTCCAACAAGAATGAAATAAATAGTTTGATATAAATTTGGCTAATATTTTATTTGTGCGTTGAAGATTCACAGCCTGACTGTCGTTTTATTTTCATTAAGTTTTATTATAAAGACTATAATTATTAACTATTGTAATGTAGTGAATTTTAGGTGTGATAGACAAGAATTATCATCTAATATTTATGTTTTACGATGTAACATAAAGTTGAACACGTAGATTTACGAAAAAACAAGTTTTCTATTCGTGACATAATTGCACTTCTCTTTCGTTTAGCGAGCATATTTCTAAATTGTTTTGCGATTATTTTTTTATTATATTTTATCCATGAACCGAATTTAAAGAAGACAAAAAAATATTTGGATATATTTTACGGAAAATAAAATTTAAATGAAAATATTAAAATATTTAATAGAACACGTGGCATGTATAATGATAAAATTCTGGAATATGGAAATACAATGAAGATTGTACGACAATTCATCAATTTTATTCAATCGTTGTTTTGAATTCATGTCTTTGTTTTAGCTAATAATAAGCAATATATTATCACATTGTCAAAGAAAGAAGGAAAGAGATGTTAAGGACACTTTAATATTTAGAAATGTTTTCAAAAAAGAAATAATTATTTTTATTTACCCATTATTTAGGAATTGTTTTCTCATACAGAAACTAAATTAACATTTTATCATTTAAGCAAAAAACACATGTTAAAAGGCAAACATCAAAGCATTTTTACTATTATTTATAGTATTTTTCATTTCTATTTTACTTTTATTTGTTGCTAATATCTTTTGTTTTAACGCTTTTTTCAGATAATATTGATTTATTATATTTCCTGATCAGGATTTCCTTCAATATACATTATGATAAATCCTTTTGTTTTTATTTTGGAATTATATTTTGTATTTTTTGGTCAAGTCAGAAATCCGTTCTATTCTACACTATGCTCACTATTTATGTCACAATTTGTGACATTTTTGTCTCAATTTACTACATTTTTCCCAAGCCTGTTCTATGATATTTGTCACTGACGGTGTGTGGTATTTTTGCTTTTTTTTGTGTTGAGTTGCTTTGATTTTTTTATTTAATTTTATTGCACAACAATACAACTCCTTATCAAAACAGCGCTGTACTATATTCGCAAAATAAGTAAATAAACAAAAAATACAGAAATATATTGTTTGAAAATATCAAAATCAAAACGTATCAAACCATCTACATATTTTTAGCAGCTCCTTTTTCAAATTTTATAAAGACATATTAATTTTCTCTGTAGGTAGAATTTCTGTGAATGCATATAGAGCAATGATCCCTTTTCACCTTGTCTTTTCTGTTTTTGTCTCCCAAATAGCAAAGCATACAACTATAAAGTGTAGCATCAGAAACAATATATCAATGTTTACACCTCCTAAAAGGTGGCATCATTGTCAATGTATCTATTCTTAAGCCTTTATAGTGTGGCACCAGTGCCAATAAATGAAAGCTTACTCCGCTAAGGAGTGGCATCAAAACAAATACATATGTATATCAATGAATACTCCTATAAAGAATGGCATCACTACCAATATATCAATGTTTATTCCTATAATGAGTGGCACCTATGTCTATAAATCAATGTTTATTCCTATAATGAGTGGCACCTATGTCTATAAATCAATGCTTACTCCTAAAAGGTACCAACTTCTATATGCCAAAGTTTACTCCTTTAAAGACTGGCATCAATGAAAATATATCTATGTTTAAACCCTTAAAAGTGGCACCAGTGTCAGTATAACATTAAAACATTTACAGATTGGTAGCACTACCAATGTTTTAAAGTTATTCTTTTGAAGAGTATCAATATTTCAATGTTCATAACTCTAAATGTGAATGGCACTAATGTCTATAAATTAACGTTTACTCCTAAACGCAATGCTATCAATTCCTATATACCAAAGTTTACTCCTTTACAATGTGGCTTCAGAGCCAATTTATCAACATCTAAAGCTTGAAACAGTGGCATGAAGACAAATATATCAATATTTATTCCTATAAAGAGTGGTATAAGTGCCAATGTATCAATTCCTACAATTGTATGGAGTGGCATCACAGTCCATAAAGCAATGATTAGTCGGCCATATACCAATGCTTTTCACATATTAATGTACATGTATCAACGCTTCCATTTATTAGTGCTTACTCCTCTAAAGAGTGGCATAAATGTATATATCACAATTTTACTCATTAAAACAGTAGTATCCATGACGATTATGTGTGTTGTATGTTTTGTTTGTCTTCGTTGGGTGTCTTATATGCCCACTTTTGCATATATTTTTGAATTGATGCTTTATTTCTCCTTCAGTTTTTTGTAACATTTAAAGAAATATTTACACTCTAGTGAAGGCATATGTGCCAATATATTAATTTGAACCCATTAACAAGCATAAGTGCACATATATTAATTTTTAATGCCGGCATTTTTTGGGCATGTCTCAAGCCAGGATCTAGATTTACGATGTCATATGTCGTGGTCTGTTTTTTTTTTTTATTATATCCTCAATGCATTGAGGTGAGATGTGATATTGGTGGAATTGTTGATCATCACTGTTTAACAAAACGATTGGAGATACCAAAGGGGCAACCAGAAGCCATGAATCGAATAACAGACAATACACTACATTGGCCAAACAATGATCTACAAAACACTACACAGAAAACTAAATATCGAGCAACACGAACCCTATTAAACACATGGGCAGTGGATTGAACTCCCCATATATTAATGCTTACCCTTCTAACGAATATTACAAGTGCACGAATATTTATGCTCACTCACATACAGAGTGGCATTAATTCCTATGATTACTCCTCTAAGAAGCAGCATCAGTGCTAATCTATCTTTTGTATTTTTCCCCTATCGAGGAATATTCTATATGTTTTTAGTGATTTTTATAATTATATTATACAATGACATATTTTAATATACAACTGAAATTTGAAATAGAGCAATCTTAAACTCCTAGCAAACTATTAACGGAGTTTCAGTAATCCTGTCAGTAACCATGGTTACCAGTTATGTCAGATTGTCAAAAATCAACACGTGTGATACTCCCGACCAATATTTCAATAATCAGAGTTATTTCAAATATGTCTTCATACAACATCTACGGTCTTGTCGATTATTCGTTCAGTTGTTAGATTGTCCTTAGGCTTTGACTATGCGAAAGGTTTGAGGACACCAAATGGGTAATCAGAAGGACAGAAAATGATATGTCCAAAAGAAATGCAAAAACACAAAGTACTATACAGAAAACTAATTAAATATTGAGTAACACGAGCACCACTAAAAACAGGAGTGAACAATGTTCTTCTTGTTAGATCTGTCATATTTTGTGTGCCGAATGTAACATTCAATGATGAATGAGCAACAGAAACAACAAAGAACACAAAAAACACAACAAACAAATAAACAATTTAAAGACGCAATTTTGGAAAAACAAATTTACCTATCTGTGTTCAGATAAGAACTATTATTTTAATAAAAACATTACATTCATTTATATAAATAATAAATATATCTACACGTATATAACATAAATGAACAAAAAGGATCACATAATGCAACAGTATTATGTTCTGCATTTCATTCAGAAACACAATCTAATTTAAATTATAATCTTAATTGCTCCCTACTTTTTCTGATATTCTACACATAAATCTATTTATGCCGCAACATATCAGAAAAAAATGAATCAATTACAGAAATCTTTTGATTTCTCTATAGTGTTTAATTCTGTTGGCAATTGTATTGTCTGCCCTTTAGTTTACGGCTTCTGATTACCTCCTTGGCATCTTCAAAATTTTCTTAAAGATCTAATTTTCTAATTTTAGCAGAGTGTCAGAACAATGCTTGTGCTAGTCTAACGTTGATTTATTCCTAATATTTTGGATAGACTGTGATCATTTTTTTTATTTGTTGAATGGTAGGCTATTGCGTCATTTGTTTACGTTAGAAACAAGCACTTACAGAACGCTGATGTCATTTGTTTACTTTAGAAACAAGCACTTACAGAACGCCGATGTCATTTGTTTACGTTAGAAACAAGCACTTACAGAACGCCGATGTCATTTGTTTACGTTAGAAACAAGCACTTACAGAACGGCGATGTCATCCACGGTCATTTTTCCTCTGCACGAGTCCCGTTTTTAAAACAACCATTCGAGTTCTACCTGATTTTATTGTTATACCACTGCATATCCCGTTTTTATTATAACCATTCGGGTTCTCCCTGATTTTATTGTTATAACATCTTTCCTGGATGATAAAGCTTTTGTTGTTTTTACGATCAGTTTGAAAATGGCAAGACAGAAAACCGTTTCAGAGGCGTCAAAGAATCTACTTCACTTTGACAAAAAACATACAACTAGATCTTATAGAAATTATATTTTGTGTCTAAATCCTGCAATGCATATACTGTTGCAAAAGTGCATAGATTCAGTCTTAATTCCCAGAAGATATTTTTAGCATAGTGGGGTTTGGGTTTTATATGCTATAATTGTTTACATTATTTTATTGAAATAAACATAAAACAAATGGATAGAAAGTAGACACAGGAGAATGAAGCAAAATGTTGAATTATCAATTTGAAAAAATACTATGATATACAATCGTGTTAGAACTTAAAAATAATTGTATGAAATATATCAAATATTGAGGAAAGATATCAGATGAAAGTCTGCGAGCTTAGGGGAGTATTTATTTGATTTTACTTATCTTTTTATATTGTATGTTTTATATAAAGACAACAATAATTTTCTCTGTGAGGCGTCCATTGATTTTCTCCTATTTACTTCTCAGAGTTGTGTATGTGTTAGCCTCATTGGAAATGCTTAAAAATAGTGCAATACTAACAAATCCAGTATCAGTAACTCACTATGTTAAATCAAGACAAACATGTTTGTAAATATCCATTCTACCTAAAGATGAAATAAGAACATACCAAATGTTCACTCAAATTCACAATTCCTAAATAATGTAATTATTATTAAAACTAAGGTACTTCTCCCTCAGATATATGTGACCTTGGCCGATTTTGGTTGTTCTGTTAATGCCCTTTGGTTTCCTTGCTCCCAAATATTTCGAAATTATTTCGCTTTCAAATATTTTGGCTTTGAGTGTACCTGGTGAAGGTTATTTTTATATCAACGTTTTTATTTCACATATAAAGATATATATGATCAAACACACAAACAAGTAATTCTCTGTAATATACCTTTTAGAAACTCACACATTGTCATTGTTTGTCATGCATATAATGCTTAATATGGAGCTATTTGCCATATAAGGAACCATTATCAGACATTTTGCGACGTTTATCTAAAGTAGCTTTAATATCACAAGACTTTTTTGTAGTATCCACATCCATTCAAAAAAATAGCAGTCATGCTTTTTATTTTTGCTTTCACGTTTTTTTCTCTGAATTTTATAATCTTGATTTTCATATTTGTTTTGTACCTTTTTTTAATCCTGAATATTACTAGCCACAGATTTAGAGGTATTCATTTTTATGCCAATAATTTACATTTTTTACGTTATTATTGCATTTCATATTATTACATTGTTTCATTTATTTTTTAGTATTATTTGAATAGTTTAGAATTGTTTTATTAAATAAAAAATGTGGATATAAAATGAACATGCTAAATAACTACTGATTGGTTTTATATATTTTTTTGACATCAAGACAAAATAAAATTTTGTAATAATAAATAAGAAATAAATTATGCTTCAACTTAAAAAGTTAAATGAATTAATAACTTCCTTATTAACTAAAAATGCATTTAGGATATCAATATTCAATTTCAGGTTTTCCCGAACTTTCGTTAAATTAGTGTATCTTTGTATTTCCTTTTTTTTTTCTTTTTTCTTCTTTCTTTTTTTTTTTTATTTTTTTTTTAATTTTTTTTTTACTTTTTTATTTTTTTGCTTGCTTTTTGTTTTATATTTGTTTCATTTATTTTTAATACCAAATAACAAATTGTGATTCTGAATTAGCTTTAGAAAAAGATGTCTATGAAATTAGAATAAAATGAAAAGTAAGTAAATTTCAAGGGTCAGTCGACAGTCTCCAACACCCCCTTGTTGATAATGACCTTTTTACTAGGAATGTTGTAGCTTCATCGCTCTCCTGATGTTGTTTCACGTGATTTACTAAATGTCTTCTAGGTCAGTTTACACATCCAACCTTAAAATAAAATAAATCAATTTTGAAGGAAAATTATGCATTCTATGACATGACATTATAATAAAGTACAAAGTTTTCTTTATAGTTTAAATTGTCATATATATTTTTCTTCAGACGTTCGCTTTCTTCTAAAATTAAATCTTATATATATATATCAATTATTATTGGCACTCAATCAATAAAACTAGCTTAACCCCGCCACTTTTATTGAAGTGTCTGTACCAAGTCAGGAAAGTGAGCGATCTTGTATAGGTGTGTTGGGGGTATCGACTTTGCATCTTTCTACTATTTTATTATTGACATTTGGATCTGTTCCGACAGCGTGGTGTTTTTGTATGTCATTTTATTTCATTCTATTCTACATTTGGATTCATATTTTTAAAATCAAAGTTAATAAATGAGTATAAAATATTAATCATACAAATCAACAAAGGTTAAGATTTAGGTCATAAAATTGAATCTGTTTTGCCACACGTTTTCAGATAATCGATGACAGCAGCTATGATTGTTTTTGTTTGGTCGGTTGGTATTAAGACATATCTAGAAGAAGCCATTTTTTCGTATTTTTTTTTAATGAACAAAAATACCATTATCGTAAGCTAATTAACGACAAAACATTTTTCAAACTTACAGAATTGTGCATTTAGATTTATTTCTGTTTTGAAAATCAATAAATGGCAAAAAAAATATTTCCATAGCAATTGACTAACCGGGGTATAGTAGGCGTGGCTTAATCAGAATTGTACCTAAAATAATATATTTTCGTCAATAACAACAAAATATATATCTGTTTGTTTCATCTCTTCATCTGATTTGTAAACAAATACTGTTCTATTGAAGCACTATTTCACATAAGGATCGACCCTCCAGTGTCACTTGGTAAGAATGACAATGCCTATTTTTATTTTTAATAATTTGGGAAATACAATTTCCGTTGTATATCATATTTGAATGATAGCTATACATTTTACAACGAAAGCACCAATATTTAGACAATGAAGAATATAGTCATTGTTTCAGCACAGAAATAGTTTATTATATTTATTTTTGAAATTTATAGTTCCTATGTAAAGTAAATATGAGCAAAACTAAGTATGCTCCTCCCTCACGCATATGTGACCTTAACAGGTTTTTGGATATCCTGTTGAGGCCTTTGGGTTTTATTGCTCCCAATTCTAAATTATTTGCCTTTGCAATCGTTCGACATTGAGCGTACAGGGTGAAGATTATTCCAGGAACGCGTCATGCGCACTAAATTTGATATCTACTTGGTATGTTGTAATGTTGCATCATTCAACTTTTTCCCTCCAAGTGAGTCAATTTTATGAAATTGGATGTTGTAGTAGGAATCAAGTATTTATGTTAACTCAGATACCTCTTTTACCAAATTGAGATACATTTGTGTTGTTGGAACATAGATAGGTACTTAGAGTAACGTATAATTCTGAAGTACAACTTAGAGTAACGTATAATTCTGAAGTACAACTTAGAGTAACGTATGATTCTGAAGTACAACTTAGAGTAACGTATAATTCTGAAGTACAACTTAGAGTAACGTATAATTCTGAAGTACAACTTAGAGTAACGTATAATTCTGAAGTACAACATAGAGTAACGTATAATTCTGAAGTACAACTTAGAGTAACGTATAATTCTGAAGTACAACTTAGAGTAACGTATAATTCTGAAGTACAACTTAGAGTAACGTATAATTCTGAAGTACAACTTAGAGTAACGTATAATTCTGAAGTACAACTTAGAGTAACGTATAATTCTGAAGTACAACTTAGAGTAACGTATAATTCTGAAGTACAACTTAGAGTAACGTATAATTCTGAAGTACAACTTAGAGTAACGTATAATTCTGAAGTACAACTTAGAGTAACGTATAATTCTGAAGTACAACTTAGAGTAACGTATAATTCTGAAGTACAACTTAGAGTAACGTATAATTCTGAAGTACAACTTAGAGTAACGTATAATTCTGAAGTACAACTTAGAGTAACGTATAATTCTGAAGTACAACTTAGAGTAACGTATAATTCTGAAGTACAACTTAGAGTAACGTATAATTCTGAAGTACAACTTAGAGTAACGTATAATTCTGAAGTACAACTTAGAGTAACGTATAATTCTGAAGTACAACTTAGAGTAACGTATAATTCTGAAGTACAACTTAGAGTAACGTATAATTCTGAAGTACAACTTAGAGTAACGTATAATTCTGAAGTACAACTTAGAGTAACGTATAATTCTGAAGTACAACTTAGAGTAACGTATAATTCTGAAGTACAACTTAGAGTAACGTATAATTCTGAAGTACAACTTAGAGTAACGTATAATTCTGAAGTACAACTTAGAGTAACGTATAATTCTGAAGTACAACTTAGAGTAACGTATAATTCTGAAGTACAACTTAGAGTAACGTATAATTCTGAAGTACAACTTAGAGTAACGTATAATTCTGAAGTACAACTTAGAGTAACGTATAATTCTGAAGTACAACTTAGAGTAACGTATAATTCTGAAGTACAACTTAGAGTAACGTATAATTCTGAAGTACAACTTAGAGTAACGTATAATTCTGAAGTACAACTTAGAGTAACGTATAATTCTGAAGTACAACTTAGAGTAACGTATAATTCTGAAGTACAACTTAGAGTAACGTATAATTCTGAAGTACAACTTAGAGTAACGTATACTTCTGAAGTACAACTTAGAGTAACGTATAATTCTGAAGTACAACTTAGAGTAACGTATAATTCTGAAGTACAACTTAGAGTAACGTATAATTCTGAAGTACAACTTAGAGTAACGTATAATTCTGAAGTACAACTTAGAGTAACGTATAATTCTGAAGTACAACTTAGAGTAACGTATAATTCTGAAGTACAACTTAGAGTAACGTATAATTCTGAAGTACAACTTAGAGTAACGTATAATTCTGAAGTACAACTTAGAGTAACGTATACTTCTGAAGTACAACTTAGAGTAACGTATAATTCTGAAGTACAACTTAGAGTAACGTATAATTCTGAAGTACAACTTAGAGTAACGTATAATTCTGAAGTACAACTTAGAGTAACGTATAATTCTGAAGTACAACTTAGAGTAACGTATAATTCTGAAGTACAACTTAGAGTAACGTATAATTCTGAAGTACAACTTAGAGTAACGTATAATTCTGAAGTACAACTTAGAGTAACGTATAATTCTGAAGTACAACTTAGAGTAACGTATAATTCTGAAGTACAACTTAGAGTAACGTATAATTCTGAAGTACAACTTAGAGTAACGTATAATTCTGAAGTACAACTTAGAGTAACGTATAATTCTGAAGTACAACTTAGAGTAACGTATAATTCTGAAGTACAACTTAGAGTAACGTATAATTCTGAAGTACAACTTAGAGTAACGTATAATTCTGAAGTACAACTTAGAGTAACGTATAATTCTGAAGTACAACTTAGAGTAACGTATAATTCTGAAGTACAACTTAGAGTAACGTATAATTCTGAAGTACAACTTAGAGTAACGTATAATTCTGAAGTACAACTTAGAGTAACGTATAATTCTGAAGTACAACTTAGAGTAACTTATAATTCTGAAGTACAACTTAGAGTAACGTATAATTCTGAAGTACAACTTAGAGTAACGTATAATTCTGAAGTACAACTTAGAGTAACGTATAATTCTGAAGTACAACTTAGAGTAACGTATAATTCTGAAGTACAACTTAGAGTAACGTATAATTCTGAAGTACAACTTAGAGTAACGTATAATTCTGAAGTACAACTTAGAGTAACGTATAATTCTGAAGTACAACTTAGAGTAACGTATAATTCTGAAGTACAACTTAGAGTAACGTATAATTCTGAAGTACAACTTAGAGTAACGTATAATTCTGAAGTACAACTTAGAGTAACGTATAATTCTGAAGTACAACTTAGAGTAACGTATAATTCTGAAGTACAACTTAGAGTAACGTATAATTCTGACGTGAATAGGCTGTTTCTTCTTCTTGTTATAGTTTTCTTGTACGTTCCTTCCCGTTCTGACTTGACTTTTTTTTATTTGTCATAATGTTCCGTCATGATCCCATCCTTCTTTATTCGCTCGTGAATTATCTCCGGATTTTCAACATGAGAAATGCGACAGGTGGCACCAATGGAGCAGGAAATGGTTACCCTTTCAGAACACCGACGTGTACCCCGTTTTTAAGTTTGGTTCATGTTGTTCAATCTTGAGATTTCTGTATAGGTGATTTGTAGATTACTATTTAACCCTTAATCTTTTACTTTTGGTCATTGTACTGTTTCTTCTTGTTTCACCACTATGGGTTATATATTCAAACTTAAATTTTATCTAATATTTCTAGCTTATAATAATTATTCCTTGGTCTGTTGTACTCCGTATTCATTGTCATACTAGACGTAAATGATAATTCTGAATTCAAAATTTCACTCCATATCTTTCACCAAATATATAATGTTATAGAAATTATTATGATTAATTAAGCTTATCATTTCAAAACAGTTTTTGCTCGATTGCCATGAAATAAATCAAAATTAACTTTTCATAACCTTATACAATGTATTGATTTTTATTTCACTTTAATAATAATTAATCACTTAGTATGAACACATAGAGAAAAAATAATACCATAGAAATGTTGATTCACAAAAACAAATACAGAGACTATGTTATTGAAGAAATCAATATATCTCCACATTTTATATAAAAAAGATGCAAAAAATAATAATTAAGGGTAATAACAAAATTACCGAACTCCGAGCAATCTTACAAAGGGAAAGTCAAAACTCATATGTATATAAACAGACAAAATCAGTCAACAACCGGAAAACTGTGAAAACCGTAATTTGGTTAATTTGCAGAAAAATTACAGATGTTTCATGTCCAAAAAATAACTTGATTTTTATTTCGTGTGGAATGAAATCTGACTTCCAAAAAAAGGGTTGGTCCTTATCTGTGCAAGAAGACAACAAATGAATCTGCAGTGGAACTGAAGAGAAAACAGTTGCATTATCATTAAGATAAAACAAAATATTCCAGGAATCCAATAACAGGATTTACAAACAATAGTGCAATGGATAAAAAAACACATTTATCTTTAATAATTTAATTTCAAGTATATATTGAATTTTAAGTTTTAATTTTTTTTTAATTTCATTAATGTTGAAACATTCATCCATTACATGTTTTACTCATTAATACATTTAGTATAGATATTATTAAGTTATTTCATAAACGAAAGAACGATATATCATTGTTGCAAATATAAATAATTTAACCCCGCCACTTTCTATTTAAGTGACTGTACCAAGCCAGAATAGTTTAGTATTCGGTAATGAATATGCGTGATGATGTATCGATTTTGCCTCTTTCTACGAATTGTCAGTGGAATTTTGGAACTGTTCCGACAGTGTGGTATTTTTTTTCAATTTTATTTTTTATTATCCATATGATGGCCCAGCAATGCTTTCATGTCACAGATGATCCTTATATTAATGATAGTCCCTTACATGGGATGGCCCTTCTTAATGTAAGGGTTCCAGTGTTCATAAATTTATAGACGTGCACTGTATCAATGTAGCAAGAAACTTTGTTCTGTTAAGAGAATATGCGAACTAAATCACAAATATACAAAATATTGGGCCCTTGCAGTATTGAATAGCTTATAACTTGCAAAAAAATATCAATGCCATATCAGTATAATAAACTGTTAGTGCAAATATGTTTTGTTTTAATTACAAGAATATTGTATGTCTATAATTGTACATGAATTTTTCTAACAAGCAAGTATACAAAAGGCAATCTCAAACATTGAAAGACAGCAACAAAAAATTTAGAATTTATTTGTATACAAATTAACAATGTATTTGTAGTTTACATTAAAATCTCATATACCAATATTAAATAAACATTAACCTTTCATAAATTGCAATTTATCAATTTTAGTAAAAAAAAAATTGAACAAAATACACATTGTTCTTGTCGACTAGATTTTGTTGTAAAAATACCCAGATATTTGATTTAATTTGTAAGGAAGAAACAATCGATTTCAGAAACCACCATCACGTAAGGATACGATCTGAATATAAAAACATGTTATGTGAAACCATCCATCTGTATTGAAATATACAACCCTTCTGTTAACATCTTAAACAGAAGAAAAATAAACTGCAGAAAATTCCAGACTGTCGAAAAGAAACTTTGTATATTAAAAAAAAACTTTCTTCTGTGGTTAGTATTTGTTTTCTTCTAAACATTCCACCAAAATACCTAAATTTATTTCAATTCTTTTCCGGTAAAGCCATTTTGTAACATTGCAAAACTTTAAATTATTTGGCTTTCCTATCTTTCGATTTTGAACGTACCTGATGAAGGTTATTTAGAGCGTACCTGACGAAGGTTATTTGGAGCGTACCTGATGAAGGTTATTTAGAGCGTACCTGATGAAGGTTATTTAGAGCGTACCTGATGAAGGTTATTTAGAGCGTACCTGATGAAGGTTATTTAGAGCGTACCTGATGAAGGTTATTTAGAGCGTACCTGATGAAGGTTATTTAGAGCGTACCCGAGAAAGGTTATTTAGAGCGTACCTGATGAAGGTTATTTAGAGCGTACCCGATGAAGGTTATTCCAGAAACGCGTCGTGTGCACTAAATATGATATCTACATTGATTGGAAATTAAAAAAAACGTAGGTATCTAATTTAGTGCATGCGACGCGTTTCTGTGCTAGCCTTCATCAGTACCACTCATAGTCAAAGTATATTCAAAATTAGCTGAGGTTACCATGCCAGAGGGCGGGGGAGGGGGTAGAAATTTAGTTTTAATAATGGTTACCATGCCAGAGGGCGGGGTAGGGGGTAGAACTTTAGTTTTAATAATGGTTACCATGCCAGAGGGCGGGATAGGGGGTAGAACTTTAGTTTTAATAATGGTTACCATGCCAGAGGGCGGGGGAGGGGTAGAACTTTAGTTTTAATAATGGTTACCATGCCAGAGGGCGGCGGAGGGGGTAGAACTTTAGTTTTAATAATGGTTACCATGCCAGAGGGCGGGGGAGGGGTAGAACTTTAGTTTTAATAATGGTTACCATGCCAGAGGGCGGCGGAGGGGGTAGGACTTTAGTTTTAATAAGGGTTACCATGCCAGAGGGCGGGGGGAGGGGGTAGAACTTTAGTTTTAACAATGGTTACCCTGCCAGAGGGCGGCGCAGAGGGTAGAACTTTAGTTTTAATAGTGATAATTACTTTATTTCGGAAGTGTACATTTGTAATATAAATATATTGAATAAACAGTGTCAGTACCAAACCATCGCTGTCTAGCGTCAAGTGAGCTGTATTGCAGCAATATCCTTAACGAGAACAAATTTAAAAAATGATAATATAGGTAGGAAAGGGGGATGTCGATGGAAACAAGCCACCAATAGCCACTCCTAATAAACTATTGCTAATCAGAAACTGCTGTATGTTGTCTTCTACATGCATTGATTGTGACATTCTCAAAACAGTAGGTTCTCATTTTTCGTCCAGTCTAAAGGATGCACTACGTGTAAATTCGTCAAGAATAACACATGAATCCCATTTTTGGAGGGTTGTTGTTCCCTTCATCGGAGACACGATGTTCTGTTTCTATGCCCATTGTTTCTTCTGAATTTAAAATGTACCCACGTTCTACTTCCATGATGCATGATAACTGACGCCCTTATTTGTTCGTAAGTGATAATATTTATTCATTTGATTACACAACAAATTGTTGTCGTGTTTTAGTTCAGTTATCTCTGAAATAGATGTCTTTGAAGTTCAGTTCGTGATTTTTGATGTCTCTATGGTTATTTGTAGACAAGTTTATTTATCATGTCTGTCCTTATTCTACTTAAGACTTTTCATTAACCCTTTGGTATTATCAAATGTTTTTCTTACACCAACCGTCCAAGTTAGTAATAGCATTTGTTCACGCCACGATATAGCTAAAATATTGTTAATGTTGGCTCTAAACACCAACCAATCAATCAATGAACTTTCATCAACCAACAAAAAAAACTGAAAATATAAAGTTTACCAGTAATAATCGACACGAATGTCAATCCCAATAACACGACTCGATTATATGTCAAACCACAAATTCAAAAGCCAAATATAGCATTGACCATCAGATGGAAACCGAGGTTGTGGTAAAAGTAAACTGTGGCGTTTCCCCTAGGGTAGTTAATTATTGACGAATGACTATCATTTCTACACCAACCCATATATCGACAAACACTAGTCTTACACTCTTAGGCAGTGTATTGTACCGAAGTTCGACAGAGACACACAAGACAAATGTCATCAAGAAGTAAGCATAGTTTCATCTTTTAAGTGTTCTTTTGTTTTGTTTCTCTTCGTTCGGTGTCTTGTGCCCAACATTTCATTCGTGTAATCTCTGGATTGTCGTCACTTGATTTTCTCTCCGAATTTCGCTAAAGGTTATTTTCTCATCTTGACTTTGTCAAATCTTATGAAGATTATTCCAGAAGCGAGTCGTGCGCACTAAATTTGATATCTACGTTTTTATTAATGGCTAATACTGAATATTTCACCTCATCCATGTGTCAAAATCTAAGCACGTTCACTTCTCTCCTAAAACTCTGTTTGTGTCCCTTAGCTCCTGTAAAGGTTGGATTGAAACTGAAGTACCAGATTTGATTGAAGTGAAATGTTTTTGTCCCTTAGCTCCTGTAAAGGTTGGGTTAAAACTGAAGTACCAGATTTGATTGAAGTGAAATGTTTTTGTCCCTTAGCTCCTGTAAAGGTTGGGTTAAAACTGAAGAACCAGATTTGATTGACGTGAAATATTCGTAACCATCCTTGTTACAAGGATGTTTTATTGTTGTTTTTCTTCTTAATGAACAACCATTGATGATATAAAGTTTCATTGATGTATCCCCTACTCGTATCTTCATATACGTTAGAGATTTACGTGATACAGGCAATGTGGGAGTTAAATCGGTGCTTGCCTTACATTAATGTTAACAACACTATTCTTATGCCTTTTGTACCTTGAAACGATTTGTGTAAGCTTCAGTAGATGTAATGTTGGTTCATTGTAATTATTACATTACGCTTCTAAACTTATTTGCATGTTAGTAATAAAATCGGTTTAACCTTAATCAACCCTTTTACATAACAAATCGATTAAAACATTTCGGGTTTTAATTTTTATGGTCATTATTTATGTTTCATTTTTAATCAAATAAATTGACCCTTTGTGACATTATGTTTATTACAAATGTGATTTCCATATTTTGTTGATAATATTTTATTTTGAATTCTGTTGTACCTTTTTGTATGATAGTATAATGGATATTCATGTGTGTGGATGGGTGGTCACAGAAGATAGCTTCTCATAACAAGCCTAACACCACCGAACGTTTGTACCCTGATATCCACTTTAAGACCCAAGACCACAGTTATCATCAGTCAGTTCGTTTTAGGTCTATAACATGACTAACCTTTTATATTCATATAACCAAGCCATGTTATTATACATTTCTTAGATTGATGTTAATTTCATTAAAGGAACATAATAGCTTATTTATACTCTTTAAAGCGCGTTTTCCTCACATTTTCTGGAAATTATATAAAACATTTATTCAACAGTACCAAACAAATTAAATATAATTATATTTTCTACTATTATCAACCATCATATTGATTGAATATCGTCATTAACGTATAATACACTCCTCCCTTTCCTGGCTTCTGGGATAATCACCTAGCAAACTTAGTGTGGAAACATCTTGTTTTCTGTTCCATTTATTATTTTCATTCAGATTACCCAACGTTTGGAGATGGATTGTGTTTTGTTCCGTTTCATTTTACTACTAGTATTAAATTTTACTACTAGTATTGAATTTTACTACTAGTATTGAATTTTACTACTAGTATTGACTTTTACTACTAGTATTAAATTTTACTACTAGTATTGAATTTTACTACTAGTATTAAATTTTACTACTAGTATTGACTTTTACTACTAGTATTGAATTTTACTACTAGTATTAAATTTTACTACTAGTATTGAATTTTACTACTAGTATTGAATTTTACTACTAGTATTGAATTTTACTACTAGTATTAAATTTTACTACTAGTATTGAATGTTACTACTAGTATTAAATTTTACTACTAGTTTTGAATGTTACTACTAGTATTGAATTTTACTACTAGTATTAACTTTTACTACTAGTATTGAATTTTACTACTAGTATTAAATTTTACTACTAGTATTGAATTTTACTACTAGTATTAAATTTTACTACTAGTATTAACTTTTACTACTAGTATTGAATGTTACTACTAGTATTGAATTTTACTACTAGTATTAATTTTTACTACTAGTATTGAATTTTACTACTAGTATTGAATGTTACTACTAGTATTAACTTTTACTACTAGTATTGAATTTTACTACTAGTATTGAATTTTACTACTAGTATTGAATGTTACTACTAGTATTGAATTTTACTACTAGTATTGAATGTTACTACTAGTATTAAATTTTACTACTAGTATTGAATGTTACTACTAGTATTGAATTTTACTACTAGTATTAACTTTTACTACTAGTATTGAATTTTACTACTAGTATTAAATTTTACTACTAGTATTGAATTTTACTACTAATATTAAATTTTACTACTAGTATTGAATGTTACTACTAGTATTGAATTTTACTACTAGTATTAAATTTTACTACTAGTATTGAATTTTACTACTAGTATTAAATTTTACTACTAGTATTGAATTTTACTACTAGTATTGAATTTTACTACTAGTATTAAATTTTACTACTAGTATTGAATTTTACTACTAGTATTGAATGTTACTACTAGTATTGAATTTTACTACTAGTATTGAATTTTACTACTAGTATTAAATTTTACTACTAGTATTGAATTTTACTACTAGTATTGAATTTTACTACTAGTATTAAATTTTACTACTAGTATTGAATTTTACTACTAGTATTGAATTTTACTACTAGTATTGAATTTTACTACTAGTATTAAATTTTACTACTAGTATTGAATTTTACTACTAGTATTGAATTTTACTACTAGTATTAAATTTTACTACTAGTATTGAATGTTACTACTAGTATTGAATTTTACTACTAGTATTAAATTTTACTACTAGTATCGAATTTTACTACTAGTATTAAATTTTACTACTAGTATTGAATGTTACTACTAGTATTAAATTTTACTACTAGTATTGAATTTTACTAACACAATTTTGAGATGTGTTGTTTTTGTACCATTCCATTTGTATTATTTAATTATTTTTTTTTTTGGAAGCGAAATTAGAAAATATTTTGTTTTTATACCAAAGAGAAGGGATAATCAGAAGAAAAAGTACACAAACTGACTTCTTAACGAATGTGAACTCCGTGCTCCGGTGTTACTTCTGTCTTTAGCTTTAAGTGTAATGTTCTGTGGATAGTTGTTTGTCCTTGTTCTTTTGGCCATTCTGTTGTCTGCCCTTCTTCGATTTACAGCTTCTGAATACCTCTTTGGTATCTTCAAACTCTTCTTGGTATTGTAGATATATTTTTACTCGTGGTGTATTCCAAGATGTAATTCCAGTTTGTTTCTATATATGAATAAAAAAGTAAATACATGTATCGAATTTAGTGGGCACGACGCGTTTCTAGAATAACATCAGGTTAGTGCACACGACGCGTTTCTAGAATAACATCAGGTTAGTGCACACGACGCGTTTCTAGAATAACATCAGGTTATTGCACACGACGCGTTTCTAGAATAACATCAGGTTAGTGCGCACGACGCGTTTCTAGAATAACATCAGGTTAGTGCGCACGATGCGTTTCTAGAATAACATCAGGTTAGTGCGCACGACGCGTTTCTAGAATAACATCAGGTTAGTGCGCACGACGCGTTTATAGAATAACATCAGGTTAGTGCACACGACGCGTTTCTAGAAAAACATCAGGTTAGTGCGCACGACGCGTTTCTAGAACAACATCAGGTTAGTGCGCACGACGCGTTTCTAGAATAACACCAGGTTAGTGCACACGACGCGTTTCTAGAATAACATCAGGTTAGTGCGCACGACGCGTTTCTAGAATAACATCAGGTTAGTGCGCACGACGCGTTTCTAGAATAACATCAGGTTAGTGCGCACGACGCGTTTCTAGAATAACATCAGGTTAGTGCGTACGACGCGTTTCTAGAATAACATCAGGTTAGTGCGCACGACGCGTTTCTAGAATAACATCAGGTTAGTGCACACGACGCGTTTCTAGAATAACATCAGGTTAGTGCGCACGACGCGTTTCTAGAATAACATCAGGTTAGTGCGCACGGCGCGTTTCTAGAATAACATCAGGTTAGTGCACACGACGCGTTTCTAGAATAACATCAGGTTAGTGCGCACGACGCGTTTCTAGAATAACATCAGGTTAGTGCGCACGACGCGTTTCTAGAATAACATCAGGTTAGTGCGCACGACGCGTTTCTAGAATAACATCAGGTTAGTGCGCACGACGCGTTTCTAGAATAACATCAGGTACGCTCATTGTCAAAAAGAAAGCAAAGGAAATTAAAATAATTCAAAACTTATAGGGAACAAATAAATCAGGATAATCCAAATCGGCCCTGTTACCTAAATCATGAAATAATTATTAAAACTACGGTACTCCTCCCTCAGGCATAGCAGAAACACGTCACGTGCACTAAATTTGATATCTACGTTTTTATTACATCGACAATAATTGTTTTCGGCATTATCAGGTATTTTGTTTTGTTTTACTCTTAAAGTTATGGTGTATTGTCATCTTATCAAGTGCTCGGTGTGTTCACCATTTTAATGTTGTCCTTATTTCTATGAAAGTAGGTCGGTGATTTGTTTGAAATTTTATTTTAATGTTTTGTCTATTTCGCAGATAGGGACTAACGATAATAAGAAGGGATGACCGTGCTCACATTAGGGACTAAGGATAATAAGAAGGGATGACCGTGCTCACATTAGGGACTAAAGATAATAAGAAGGGATCACCGTGCTCATATTAGGGACTAAGGATAATAAGAAGGGATGATCGTGCTCACATTAGGGACTAAAGATAATAAGAAGGTATGACCGTGTTCACATTAAGGACTAAAGATAATAAGAAGGGATGACCATGCTCACATTAGAGACTAAAGATAATAAGAAGGGATCACCGTGCTCACATTAGGGACTAAAGATAATAAGAAGGGATCACCGTGCTCACATTAGGTGCTAAAGATAATAAGAAGGGATGACCGTGCTCACATTAGGGACTAAAGATAATAAGAAGGGATCACCGTGCTCACATTAGGGACTAAAGATAATAAGAAGGGATCACCGTGCTCACATAAGGGGCTAAAGATAATAAGAAGGGATCACATGCTCACATTAGAGACTAAAGATAATAAGAAGGGATGACCATGCTCACATTAGGGACTAAAGATAATAAGAAGGGATGACCGTGCTCACATTAGGGACTAAAGATAATAAGAAGGGATGACCGTGCTCACATTAGGGGCTAAAGATAATAAGAAGGGATTACCGTGCTCACATTAGAGACTAAAGATAATAAGAAGGGATGACCGTGTTCACATTAGAGACTAAAGATAATAAGAAGGGATGACCATGTTCACATTAGGGACTAAAGATAATAAGAAGGGATCACCGTGCTCACATTGGAGACTGAAGATAATAAGAAGGGATCACCGTGCTCACATTAGAGACTAAAGATAATAAGAAGGGATGACCATGCTCACATTAGGGACTAAAGATAATAAGAAGGGATGACCGTGCTCACATTAGGGACTAAAGATAATAAGAAGGGATGACCATGCTCACATTAGGGACTAAAGATAATAAGAAGGGATCACCGTGCTCACATTAGAGACTAAAGATAATAAGAAGGGATGACCATGTTCACATTAGGGACTAAAGATAATAAGAAGGGATCACCGTGCTCACATTAGAGACTGAAGATAATAAGAAGGGATCACCGTGCTCACATTAGAGACTAAAGATAATAAGAAGGGATGACCATGCTCACATTAGGCACTAAAGATAATAAGAAGGGATCACCGTGCTCACATTAGAGACTGAAGATAATAAGAAGGGATCACCGTGCTCACATTAGAGACTAAAGATAATAAGAAGGGATGACCATGCTCACATTAGGGACTAAAGATAATAAGAAGGGATCACCGTGCTCACATTAGGGACTAAAGATAATAAGAAGGGATCACCGTGCTCACATTAGGGACTAAATATAATAAGAAGGGATCACCGTGCTCACATTAGAGACTAAAGATAATAAGAAGGGATGACCATGCTCACATTAGGGACTAAAGATAATAAAAAGGGATGACCGTGCTCACATTAGGGACTAAATATAATAAGAAGGGATCACCGTGCTCACATTAGAGACTAAAGATAATAAGAAGGGATGACCATGCTCACATTAGGGACTAAGAATAATAAGAAGGGATGACCATGCTCACATTAGGGACTAAAGATAATAAGAAGGGACGACCGTGCTCACATTAGGGACTAAAGATAATAAGAAGGGATGACCGTGCTCACATTAGGGACTAAGGATAATAAGAAGGGATCACCGTGCTCACATTAGGGACTAAAGATAATAAAAAGAGATGACCATGCTCACATTAGGGACTAAAGATAATAAGAAGAGATGACCATGCTCACATTAGGGACTAAAGATAATAAAAAGGGATGACCGTGCTCACATTAGGGACTAAATATAATAAGAAGGGATCACCGTGCTCACATTAGAGACTAAAGATAATAAGAAGGGATGACCATGCTCACATTAGGGACTAAGAATAATAAGAAGGGATGACCATGCTCACATTAGGGACTAAAGATAATAAGAAGGGACGACCGTGCTCACATTAGGGACTAAAGATAATAAGAAGGGATGACCGTGCTCACATTAGGGACTAAGGATAATAAGAAGGGATCACCGTGCTCACATTAGGGACTAAAGATAATAAAAAGAGATGATCATGCTCACATTAGGGACTAAAGATAATAAGAAGAGATGACCGTGCTCACATTAGGGACTAAGGATAATAAGAAGGGATGACCGTGCTCACATTAGAGACTAAAGATAATAAGAAGGGATCACCGTGCTCACATTAGGAACTGAAGATAATAAGAAGGGATCACCGTGCTCACATTAGGGACTAAAGGTAATAAGAAGAGATGACCGTGCTCACATTAGAGACTAAAGATAATAAGAAGGGAAGACCATGCTCACATTAGGGACTAAAGATAATAAGAAGGGATGACCGTGCTCACATTAGAGACTAAAGATAATAAGAAGGGATCACCGTGCTCACATTAGGGACTAAAGATAATAAGAAGGGATGACCGTGCTCACATTAGGGACTAAGGATAATAAGAAGGGATCACCGTGCTCACATTAGGGACTAAAGATAATAAGAAGGGATCGCCGTGCTCACATTAGGGACTAAAAATAATAAGAAGGGATGACCGTGCTCACATTAGGGACTAAGGATAATAAGAAGGGATCACCGTGCTCACATTAGGGACTAAAGATAATAAGAAGAGATGACCATGCTCACATTAGGGACTAAAGATAATAAGAAGGGATGACCGTGCTCACATTAAGGACTAAAGATAATAAGAAGGGATGATCGTGCTCACATTAGGGACTAAGGATAATAAGAAGGGATCACCGTGCTCACATTAGAGACTAAAGATAATAAGAAGGGATGACCGTGCTCACATTAGGGACTAAAGATAATAAGAAGGGATGACCGTGCTCACATTAGGGACTAAGGATAATAAGAAGGGATCACCGTGCTCACATTAGGGACTAGAGATAATAAGAAGAGATGACCATGCTCACATTAGGGACTAAGGATAATAAGAAGGGATCACCGTGCTCACATTAGGGACTAAAGATAATAAGAAGGGATCACCGTGCTCACATTAGGGACTAAGGATAATAAGAAGGGATCACCGTGCTCACATTAGGGACTAGAGATAATAAGAAGAGATGACCATGCTCACATTAGGGACTAAAGATAATAAGAAGGGATGACCGTGCTCACATTAGGGACTAGAGATAATAAGAAGGGATGACCGTGCTCACATTAGGGACTAAGGATAATAAGAAGAGATCACCGTGCTCACATTAGGGACTAAAGATAATAAGAAGAGATGACCGTGCTCACATTAGGGACTAAGGATAATAAGAAGGGATCACCGTGCTCACATTAGGGACTAAAGATAATAAGAAGGGATCACCGTGCTCACATTAGGGACTAAAAATAATACGAAGGGATGACCGTGCTCACATTAGGGACTAAGGATAATAAGAAGGGATCACCGTGCTCACATAAGGGAATAGAGATAATAAGAAGAGATGACCGTGCTCATATTAGGGACTAAAGATAATAAGAAGGGATGACCGTGCTCACATTAAGGACTAAAGATAATAAGAAGGGATGACCGTGCTCACATTAGGGACTAAGGATAATAAGAAGGGATCACCGTGCTCACATTAGGGACTAAAGATAATAAGAAGAGATGACCATGCTCACATTAGGGACTAAAGATAATAAGAAGGGATGACCGTGCTCACATTAAGGACTAAAGATAATAAGAAGGGATTACCGTGCTCACATTAGGGACTAAGGATAATAAGAAGGGATCACCGTGCTCATATTAGAGACTAAAGATAATAAGAAGGGATCACCGTGCTCACATTAGGGACTAAAGATAATAAGAAGGGATGACCGTGCTCACATTAGGGACTAAGGATAATAAGAAGGGATCACCGTGCTCACATTAGGGACTAGAGATAATAAGAAGAGATGACCATGCTCACATTAGGGACTAAAGATAATAAGAAGGGATGACCGTGCTCACATAAGAGACTAAAGATAATAATAAGGGATCACCGTGCTCACATTAGGGACTAAAGATAATAAGAAGGGATGACCGTGCTCACATTAGGGGCTAAGGATAATAAGAAGGGATCACCGTGCTCACATTAGGGACTAAAGATAATAAGAAGAGATGGCCATGCTCACATAAGGGACTAAAGATAATAAGAAGGGATCACCGTGCTCATATTAGGGACTAAAGATAATAAGAAGGGATCACCGTGCTTACATTAGAGACTAAAGATAATAAGAAGGGATGACCGTTCTCACATTAACAGTTTTAACCCCCCCCCCCTCCCCCCCTCCCCCCCCCCCCCACCAAATGTTATGTTTCCGTCTAATATTTACTTAGTCTATCTGTGTTTAGAAGTTTCAGTTTCGAGAGGCAGGGTGATTTTTGGCTCGTATAGTAAATCCTGTCACGTTTTTTATTGAAGCTTCTTAGGGATATCGGTTTTGACTTATTTAGATTTTAGAACTGTTATGATATTGTGCTATATTTTGTTTTCCACTTTATCAGCATATAGATTATTGCAACTAATATGCAAGAAATTTGGATATGGTATTGTAACTGATATATGAAAACTGTAGACCTCAGACAGAAACGTGACTGTTTATAATATACATATAGCTGACTGCAGTCCATGATAATAGCGAATTTTCTTTGCATCTTCTATGCAAGAAATTTTATGATTTTTTTTTATAAATATACACTGAACTTTAAGATAACAATTTACTTAAAATAATATCCACCAACATTGAGCGAATAAAATAAGCTGTGCATAATGTATTATTTTCATTATATATTTTCTTTGAAGTAAAATGTTAGAGTAAACATTTGCATTCATATTTAAATATATTTAAATGTTTTAAATTGATTTGGAATTATTGATCATATACTTGTATGATGTCTTGGCACTAAATAACAAGAAAAGTTCCTGTTGAGAAAAAAAAAACGTGGGAGGTATTTTTTTATAACTTATCTATATATAGGTACAAAATATAATAATCTATACAACACTAAATTTAACAAATGCGAATTCCTGTTTAAAATGCACATGTTACAATATATATATATGTGATCAAACGTGATTACATGTATCAGGTATATAATATCATATATTATCCTTTGAAGACAAATGCGCAAAATTTAAGAAGGAATTTATCTTTATCCTTTCCTTTATTTCATTTATTTTTTTCTATTTTCAGGTTTCGATGAGTTCATGGAAACTGTTACATATGCTACATAAAAGGTAAAACATGGACAGAGTTTTCATCAAACCAAACGAACATTTAGTTTTTTTCTTCTTGAGTTAAAATTGTAAAATATATGTACATTTCTTGCTATTTCAATCGACCTTGACTTTTTCCATGTATTTTGTACGATGAACAAGCTTGTCAGCCACTGTCCTTGACCGACAAACAGGACTTTGATGTATAATAGTAATATGTTCTGATGTACAACTGTCGCACCTGATATATAATAAGAAACGTATATTTATAAATACTTATATATCTTCTAATACAGAATTAATAAATAAACCAGTAGGTAAAAATTAATTGCATTTGTATCACTATGTCAAGGTAGAAAACATATTTCTGAAGAAAACAATTTGCTGAGCAGATGAAAATACATACTAAATAACAATCTTACTAATGTTATTCAGTATAAAAGGATCATCGCTGAAACATACAAAACTAACGATTCCAGAAAAAAAAGAACAGGAACAGAAAACTGCTTACCATTCGCGAGCACATGTGTTCACACTCGTTGGTTTTTTTTTGTTTTTTTTTTTTTGGTGAGGTGCGTGTGGCTCTTCATTTTAGTTTTCGCTGCTGTTTTTCCCTTTTTTGTTTGTACTTCGTTCTGTGTTTTGTGTTAAATGCTGCCTGTATCTTTGAATTGTCCATTCTTGACAGCCTCTTCAGTTTTCTCTAACGTAGATAGGTCTGATATTTCTTTGTTGGAAGGGAAGATTCTCATCTTTGCTTTAGAGAGCTAGTAGAGGGGTTCCTTTCAGCTATAATTGTTCAATTGTTCTTCTCGAAACTGAAATACAAGTCATAAAAGAGTATGTACATGCATTTCAAAAATACAAAAGAGCTGTAAATATCAGCTATATTTAGATCAAATTCGTACATAACTTCTATTTCAACCCATTACCGGAACACATCAAGCAACAATAGACATTTAACTGTATAATTATTTAAAACTCTTTCATCCTAGAATCATTCCAGTATTATTTAGCTATAAATAAAAATGAATAAATATTGTATTATTGTATTTCGTCAACAATATATTCAAAATCAGAAGAACGTTTTACATGGAAATCGCATGTATTAAATACATCTAAAGCACCCAGATTTCAATTACACTTAAAGAACCTAGCTGACACAGAGTATGGGTTTTGTAACCAAGAACTAATCACGTATATTGAAATTGTTTATTAAATTTCTTGCTTGATCATGTTTAATAAAAAGCAAAGGGGAACATATATTTTGTACAAAGCCTTATTCAATATGGAATAATAACAATGCTTTATTGGCAAATAGAAAACTTGATTGATAGGAAAATGTCCTTTAACTACGTTTCGTTCTGAAGAATTAAACACGCCCTGAGCTCATATTTAGAGAGGCAATTTTATAATTGTGAGGAACTTCAAAGAACGACCTCATCAGCAATGCAATTTTATAAACCTTTAAACATTTATTTTATAAAACGTCCAAATTTATATTGTAGTAAACTTTTAAAACATAATTTTTGAACATTTAATATTGGGGAATTAAAATGTTTTCCTTGATGTCTGTTCTGTTTGTAGTATGGCGTGATTTAATTTTTTTTATTAATGTCTGTTCTATTTGTAGTATGTCATGAATTAAAATGTTTTTTTTTTATGTCTGTTCTGTTTGTAGTATGTCATGAATTAAAATGTTTTTTTTTATGTCTGTTCTGTTTGTAGTATGTCATGAATTAAAATGTTTTTCTTGATGTCTGTTCTGTTTGTAGTATGTCATGAATTAAAATGTTTTTTTTTATGTCTGTTCTGTTTGTAGTATGTCATGAATTGAAATGTTTTTCTTGATGTCTGTTCTGTTTGTAGTATGTCGTGAATTAAAATGTTTTTTTTTATGTCTGTTCTGTTTGTAGTATGTCATGAATTAAAATGTTTTACTTGATGTCTGTTCTGTTTGTAGTATGTCGTGAATTAAAATGTTGTTCATGATGTCTGTTCTGTTTGTAGTATGACGTGAATTAAAATGTTTTTCTTGATGTCTGTTCTGTTTGTAGTATGTCGTGAATTAAAATGTTTTTTTTTATGTCTGTTCTGTTTGTAGTATGTCATGAATTAAAATGTTTTTCTTGATGTCTGTTCTGTTTGTAGTATGTCGTGAATTAAAATGTTGTTCATGATGTCTGTTCTGTTTGTAGTATGTCGTAAATTAAAATGTTGTTCATGATGTCTGTTCTGTTTGTAGTATGTCATGAATTAAAATGTTTTTTTTTATGTCTGTTCTGTTTGTAGTATGTCGTAAATTAAAATGTTGTTCATGATGTCTGTTCTGTTTGTAGTATGTCGTGAATTAAAATGTTGTTCATGATGTCTGTTCTGTTTGAAGTATGTCGTGAATTAAAATGTTTTTATTGATGTCTGTTCTGTTTGTAGTATGTCGTGAATTAAAATGTTGTTCATGATGTCTGTTCTGTTTGAAGTATGTCGTGAATTAAAATGTTGTTCTTGATGTCTGTTCTGTTTGTAGTATGTCGTGAATTAAAATGTTTTATTGATGTCTGTTCTGTTTGTAGTATGTCGTAAATTAAAATGTTGTTCATGATGTCTGTTCTGTTTGTAGTATGTCGTGAATTAAAATGTGTTTCTTGATGTCTGTTCTGTTTGTAGTATGTCGTGAATTAAAATGTGTTTCTTGATGTCTGTTCTGTTTGTAGTATGTCATGAATTAAAATGTGTTTCTTGATGTCTGTTCTGTTTGTAGTATGTCGTGAATTAAAATGTGTTTCTTGATGTCTGTTCTGTTTGTAGTATGTCATAAATTAAAATGTTTTTCTTGATGTCTGTTCTGTTTGTAGTATGTCGTAAATTAAAATGTTGTTCATGATATCTGTTCTGTTTGTAGTATGTCATGAATTAAAATGTTTTTCTTGATGTCTGTTTTGTTTGTAGTATGTCGTGAATTAAAATGTTTTATTGATGTCTGTTCTGTTTGTAGTATGTCATGAATTAAAATGTTTTTCTTGATGTCTGTTCTGTTTGTAGTATGTCGTGAATTAAAATGTGTTTCTTGATGTCTGTTCTGTTTGTAGTATGTCGTGAATTAAAATGTGTTTCTTGATGTCTGTTCTGTTTGTAGTATGTCATAAATTAAAATGTTTTTCTTGATGTCTGTTCTGTTTGTAGTATGTCGTAAATTAAAATGTTGTTCATGATATCTGTTCTGTTTGTAGTATGTCATGAATTAAAATGTTGTTCTTGATGTCTGTTCTGTTTGTAGTATGTCGTAAATTAAAATGTTGTTCATGATGTCTGTTTTGTTTGTAGTATGTCATGAATTAAAATGTTTTTCTTGATGTCTGTTCTGTTTGTAGTATGTCGTAAATTAAAATGTTGTTCATGATATCTGTTCTGTTTGTAGTATGTCATGAATTAAAATGTTTTTCTTGATGTCTGTTCTGTTTGTAGTATGTCGTAAATTAAAATGTTGTTCATGATGTCTGTTTTGTTTGTAGTATGTCATGAATTAAAATGTTTTTCTTGATGTCTGTTCTGTTTGTAGTATGTCGTAAATTAAAATGTTGTTCATGATATCTGTTCTGTTTGTAGTATGTCATGAATTAAAATGTTTTTCTTGATGTCTGTTCTGTTTGTAGTATGTCGTAAATTAAAATGTTGTTCATGATGTCTGTTTTGTTTGTAGTATGTCATGAATTAAAATGTTTTTCTTGATGTCTGTTCTGTTTGTAGTATGTCGTAAATTAAAATGTTGTTCATGATGTCTGTTCTGTTTGTAGTATGTCGTAAATTAAAATGTTGTTCATGATGTCTGTTCTGTTTGTAGTATGTCGTGAATTAAAATGTGTTTCTTGATGTCTGTTCTGTTTGTAGTATGTCGTGAATTAAAATGTGTTTCTTGATGTCTGTTCTGTTTGTAGTATGTCATGAATTAAAATGTGTTTCTTGATGTCTGTTCTGTTTGTAGTATGTCGTGAATTAAAATGTGTTTCTTGATGTCTGTTCTGTTTGTAGTATGTCATAAATTAAAATGTTTTTCTTGATGTCTGTTCTGTTTGTAGTATGTCGTAAATTAAAATGTTGTTCATGATATCTGTTCTGTTTGTAGTATGTCATGAATTAAAATGTTTTTCTTGATGTCTGTTTTGTTTGTAGTATGTAGTGAATTAAAATGTTTTATTGATGTCTGTTCTGTTTGTAGTATGTCATGAATTAAAATGTTTTTCTTGATGTCTGTTCTGTTTGTAGTATGTCGTGAATTAAAATGTGTTTCTTGATGTCTGTTCTGTTTGTAGTATGTCGTGAATTAAAATGTGTTTCTTGATGTCTGTTCTGTTTGTAGTATGTCATAAATTAAAATGTTTTTCTTGATGTCTGTTCTGTTTGTAGTATGTCGTAAATTAAAATGTTGTTCATGATATCTGTTCTGTTTGTAGTATGTCATGAATTAAAATGTTGTTCTTGATGTCTGTTCTGTTTGTAGTATGTCGTAAATTAAAATGTTGTTCATGATGTCTGTTTTGTTTGTAGTATGTCATGAATTAAAATGTTTTTCTTGATGTCTGTTCTGTTTGTAGTATGTCGTAAATTAAAATGTTGTTCATGATATCTGTTCTGTTTGTAGTATGTCATGAATTAAAATGTTTTTCTTGATGTCTGTTCTGTTTGTAGTATGTCGTAAATTAAAATGTTGTTCATGATGTCTGTTTTGTTTGTAGTATGTCATGAATTAAAATGTTTTTCTTGATGTCTGTTCTGTTTGTAGTATGTCGTAAATTAAAATGTTGTTCATGATATCTGTTCTGTTTGTAGTATGTCATGAATTAAAATGTTTTTCTTGATGTCTGTTCTGTTTGTAGTATGTCGTAAATTAAAATGTTGTTCATGATGTCTGTTTTGTTTGTAGTATGTCATGAATTAAAATGTTTTTCTTGATGTCTGTTCTGTTTGTAGTATGTCGTAAATTAAAATGTTGTTCATGATATCTGTTCTGTTTGTAGTATGTCATAAATTAAAATGTTTTTCTTGATGTCTGTTCTGTTTGTAGTATGTCGTAAATTAAAATGTTGTTCATGATATCTGTTCTGTTTGTAGTATGTCATGAATTAAAATGTTTTTCTTGATGTCTGTTTTGTTTGTAGTATGTCGTGAATTAAAATGTTTTATTGATGTCTGTTCTGTTTGTAGTATGTCATGAATTAAAATGTTTTTCTTGATGTCTGTTCTGTTTGTAGTATGTCGTGAATTAAAATGTGTTTCTTGATGTCTGTTCTGTTTGTAGTATGTCGTGAATTAAAATGTGTTTCTTGATGTCTGTTCTGTTTGTAGTATGTCATAAATTAAAATGTTTTTCTTGATGTCTGTTCTGTTTGTAGTATGTCGTAAATTAAAATGTTGTTCATGATATCTGTTCTGTTTGTAGTATGTCATGAATTAAAATGTTGTTCTTGATGTCTGTTCTGTTTGTAGTATGTCGTAAATTAAAATGTTGTTCATGATGTCTGTTTTGTTTGTAGTATGTCATGAATTAAAATGTTTTTCTTGATGTCTGTTCTGTTTGTAGTATGTCGTAAATTAAAATGTTGTTCATGATATCTGTTCTGTTTGTAGTATGTCATGAATTAAAATGTTTTTCTTGATGTCTGTTCTGTTTGTAGTATGTCGTAAATTAAAATGTTGTTCATGATGTCTGTTTTGTTTGTAGTATGTCATGAATTAAAATGTTTTTCTTGATGTCTGTTCTGTTTGTAGTATGTCGTAAATTAAAATGTTGTTCATGATATCTGTTCTGTTTGTAGTATGTCATGAATTAAAATGTTTTTCTTGATGTCTGTTCTGTTTGTAGTATGTCGTAAATTAAAATGTTGTTCATGATGTCTGTTTTGTTTGTAGTATGTCATGAATTAAAATGTTTTTCTTGATGTCTGTTCTGTTTGTAGTATGTCGTAAATTAAAATGTTGTTCATGATGTCTGTTCTGTTTGTAGTATGTCATGAATTAAAATGTTTTTCTTGATGTCTGTTCTGTTTGTAGTATGTCATGAAATAAAATGTTTTTCTTGATGTCTGTTCTGTTTGTAGTATGTCATGAATTAAAATGTTTTTCTATATGTATGTTCTGTTTGTAGTATGTCGTGAATTAAAATGTTTTTCTTGATGTCTGTTCTGTTTGTAGTATGTCGTAAATTAAAATGTTGTTCATGATGTCTGTTTTGTTTGTAGTATGTCATGAATTAAAATGTTTTTCTTGATGTCTGTTCTGTTTGTAGTATGTCGTAAATTAAAATGTTGTTCATGATGTCTGTTCTGTTTGTAGTATGTCATGAATTAAAATGTTTTTCTTGATGTCTGTTCTGTTTGTAGTATGTCATGAATTAAAATGTTTTTCTTGATGTCTGTTCTGTTTGTAGTATGTCGTAAATTAAAATGTTGTTCATGATGTCTGTTCTGTTTGTAGTATGTCATGAATTAAAATGTTTTTCTTGATGTCTGTTCTGTTTGTAGTATGTCGTAAATTAAAATGTTGTTCATGATGTCTGTTTTGTTTGTAGTATGTCATGAATTAAAATGTTTTTCTTGATGTCTGTTCTGTTTGTGGTATGTCGTAAATTAAAATGTTGTTCATGATGTCTGTTCTGTTTGTAGTATGTCATGAATTAAAATGTTTTTCTTGATGTCTGTTCTGTTTGTAGTATGTCATGAAATAAAATGATTTTCTTGATGTCTGTTCTGTTTGTAGTATGTCATGAAATAAAATGTTTTTCTTGATGTCTGTTTTGTTTGTAGTATGTCGTAAATTAAAATGTTTTTCTTGATGTCTGTTCTGTTTGTAGTATGTCGTGAATTAAAATGTTTTTCATGATGTCTGTTCTGTTTGTAGTATGTCGTGAATTAAAATGTTTTTATTGATGTCTGTTCTGTTTGTAGTATGTCATGAATTAAAATGTTTTTCTTGATGTCTGTTCTGTTTGTAGTATGTCATGAAATAAAATGTGTTTCTTGATGTCTGTTCTGTTTGTAGTATGTCGTAAATTAAAATGTTTTTCTTGATGTCTGTTCTGTTTGTAGTATGTCGTAAATTAAATTGTTTTTATTGATGTCTGTTCTGTTTGTAGTATGTCGTGAATTAAAATGTTTTTCTTGATGTCTGTTCTGTTTGTAGTATGTCATGAATTAAAATGTTTTTCTTGATGTCTGTTCTGTTTGTAGTATGTCATGAATTAAAATGTTTTTCTTGATGTTTGTTCTGTTTGTAGTATGTCGTAAATTAAAATGTTGTTCATGATGTCTGTTCTGTTTGTAGTATGTCGTGAATTAAAATGTTTTTCTTGATGTCTGTTCTGTTTGTGGTATGTCGTGAATTAAAATGTTTTTCTTGATGTCTGTTCTGTTTGTAGTATGTCATGAATTAAAATGGTTTTTTTTTATGTCTGTTCTGTTTGTAGTATGTCGTGAATTAAAATGTTTTTCTTGATGTCTGTTCTGTTTGTAGTATGTCGTAAATTAAAATGTTGTTCATGATGTCTGTTCTGTTTGTAGTATGTCATGAATTAAAATGTTTTTCTTGATGTCTGTTCTGTTTGTAGTATGTCGTGAATTAAAATGTTGTTCTTGATGTCTGTTCTGTTTGTAGTATGTCATGAATTAAAATGTTTTTCTTGATGTCTGTTCTGTTTGTAGTATCTCGTAAATTAAAATGTTGTTCATGATGTCTGTTCTGTTTGTAGTATGTCATGAATTAAAATGTGTTTCTTGATGTCTGTTCTGTTTGTAGTATGTCGTAAATTAAAATGTTTTTCTTGATGTCTGTTCTGTTTGTAGTATGTCGTGAATTAAAATGTTTTTCTTGATGTCTGTTCTGCTTGTAGTATGTCGTGAATTAAAATGTTTTTCTTGATGTCTGTTCTGTTTGTAGTATGTCGTAGATTAAAATGTTGTTCATGGTGTCTGTTCTGTTTGTAGTATGTCGTGAATTAAAATGTTTTTCATGATGTCTGTTCTGTTTGTAGTATGTCATGAATTAAAATGTTTTTCTTGATGTCTGTTCTGTTTGTAGTATGTCATGAAATAAAATGTTTTTCTTGATGTCTGTTCTGTTTGTAGTATGTCGTAAATTAAAATGTTTTTCTTGATGTCTGTTCTGTTTGTAGTATGTCGTGACTTAAAATGTTTTTCTTGATGTCTGTTCTGTTTGTAGTATGTCGTGAATTAAAATGTTTTTCTTGATGTCTGTTCTGTTTGTAGTATGTTATGAATTAAAATGTTTTTCTTGATGTCTGTTCTGTTTGTAGTATGTCGTAAATTAAAATGTTGTTCATGATGTCTGTTCTGTTTGTAGTATGTCCTGAATTAAAATGTTTTTCATGATGTCTGTTCTGTTTGTAGCATGTCGTGAATTAAAATGTTTTTATTGATGTCTGTTTTGTTTGTAGTATGTCATGAATTAAAATGTTTTTCTTGATGTCTGTTCTGTTTGTAGTATGTCGTAAATTAAAATGTTGTTCATGATGTCTGATCTGTTTGTAGTATGTCATGAATTAAAATGTTTTTCATGATGTCTGTTCTGTTTGTAGTATGTCATGAAATAAAATGTTTTTCTTGATGTCTGTTCTGTTTGTAGTATGTCGTAAATTAAAATGTTTTTCTTGATGTCTGTTCTGTTTGTAGTATGTCGTAAATTAAAATGTTTTTCTTGATGTCTGTTCTGTTTGTAGTATGTCGTGAATTAAAATGTTTTTCTTGATGTCTGTTCTGTTTGTAGTATGTCATGAATTAAAATGTTTTTCTTGATGTCTGTTCTGATTGTAGTATGTCATGAATTAAAATGTTTTTCTTGATGTCTGTTCTGTTTGTAGTATGTCGTGAATTAAATTATTATTATTGATGTCTGTTCTGTTTGTAGTATGTCGTGAATTAAAATGTTGTTCATGATGTCTGTTCTGTTTGTAGTATGTCGTGAATTAAATTATTATTATTGATGTCTGTTCTGTTTGTAGTATGTCGTGAATTAAAATGTTGTTCATGATGTCTGTTCTGTTTGTAGTATGTCGTGAATTAAATTATTATTATTGATGTCTGTTCTGTTTGTAGTATGTCGTGAATTAAAATGTTGTTCATGATGTCTGTTCTGTTTGTAGTATGCCATGAATTAAAATGTTTTTCATGATGTCTGTTCTGTTTGTAGTATGTCATGAATTAAAATATTTTTCTTGATGTCTGTTCTGTTTGTAGTATGTCGTGAATTAAAATGTTTTTCTTGATGTCTGTTCTGTTTGTAGTATGTCGTGAATTAAAATGTTTTTCTTAGTGTCTGTTCTGTTTGTAGTATGTCATGAAATAAAATGTTTTTCTTGATGTCTGTTCTGTTTGTAGTATGTCGTAAATTAAAATGTTGTTCATGATGTCTGTTCTGTTTGTAGTATGTCGTGAATTAAAATGTTTTTCTTGATGTCTGTTCTGTTTGTGGTATGTCGTGAATTAAAATGTTTTTCTTGATGTCTGTTCTGTTTGTAGTATGTCGTAAATTAAAATGTTTTTCTAGATGTCTGTTCTGTTTGTAGTATGTCGTAAATTAAAATGTTGTTCATGATGTCTGTTCTGTTTGTAGTATGTCATGAATTAAAATGTTTTTCTTGATGTCTGTTCTGTTTGTAGTATGTCGTGAATTAAAATGTTGTTCTTGATGTCTGTTCTGTTTGTAGTATGTCATGAATTAAAATGTTTTTCTTGATGTCTGTTCTGTTTGTAGTATCTCGTAAATTAAAATGTTGTTCATGATGTCTGTTCTGTTTGTAGTATGTCATGAATTAAAATGTTTTTCTTGATGTCTGTTCTGTTTGTAGTATGTCGTAAATTAAAATGTTGTTCATGATGTCTGTTCTGTTTGTAGTATGTCGTGAATTAAAATGTTTTTCTTGATGTCTGTTCTGTTTGTAGTATGTCATGAATTAAAATGTTTTTCTTGATGTCTGTTCTGTTTGTAGTATGTCGTAAATTAAAATGTTTTTCTTGATGTCTGTTCTGTTTGTAGTATGTCGTGAATTAAAATGTTTTTCTTGATGTCTGTTCTGCTTGTAGTATGTCGTGAATTAAAATGTTTTTCTTGATGTCTGTTCTGTTTGTAGTATGTCGTAGATTAAAATGTTGTTCATGGTGTATGTTCTGTTTGTAGTATGTCGTGAATTAAAATGTTTTTCATGATGTCTGTTCTGTTTGTAGTATGTCATGAATTAAAATGTTTTTCTTGATGTCTGTTCTGTTTGTAGTATGTCATGAAATAAAATGTTTTTCTTGATGTCTGTTCTGTTTGTAGTATGTCGTGAATTAAAATGTTTTTCTTGATGTCTGTTCTGTTTGTAGTATGTCGTGAATTAAAATGTTTTTCTTGATGTCTGTTCTGTTTGTAGTATGTTATTAATTAAAATGTTTTTCTTGATGTCTGTTCTGTTTGTAGTATGTCGTAAATTAAAATGTTGTTCATGATGTCTGTTCTGTTTGTAGTATGTCCTGAATTAAAATGTTTTTCATGATGTCTGTTCTGTTTGTAGTATGTCGTGATTTAAAATGTTTTTATTGATGTCTGTTCTGTTTGTAGTATGTCATGAATTAAAATGTTTTTCTTGATGTCTGTTCTGTTTGTAGTATGTCGTGAATTAAAATGTTGTTCATGATGTCTGTTCTGTTTGTAGTATGTCATGAATTAAAATGTTTTTCATGATGTCTGTTCTGTTTGTAGTATGTCATGAATTAAAATGTTTTTCTTGATGTCTGTTCTGTTTGTAGTATGTCATGAAATAAAATGTTTTTCTTGATGTCTGTTCTGTTTGTAGTATGTCGTAAATTAAAATGTTTTTCTTGATGTCTGTTCTGTTTGTAGTATGTCGTAAATTAAAATGTTTTTCTTGATGTCTGTTCTGTTTGTAGTATGTCGTGAATTAAAATGTTTTTCTTGATGTCTGTTCTGTTTGTAGTATGTCGTGAATTAAAATTTTTTCTTGATGTCTGTTCTGTTTGTAGTATGTCATGAATTAAAATGTTTTTCTTGATGTCTGTTCTGTTTGTAGTATGTCGTGAATTAAATTATTATTATTGATGTCTGTTCTGTTTGTAGTATGTCGTGAATTAAAATGTTGTTCATGATGTCTGTTCTGTTTGTAGTATGTCGTGAATTAAATTATTATTATTGATGTCTGTTCTGTTTGTAGTATGTCGTGAATTAAAATGTTGTTCATGATGTCTGTTCTGTTTGTAGTATGTCGTGAATTAAATTATTATTATTGATGTCTGTTCTGTTTGTAGTATGTCGTGAATTAAAATGTTGTTCATGATGTCTGTTCTGTTTGTAGTATGCCATGAATTAAAATGTTTTTCATGATGTCTGTTCTGTTTGTAGTATGTCATGAATTAAAATATTTTTCTTGATGTCTGTTCTGTTTGTAGTATGTCGTGAATTAAAATGTTTTTCTTGATGTCTGTTCTGTTTGTAGTATGTCGTGAATTAAAATGTTTTTCTTGGTGTCTGTTCTGTTTGTAGTATGTCATGAAATAAAATGTTTTTCTTGATGTCTGTTCTGTTTGTAGTATGTCATGAATTAAAATGTTTTTCTTGATGTCTGTTCTGTTTGTAGTATGTCGTGAATTAAAATGTTTTTATTGATGTCTGTTCTGTTTGTAGTATGTCGTGAATTAAAATGTTGTTCATGATGTCTGTTCTGTTTGTAGTAAGTTGTGAATTAATATGTTGTTCATGATGTCTGTTCTGTTTGTAGTATGTCGTGAATTAAAATGTTATTATTGATGTCTGTTCTGTTTGTAGTATGTCGTGAATTAAAATGTTTTCCTGATGTCTGTTCTGTTTGTAGTATGTCGTGAATTGAAATGTGTTCATGATGTCTGTTCTGTTTGTAGTATGTCATGAATTAAAACGTTTTCATGATGTCTGTTCTATTTGAAGTATGTCATGAATTAAAATATTTTCATGATGTCTGTTCTGTTTGTAGTATGTCGTGGATTAAAATGTTTTTCATGATGTCTGTTCTGTTTGTAGTATGTCGTGAATTAAAATGTTTTTATTGATGTCTGTTCTGTTTGTAGTATGTCGTGAATTAAAATGTTATCATGATGTCTGTTCTGTTAGTAATATGTCGCGAATTAAGATGTTTTTATTGATATCTGTTCTGTTTGTAGTATGTCGTGAAATAAAATACTTTTCTTGATGTCTGTTCTGTTTGTAGTATGTCGTGAATTAAAATGTTTTCATGATGTCTGTTCTGTTTGTAGTATGTCATGAATTAAAACGTTTTTCATGGTGTCTGTTCTATTTGAAGTATGTCATGAATTAAAATATTTTCATGATGACTGTTCTGTTTGTAGTATGTCGTGAATTAAAATGTTTTTATTCATGTCTGTTCTGTTTGTAGTATGTCATGAATTAGAATGTTTTTCTTGATGTCTGTTCTGTTTGTAGTATGTCGTAAATTAAAATGTTGTTCATGATGTCTGTTCTGTTTGTAGTATGTCGTGAATTAAAATGTTTTTCTTGATGTCTGTTCTGTTTGTAGTATGTCGTGAATTAAAATGTTTTTCTTGATGTCTGTTCTGTTTGTAGTATGTCGTGAATTAAAATGTTGTTCATGATGTCTGTTCTGTTTGTAGTATGTCGTGAATTAAGATATTTGTATTGATGTCTGTTCTGTTTGTAGTATGTCGTGAATTAAAATGTTTTTATTGATGTCTGTTCTGTTTGTAGTATGTCATGAATTAAAATGATTTTCTTGATGTCTGTTCTGTTTGTAGTATGTCGTAAATTAAAATGTTGTTCATGAAGTCTGTTCTGTTTGTAGTATGTCGTGAATTAAAATGTTTTTCTTGATGTCTGTTCTTTTGTAGTATGTCGTGAATTAAAATGTTTTTCTTGATGTCTGTTCTGTTTGTAGTATGTCGTGAATTAAAATGTTGTTCATGATGTCTGTTCTGTTTGTAGTATGTCATGAATTAAGATATTTGTATTGATGTCTGTTCTGTTTGTAGTATGTCGTAAATTAAAATGTTTTTATTGATGTCTGTTCTGTTTGTATTATATCGTGAATTAAAATGTTGTTCATGATGTCTGTTCTGTTTGTAGTATGTCGTGAATTAAAATGTTTTTCTTGATGTCTGTTCTGTTTGTAGTATGTCGTGAATTAAAATATTTGTATTGATGTCTGTTCTGTTTGTAGTATGTCGTGAATTAAAATGTTTTTATTGATGTCTGTTCTGTTTGTAGTATGTCGTGAATTAAAATGTTGTTCATGACGTCTGTTCTGTTTGTAGTATGTCGTGAATTAAAATGTTTTTCTTGATGTCTGTTCTGTTTGTAGTATGTCGTGAATTAAAATATTGTTCATGATGTCTGTTCTGTTTGTAGTATGTCGTGAATTAAATTATTATTATTGATGTCTGTTCTGTTTGTAGTATGTCGTGAATTAAAATGTTGTTCATGATGTCTGTTCCGTTTGTAGTATGTCGTAAATTAAATTATTATTATTGATGTATGTTCTGTTTATAGTATGTCGTGAATTAAAATGTTGTTCATGATGTCTATTCTGTTTGTAGTATGTCGTGAATTAAATTATTATTATTGATGTCTGTTCTGTTTGTAGTATGTCGTGAATTAAAATGTTTTTATTGATGTCTGTTCTGTTTGTAGTATGTCGTGAATTAAAATGTTTTTTCTTGATGTCTGTTCTGTTTGTAGTATGTCATGAATTAAAATGTTTTTCTTGATGTCTGTTCTGTTTGTAGTATGTCGTGAATTAAAATGTTTTTCTTGATGTCTGTTCTGTTTGTAGTATGTCGTGAATTAAAATGTATTTCTTGATGTCTGTTCTGTTTGTAGTATGTCGTGAATTAAAATGTTTTTTCTTGATGTCTGTTCTGTTTGTAGTATGCCATGAATTAAAATGTTTTTCATGATGACTGTTCTGTTTGTAATATGTCATGAATTAAAGTGTTTTTCTAGATGTCTGTTCTGTTTGTAGTATGTCGTGAATTAAAATGTTTTTCTTGATGTCTGTTCTGTTTGTAGTATGTCGTGAATTAAAATGTTTTTTCTTGATGTCTGTTCTGTTTGTAGTATGCCATGAATTAAAATGTTTTTCATGATGACTATTCTGTTTGTAATATGTCATGAATTAAAGTGTTTTTCTAGATGTCTGTTCTGTTTGTAGTATGTCGTGAATTAAAATGTTTTTCTTGATGTCTGTTCTGTTTGTAGTATGTCGTGAATTAAATTATTATTATTGATGTCTGTTCTGTTTGTAGTATGTCGTGAATTAAAATGTTTTTATTGATGTCTGTTCTGTTTGTAGTATGTCGTGAACTAAAATGTTGTTCATGATGTCTGTTCTGTTTGTAGTATGTCGTAAATTAAATTATTATTATTGATGTCTGTTCTGTTTATAGTATGTCGTGAATTAAAATGTTGTTTATGATGTCTGTTCTGTTTGTAGTATGTCGTAAATTAAATTATTATTATTGATGTCTGTTCTGTTTATAGTATGTCTTGAATTAAAATGTTTTTATTGATGTCTGTTCTGTTTGTAGTATGTCGTGAATTAAAATGTTTGTTCTTGATGTCTGTTCTGTTTGTAGTATGTCGTGAATTAAAATGTTTTTCTTGATGTCTGTTCTGTTTGTAGTATGTCGTGAATTGAAATGTTTTTCATGATGTCTGTTCTGTTTGTAGTATGTCGTGAATTAAAATGTTTTTCTTGATGTCTGTTCTGTTTGTAGTATGTCGTGAATTAAAATGTTGTTCATGATGTCTGTTCCGTTTGTAGTATGTCGTAAATTAAATTATTATTATTGATGTATGTTCTGTTTATAGTATGTCGTGAATTAAAATGTTGTTCATGATGTCTATTCTGTTTGTAGTATGTCGTGAATTAAATTATTATTATTGATGTCTGTTCTGTTTGTAGTATGTCGTGAATTAAAATGTTTTTATTGATGTCTGTTCTGTTTGTAGTATGTCGTGAATTAAAATGTTTTTTCTTGATGTCTGTTCTGTTTGTAGTATGTCATGAATTAAAATGTTTTTCTTGATGTCTGTTCTGTTTGTAGTATGTCGTGAATTAAAATGTTTTTCTTGATGTCTGTTCTGTTTGTAGTATGTCGTGAATTAAAATGTATTTCTTGATGTCTGTTCTGTTTGTAGTATGTCGTGAATTAAAATGTTTTTTCTTGATGTCTGTTCTGTTTGTAGTATGCCATGAATTAAAATGTTTTTCATGATGACTGTTCTGTTTGTAATATGTCATGAATTAAAGTGTTTTTCTAGATGTCTGTTCTGTTTGTAGTATGTCATGAATTAAAATGTTTTTCTTGATGTCTGTTCTGTTTGTAGTATGTCGTGAATTAAAATGTTTTTTCTTGATGTCTGTTCTGTTTGTAGTATGCCATGAATTAAAATGTTTTTCATGATGACTATTCTGTTTGTAATATGTCATGAATTAAAGTGTTTTTCTAGATGTCTGTTCTGTTTGTAGTATGTCGTGAATTAAAATGTTTTTCTTGATGTCTGTTCTGTTTGTAGTATGTCGTGAATTAAATTATTATTATTGATGTCTGTTCTGTTTGTAGTATGTCGTGAATTAAAATGTTTTTATTGATGTCTGTTCTGTTTGTAGTATGTCGTGAACTAAAATGTTGTTCATGATGTCTGTTCTGTTTGTAGTATGTCGTAAATTAAATTATTATTATTGATGTCTGTTCTGTTTATAGTATGTCGTGAATTAAAATGTTGTTTATGATGTCTGTTCTGTTTGTAGTATGTCGTAAATTAAATTATTATTATTGATGTCTGTTCTGTTTATAGTATGTCTTGAATTAAAATGTTTTTATTGATGTCTGTTCTGTTTGTAGTATGTCGTGAATTAAAATGTTTGTTCTTGATGTCTGTTCTGTTTGTAGTATGTCGTGAATTAAAATGTTTTTCTTGATGTCTGTTCTGTTTGTAGTATGTCGTGAATTGAAATGTTTTTCATGATGTCTGTTCTGTTTGTAGTATGTCGTGAATTAAAATGTTTTTATTGATGTCTGTTCTGTTTGTAGTATGTCGTGAATTAAAATGTTTTTTCTTGATGTCTGTTCTGTTTGTAGTATGTCATGAATTAAAATGTTGTTCTTGATGTCTGTTCTGTTTGTAGTATGTCATGAATTAAAATGTTTTTCTTGATGTCTGTTCTGTTTGTAGTATGTCATGAATTAAAATGTTGTTCTTGATGTCTGTTCTGTTTGTAGTATGTCATGAATTAAAATGTTTTTCTTGATGTCTGTTCTGTTTGTAGTATGTCATGAATTAAAATGTTGTTCTTGATGTCTGTTCTGTTTGTAGTATGTCATGAATTAAAATGTTTTTCTTGATGTCTGTTCTGTTTGTAGTATGTCATGAATTAAAATGTTGTTCTTGATGTCTGTTCTGTTTGTAGTATGTCATGAATTAAAATGTTGTTCTTGATGTCTGTTCTGTTTGTAGTATGTCATGAATTAAAATGTTTTTCTTGATGTCTGTTCTGTTTGTAGTATGTCATGAATTAAAATGTTGTTCTTGATGTCTGTTCTGTTTGTAGTATGTCATGAATTAAAATGTTTTTCTTGATGTCTGTTCTGTTTGTAGTATGTCATGAATTAAAATGTTTTTCTTGATGTCTGTTCTGTTTGTAGTATGTCATGAATTAAAATGTTTTCTTGGTGTTTGTTCTGTTTGTAGTTTGTAATTAACTGAAATTTTCTGAACAGTACTGATAGTCTTTAAATATATATTCCCTGGAAGATGTAAGCAAACGGCATATGATCACAAAAATATCTTTAATGTTTTATTGCGTTTTCGTAGTCGATTGGGTTACAGCTATGATGTTTAACGCCACTTTTAACAATATTTCAGTTATATAGTGGCGGTCAGTTTTATTGGTGGAGGAAACCGGAGTATCATGAGAAAACCACCGACCTGCCTGCCGCCGGTCACTGACAAGCTTTATCACATATTGTTGTATTGAGTACACCTTGTCATGAGTGGGATTCGAACTCACAACTGTAGTGGTGATGGGCACTGATTGCATAAGAAATTGTAAATCCAACTATCATACGATCACGACCATGACGACCCATTTCGTAGTCGATCTTTACATAATAATGTAATGCATTATTTACTCTTGTGTTGTCTTTACTATTAAAAATTATATTAATAAAATTATAAAGAAAAACACTCTCCAAACAGTTCCAAAATCCAATCAAAAACTTGCAGACAAAGTATTTTGATGTTTATAGAATATTTGCCAATGAATATATTAAAAGAATAAATGAAAATAAAACACTTCAAAAGTGTACATTTTTAATGAAAGTAAAAAAATTATATAATAAATGCAAAATAAATAAATGTTTTCAAAAGGTATTAAATAGAAATTGTATTTAGGTTGTATATATATTTCATGTAATTCTGATTATAGCCCTGGATAATCAGAACAAGATGTAACAGGGAAACACCAAAGGGAGCTTGGACTTTTGGCGTGTTAATTGTAGCAAGCATTTGAATAAAATATATTACGTTGTTAAAAAAAAAAAACTTGCAGACAAATACATGACCCCTCACTTTCTTGCCTCGGTTTCGGATTGATCATGCATGAATTATGTCAGCTATATTCATAAAGAGAACAACCAGAGTAATACGACGGGTGCCACTAGTGGAGCAGGAATTGTTTACCATTCCGGAACACCTGATTTCACCCCTGTTTTTAGTTGGTCGATCTTTAGTTTTCTATGTAGTGTTTTGCAGATCGTTATTTTGGTCATTGTGTTGTCGGTCCTGTCCGGATTCTGATTACCCTTTTGGTATCTTCAAACTCTTATTGAAGCAATAAATTAAGTAGATCGAAAGGGAGGCACTTGGGCGAGCTATTGAATGGAAGTTAAATTACAGCTGGAAATGATAGATATAATGGATATGGTCGGACATCTTGCCTTGCAACGAACCCTCAACGACCAATAGTAATAATGTGTTGCCTCTTAGAGGCTACTGCAAGTTGCTTTAGACAACGAATCTGATACTCCTCAAACATGGGGAATGCATGTACCTCAATTCCTTAGGGTGAATTGTGTATTTGATTCATTCTGTCGGAGGATTTATACCCGTAGCGCCTAAACTACCACACCGTCATAACTGTTCCAAAATTCAATCGGAAAATCAATCACAAGTGATACCTAAACACACATATACATGACCTCTCATTCATCTTGCATAGAACAGGTACTTCAATAAAAAGTGGCGGGATTAAGCTAGTTTTATATGCTCATGATTACCCTCTTACTGAAAGTAATTTGTTAGAATACACAACAAGGTACAAAATGAATTTGAGGTAAATGTTGAACCACACAAAATTAAGGATCCAAATGGTATATGATATAAGCTAATTCTCTCACTTGACAAGCCATATCAGTGACATTAAATTAACTGTATGAATATGAATTATAAAAATAGATTTTATAATACAAGGTATTGGATTTGGAAAGAAATCCAGGAATGTGATATGGTTTTAATAGCCAATTCATTGAATAAACATGGTTGGTGCGATAATGTTCATAGCTTAATTCTTCCTGTATAATTCGAACACTCGGATAATTTGAAGTACAATGGAAAAATCGTAGACAAAGGGGAAATCGAAAACATGCTGCATAATAAAACTCATAACAAACCAAACCAATACGATAACATTACATACACCTTAAGAACTGCGAACAGCCTGAAGCCATGTCCTTGAAGAACTGTCAGTGGCTACAATAAGGGTAATAACAAAATTACCGAACTCCGAACAATCTTACAAAGGGAAAGTCAAAACTCATAAGTATATACACAGACAAAATCAGTCAGCAACCGGAAAACTGTGAAAACCGTAATGACCCTGACTTGGCATAGGCATTTCTAAAGAAATGGTGGGTTGAATCAGATTTTAAAGCGCCAAACCCCCCGCTTGCATTACTGCTCAAAGGTTCCGGCTGTCACTATAACAGTATTTATAACAGTATTTATAAAATAAAAACGAGCGTACCTGGTGAAAGTTATTCTTGAAAAGTATCGTGCGCATTAAATTAGATATCTACCTTTTGATAATCCTTAGAATAATATTCACCAGGTAAGTTCCTAGTCGAAAGATGGCAAAGCCAAATAATTTAAATGTCTTTTAGTGCAGGTGTACAAAGGGTTTTAAGGGAATGCCTAAAATCTGCTAAAGATACCTATGCTTGAGGAAGATAGGTCTTATTTTGTAAATTTCAATTATTATGAATGCTGTGTTTTTTAATAATATATCTCCTCTTAGTTTAATTCGAGCATCACCCATTTGACAAGTATTAGCACTGTATTAATTCCTCAACTGGAAAATTAAAATATTACACGTGTTGCCTGGTATGTGGTACTAAAGCAAGCAGATATACCGGAAGTGACAGTCCCACGTGTAATTGTTCCATCACACCCACAAAACAATTTAAAACATATGAAAAGATATGTATGTTACTTGAATCTAAAACAATGACATTACAAATAACCTATTTTGATATATTATGATATAATTAATGTTTTTATTAAATAAATAACGTTGGATCCACCAGTAGGAAAAACGGTTCCTGTCATAGAATGTTCCCTTTTAAAGATGGCTACCAGTAGTTTTGGCGGGTGATGTCATCTGCATTTCAAACAAGCGACATTAAGCTTCATCAGAACAAATTTACCATCCGAGCAGGGATGATTACCCTCTCCAAATTCAATTGCATGAAATTGTGAAAAATTAGCTTTACATCTTGTAGAAGCCGGGAGAGAAATTTTCCGCCTGGTGAGGAACGATTTAATTTCGGTATCTTGCCCAATAAGACGTGAAATTTTGGATGTAATGAAAACTCATTGATACTGTGCGACATCACAAACGCACGTCTTCTGTACGCTTCAACGCTTATTTCATCTTCAGGCTTGCAGATAAATTTTCTTCAGGCAATTATTTCGTATTAGCAAAATTTCCAAATTATTCTGAAAAAGGTTAGACCTGAAACGTTTCATGACCATTCATCTTATAATATGTTGCCTAACGTGATGTTATATACAAAGAAATAATTTCCTCTGGTCATTTGAGTGTTTTTCACATTAAGAGATCATTCTCTTGAGTAAAGATCATTTAAACCTCGATTAATCAATAACCGTTTTAATCGTAGAGATTTTTCTCTAATATCTTTTCTTCTTTAATAAAGAATTGTGAACTTCTACTGCGCGTAAATCATATGACCTTCCAATTTACAACATCTAAAATATCTCTGCACATGAAATTAACATTGTTAATAGGTATCAGTTATACTAGAATACAACAATTTTCCAGAAAATTCTATCCCTAAGCTGCGTCGGAATCGGTTCTCAAGTAGTCGTAAATCTTTATTTCAATTGTGTGGATATTTGTTTTCTTAAGCGAACAACATTAACCATCATAAAACAAATAAATTGCTACATAACTATGGAAATTTATTACATTTTGTCGACTTTCTTGACCAGGAAATGAATATGTTTGTAACTATTGATGGTTTTTATGAGATTTATTTTACTAATTTGTGAACGTAATTGAAAACACGTAATTAGGTTGACAACAATCAGAGAAATAAATAGTTTCTCATTAAAACAATGATAAGCGAATACAAAAAAGTCCAAAATGTCATCTTAGATTGCGACCTCTGTAATTGTTTGCTTTTGAAAGTATGGAGAATTAACAGACAGACTCGTGTTAAGATTACTTGACTATTTGTGAAGAGTTCGTTCAGCGTATGAACACATTACACCAATACACGGAGAGAGAAAAAAAAGATCAAGCCGCTTTCCAAAGAAACATTTTATTCATAAATAAACGTTAGAGAATACTGTAGGGGCAAAAACAAAAGGAAGAACAATCCAGAGGAACCAGCAACAAAGGGTATACAAGATGACGAAACACAAATCAAAAACGCATGTCTGTGTAATCTGACTCATTATGACTTATGTCTCCACATTAAATTTTATAATAAACATTAAAAATTAATTTCAGATTACTTTAGATTTTAATTCTTGTATTTAAATGATTGTTTTGGATGATAATAATATGTTGTTCTTGCTATGACCATCCCTCATAATCCTTTCTCAGTAAGGGGATTCTCAACCTTGCGCAAAATATTCTTAACCTTTGAGAACACCTATGTTCATCCCGGGTTTTAGTGGGGTTCATGTTGGGCAATCTTTCGTTTTCTGTGTAGTGTTTTTGTTTTGTAAATAATGTTTGTCCTTTCGTCCTTTTTATTCCTGGCCATTGTATTGTCTGTTCTTCGATTTACGGCTTCTCATTACCTCTGTGGTATCTTCAACTTCTAGTTCAAAGGTCGGGTCAAACCTAAGATATGAAATAGGTATTTGCTGGTTCCCTGTAATGCACGCAGCATTAAGAGTAAAGGCAAAGACTCTATGGCTCGGAATCAGGTGTAATGCACGCAGCATTAAGAGTAAAGGCAAAAACTCTATGGCTCGGAATCAGGAAGAGTGTTGGTCTAGTACAAAGAAGATATCATCATCATATCACCGAAATGAGATTTTGCTCTCGCCATGATATAGCTAGAAAAAATCCCCTCTTGTAGTTATCAATAATCGCTAACTCACCCACTCACTCACTCATATTCAATGTTGTATCAAGTGCACCTGGCCTCATTCGACAGTCAATGTTATCAACAGTAATGCCGATAATTGTTGAATGCATTGGTGAATTACATATAGTGTCAACAATCCAACCAATATCAACAAATCAGACAACCACCTCTCGCTCTTGCCTCAAATCATTCAACATATAAAAAGTCAAGACATGTTCCGATGGACATCCATGTTCTGGAATGGTACAGGTACAAAGATATGGCAGGGTTACAACAGTTAATGGGATCCCAACCCTCCATTTTTTTTTAAGTGGATCTTCACCAGTGAAAAAAGACGTAAGCAAACAAGTGAAGACCTGCACAAATTCGCTTCCACACAAGAAGATCACACAAGAAGATTACACAAGAAGATCACACACTGTCACATAATTGAATTACAATATATAGTGTTATGGGTTAGGTTGTTAAAGCCACTTTTAACAATATTTCAGCTATATCGTGGAGGTGAGTTTTATTGGTGGAGAAAACCGTCGACATTCCGCAAGTCACTGACAAAATTTATCACATAATAGTGTATTGAGTAAGCCTCGCCATGAGCAGGATTCGAACGCACAACTTTGTGGTGAAAGGAGCTGATTGCATAGGTAGTTGTAAGTCCAACTATCATACGTTCACGACCACGACGGCCCGAACTACAATATAAACGTGAACAGTATAATAGCAGAATCAATGAATGCTCGCTCGTATCTGCCTACTAGATATGAAGGTAAAAGACCGTTCTATTACAATATTAATACTATGTGATCATTAATACTTTAGACCTTACTCAACTTTACACTTCTTATACTGCTGACGGTTGCCACATATGTGTCAATTGCAAAATATCTAATCACTTTATGCCTGCAGTATTGATTAACAATTACCCGCATGTTTCATATAAAGCAACAAGTACGTAGCTGGTCCAGCGATTTTTGTTTATTGGAGGATTTTCAAATACGTCATACCATTTCACATCAGTACATTCATCTTTCACATGCTCCAATGTCTTACACGTTTTAATGTCTTGATAACAATAGACTACTGCATGCTTTAGCATTATTCTTACCACCACATTGGTCATTAGCTCTTAAAGCTCTATAACTCGCATCGTGCGCAAACCTTACATAATCTTCAGCCCACACTTGATTCGTTTTCAGGAAGTGTTTAATATATGATATTACTTATAGATGCAAAAGGTGTAATGATTGAACAATACTCAAAATAATTCTGTTTTTATTAATAATATAAAATATAAGGTAGTTCATATTGGTTAAATATATGGTTTTTTTTCATAGATTTTAATCTGCTATTATTATACAGGTAAGATACCAATTAGAAGGAAATGTACTGAACAATACCGATTCAGACAGAAACGAACAACGCAAATAAAGATATAACTAAATACCAAAAGACATTAGAACACACAAATGAAACCAACTTCTTCTAAATATGTCCGCTTCGCCTAGCCTATTAAATATGTTGCACCCGTCACGAATAATAAATACTTGGGAATCCATTAACCGGTTTTACCCCTCAACAGTTGCTTGTTTGTTCCAAGGCAGGGCCTGGATTTCTAGCGTCAAATATATGTGCAATGATTTGAGGTAAGAGATTGGTGTTCGTTTTGTTGATATTTGTAGGGTTGTTGACCGTCACTGTTTAATAGAAACGAAGATATCAAATTTAAAGCACACGACTTGTTTCTGGAATAACTTTCATTAGGTACGAAAAACCTTCATCAGGTGACGCTCAAAACCAAGCTATTAGAAAGCCTAATGCCTTTAAAATCTTTGGGAGCAAGAAAACCAAAGGGCCAAAACAAAATAGCTAAATATCGGATAAGGTGACCTATATCTTAGCTATAATAACAATGACATGATTTAGGAACTTTTTTTTAAAAAAAGACACGATCGTCGTTTAATTAATTAAACAAAGTATGGAACATAAACTCCCTGTACAAGAAACTATTGAAATAAAAATAGCAAAGAACTGACGAACCGTATATATTAATCACGTGTGACCCATAAATAATATCTATCTTTTTGTTTCTATAATTGAACATTTTCCCGGGTTTTATAGTATTCTTTATTGATTAAAAAATAATATAAGATCACGTTCTCAAGCTTAGATTTCTATTTGTCCTTGTCCTAAGATTCTATTGTTATCAGAATGTTTTTGTTTTGTCAGTTATTCGGTCCGCTCTTTAATTTCTGTTCCGTAACGCGGTTCATATATACTATACTATACATGTTAGTGGACATATTTTGATATATATATATTGTACGTGTAAAATGAAAAGTTAACAGTGATAGTCAATATCTTTCTTTGACTGACCGTGAAGACACCGCCACTTAAGGCAATTAATGTTGCCCTTGATACATCATTATTAAAATGAATGAGTGGGTTATTGCTGCTTAGCGTCAAAAAATGAATTTCTCAGCCATGTCATAGTGAGAACAAATTACATTTCAGTGAGATAATCATATCCGCTTTGCGCTAGACTACATGCTTTCTTACATTTCCATAGTGCTAGCTCATTGAAACAAATCCGCGATAGACATGTCGCTTCACTCGGACACATTATCATAGTTCCAAAATTGACAATCTGTTTTCTTACTCATTGATTCTGCGTGCGTAACGGAGAAGCAACAAATACAAATGTCATAGTCTTTGATTAGACTCGACCGGGGCTCGAACACTACAAACTACTTCACTCTAGGTGATCACGTTAACCATCACACCACACATATGGTTAATTATCACAAGTAAAATGTGAAACATTGGATATAGTATGAACACATTGCCTTACAACAAGTCACAAATGTGGGTGCCACTAGTGGAGCACGAACTCCTTAGCCTTCCGGGAGCACCAGAGTTCTTCCACGGTTTTTAGAGGAGTTCGTGATACTCGATCTTATTGTTTTCTGTGTAGTGTTTTGTAGATCGTTGTTTGTCTTTGTGTCATTTATCTTTTGGTGATTGTGTTGCTGTCTTTTTTCGATTTATGGATTCTGGTTAATCCTTTGGTATCTTCAAACTTTTCTTAGCAATCGCATTGTCTATTAGAAGTTGCTGCATGTTGTCGTTGAGATGCAACGTGTGTAGCAATCGCAAAACACTGGACAACTTTTACGTTCGGTCATTAAGACCATCATGTGTAATTGATTAGTTCCATATGATAGGCTATCTGATGGTCTTATTCCTATGCCCTAATATTCTGGTCATGTAGCGTAATAGAACAAAGAACAGTTTAACGATAGCATATGAGTAATCAGAAGTAATCAGAAGTAATTAGAAGCCGTAATCCGAAGAAAGCCAGACAATACAATGACCAAATGAAAGTATAACAAGACAAACACTGAACTATTAATAGACACTACACAGAAAATAACTAATGATTGAGAATCACAAATCTCACATAGAATCATGGTGAACTCAGGTAATCCGGAAGCTAGTTTCAATATGAACATGTCGGAAATTACTGATTTATAAATAAAGGTAATAACAAAATTACCGAACTCCGAACAATCTTACAAAGGGAAAGTCAAAACTCATAATTATATAAACAGACAAAATCAGTCAACAACCGGAAAACTGTGAAAACCGTAATGACCCTGACTTGGTACAGGCATTTCTAAAGAAATGGTGGGTTGAATCAGATTTTAAGGCGCCAAACCTCCCGCTCTCATTACGATTCAAAGGTTCCGGCTGTCACTGTAACAGTATTTAAATACAGGAACAAAATAGGTAAAATAGTTGTCAAAGCAGTACCATATTCGGTGACGTAAATGTCAAAAATATTTTTACGTCACACATTGACAAAAAAATTCTTGACATTTGCGACTTCTTTATCTTTATACATTTTCACTATATGAAAATGCATCGCTTATAATTTTTTCTGCAGAGACGGAATATATTTCGACAAGATATTGGTATCGGAATATAAACTTTTTAAGAGATCGAATAAGGCGAATCTTTTTATAGCCCTGGTCCAGTAGCCTGTTTCTCAGATGAAGATGACGTTTCAGGAAATCAGAATAATTGCTACTGGCCCTTGCATAGCGAATCAATTGCGAGATGTAAACACCATATGCAGGAGAAGCTGGTATATTGCTGCACATGTTTGGAAAATTTATGAACCCCCTCCCCCCCAAAAAAAACCGATAAACCCCAAATATACTGAAAAGGTAGTAATGAAACTCTTGTTCCTTTTTCGTATATATTTAAAACAGCAACCATAACAGCAAAGTACTTAAGAATAAAAAGAAAGTTAAAGATGCTATCTTACAATATTGACAATAACAAAATAGATCTTCACGGTTAATTTCGCTTTAATATGAAATGCATGCAGGGTGATGTTTAATTTGCAGATTAACGCATATTAAATCTGATTGTATTACCGATTATGTACCGCCACACCATATTGTGTTAGTAAAAAACATTTGATATTAAATCGGTTATTAGATAAATGGATTTGTGGCTTGCCATCTGTGAAATGGAGAAATATATGTTTGAACTTATCATTCAAATTGAAGTATTTAATATTATTTTTGACAAATAGACCAAGCAAAAATACGGAATACATTAGAATCCCTGTTGAATTCTAGCAGGAAATAATTAAATACGCCTTATTATATATTCAGTTAACACAATTGAACAAAAACACTCAGAAATATCAAACTGTTAATAAGTAGCTAGTATTTCCCTCAGGATTAAAATTACATTAATTAAAGTTGTCATGACGTTTATTCCTATTAATACCTGTAATTAATTAAAGGTGTGAGAGCGTTTTCGCTCTATTAATACCTGTAATTATTTTCTTTTACCAAATTAGTTTAAAAATGAAATATAATGAATATTATTATAACTCTTACTCAAACCAGCTCTGCAGCTTGACAGTGCGGTAAAGAACGATCAATGTATTTTGATCTCGATGTTGGCTATCCTGTTTAGGTCCGTTGATTTCCGTGCTCCCAAAGACTTACATATTATCTGGTTTTCTAATCATGTGACACATATGATACCTGATGACGGTTATTCCAGAAACGTCTCGTGCGCACTGAAATGGATATCTATACGTAGATCATTCATTGTTTGTTATTTTGTACTTTTTTCTTTTGGCCATTGTGTTGTCTTCAAGCTCTTCTTACTACATATCGGAAGATTTCTATTCTGATATTTGATAAGATCTTTGATAAAGTTTTACTCATTTCATCATAAGAGTACATCAAGTAGGCACGTATTGGTGCCCAATTTGTTCACATTGGAGTATCAGCAGTCTGAATGAAAACTCGATCATCGATTTCAACAAATGTGTTGTTCATGGGAAAATGAAGCATTTTAACATTATTGTCCTCGATATGTCTTCTCGTAAAATAAAGTTTATATTACCTAATGCCATTTGGTGACGTTGTATGTATATATTTCAACCAATTATTAGAGTATTGTATGTATACATTCTGATTACCCCTTTGGCATCTTCAAACTCTTTATAATTAATGTTGTTACATGTCATAATATACTGGACTTGACTGTATATATGAGTATCACGGCGGGTGTCTTATAAGAAGCAGGAACTGCTAACCATTGGCGAGCACCTGAGTTCACCCCCGGTTTTTTGGTGGGATCTGTGTTACTCATCTTTTTAGTTTGTTGTGTTATCCTATTATGTGTCTTTACGTTCTGAGTTCCGTCCTGTGTTGTCCTATTATGTGTCTTTACGTTCTGAGTTCCGTCCTGTGTTGTCCTATTATGTGTCTTTACGTTCTGAGTTCCGTCCTGTGTTGTCCTATTATGTGTCTTTACGTTCTGAGTTCCGTCCTGTGTTGTCCTATAATGTGTCTTTACGTTCTGAGTTCCGTCCTGTGTTGTCCTATTATGTGTCTTTACGTTCTGAGTTCCGTCCTGTGTTGTCCTATTATGTGTCTTTACGTTCTGAGTTCCGTCCTGTGTTGTCCTATTATGTGTCTTTACGTTCTGAGTTCCATGTTGTGATGTCCGTTACAATTTCTGCAAAGCAACGATGTTCGGATCGCCTTTACCTCCAATTGTTCGTAGGAGGGCTTATGCCTTATTAACGTCATTTGTGTTTGTTTACGTTTAGTGATGTCCAGCACATACTGTGTTGTGTTTGTTTACGCTTAGTGATGTCCAGCACATACTGTGTTGTGTTTGTTTACGTTTAGTGATGTCCAGCACATACTGTGTTGTGTTTTTCTTTTGTTTGTCTTCGTCTTGTGTACCCTAATGTTGCCAGTTTTTCTGGATTGTCCATTTTTTATTGCTCCTACGGTATTCTCTGACATTTTTTGTAATTCCTACAAATTTACAAATATATAGTTCATTTTACTTCTAGTATATCAACAAGACCATTACTTTATTTTGTTATTTACGATCTATTTGAATTTATTGTAGACATTTGGAGACAGAGAAATGACTCTTTAAATCTGAATCAGTGCGAGTGGAGCGACATGTCTCTCTGTGGAATGTTGTTTCAGTGAGAAAGCACTATACAAATTCAACTAAACGTATTTGTCTAGTAAAAATGAACCGTATCAGTTGTGTAATGGTTAGCATGCTGGCCTCGAGTGCTGTAGATCGTGGATTCGAGCCCTGATCGGGTCAAAACAAAGACTATACAATTGGTATTTGTTGCTTCTTCGTTGTTTCCCTCTCTTTTGATTAGAATGTGAGGGCTCTAGAAAGAAGTGGTTTTAGTTGTTGGGGTAAGTCATATTGTTGAACAATTGATGCTAAATTATATTCTTTCCATATATAATTTATTATGAAAATATATTTTAAACACCAAGTTTTTATATCAATGTTATTATTCTGTTGTGAGTGTACTTATAGTCTCTAACTACGTTAACACTTCTCTCTATCTAATTTTAAAATTAGTCCTTTTAGATTTTTTTTTCTTATTCAAGAACGAAAAATGTTTTCTTAAATTTATTTTTAAGAATACCGTATCGTATCGGATATTAACTATCAGAACACTGCTATGCAATGGCAGCTTCAGAAACAGATATTAAATCGAGTTGTCCATTGTCTTGAATTCTTAATTTTACATAACATTATTAACTGGGTCAATATTAACACAGTCAATATTTTTCTGTACTCTTATTCTTCATATTAAAATTGTTTTCTATAACACCGCATACAGCCTTTGTCACGGGGGAGGATGGAGTGTTGAACAGACAGTGGAATATTTTTGTCAGATGGAGTGTTGAACAGACGGTGGAATATTTTTGTCAGATGGAGTGTTGAACAGACAGTGGAATATTTTTTACGAAAATGGAGGATGGGGAAACTAGTTATTTTATTTGTAGGTTAACAAGTTGTTGTCTAACAAGAAATCGACATTCAGTATAGACTTAGATGATGTTTCCTATCTTCGTATCTTCTACAATAACAGTATGAGGTATATTCAATAGTCAGTAATATTTGGTTTGTTTTAAACAGGACCCCCTTTATTGTGATAACCTTCAAATAGATAAATCAAAGTGTGATATTTTTCCCGTTTTATTGCCGAATGAAAATGAACGTTTCGCTGGCATACACATTCTTAGTTCTCTTTCAACTAGGCTCGTACAACGACTCTTCCTCAACAGTGGTGAACAATTTATTCCCGTACTCCACCACATTTCTGTGCCTGTCCTAAGCCATGATCTCGATTTCCTTCGGCACATGTCGTGATCTGTGTTGCATTGAGGTGAGAGGTTGTGTTCACGTTCTTGCTATTGGTGGAATTGTCTACCGTCATTGTTTAAGACATTAATCTAAAAGAGCAAAACAACGAGAAGATTTAAGACCATATATAACTAATTAGAGAACGTAGCACAACTAAAATGAAGGTCCTTAAAGACATAGCAAACAGTCTTTGTTCTTAATCCTCATTGATGAATGCTTTAATGAGAAGTAGAAATTACCAATATAATATGATTTGGTTTGACGCGACATTACTGGTAGTAGGCTAACCATTACACCACTGTGACGGCCTCATTCCAGATACGGCAATACATTTCAAAACGAGGATTAAATACAACACTTACTTTCTACAGCACTATATTGATTCTTATACTAGAAAAAAAAACTACAATGCAGAAACATCTTGAGAAAAAATTACATAATCCCCCCCTCCCCCCAAAAAAAAACAACAACAACAAAACAAGTAAACAAACAAAACAAACAAAAACAAAAAACAAAACAAAAAGACACGACGTTTTATCTATACTTCTAGTAACCTTTCTTAATACAATGGTATACAGATAACATATTAAAGTACAACATTACATTATTACAAAACAGCTATATACAATAATTACAATAGGAGAGAGAGAGAGAGAGAGAGAGAGAGTTATGCGGGCAGACATTTTTATTTATGAATCTAATAGAAGTACATATTTTTTCCAGTTTCATCAAAGCACCAAATTTCAGTATATTATCATTTTTAAAATAATGAATATCTGATCCATCTGTTTACGTGAAGTTCCAGTTCTTTTCAAACCTTCTGAAATGAGGGGGGTCGTAGACTCTACTACTTACAGATTTAATAAAAATAATGTAAAGTTCATCCTATTCACATAAAATGTTTAAAAACATGAAAATTCAAATAATAGAAATAATCCGCTATCAATGTTAAATATCACGGATGACATGGAAACGTTCGTCCATTTAAGGAGGCAGGGATAACATAAAAAGATAAATTTTCTTTATCAAAAATAAAAAAGAAGGAATAGTGACAAGTCAACATATCTCCTATTTAATTCTTTAAAGGAAATTCAACGCAGGTACTAAGAATTAGTAGATCCTGCCTTGTAAAGAAAACCGTACACAATATAACTTTTTACAATATTATAGATTCGATACAAACTTTTGTTGATCTTCGTCAAAAGATATTTTGTAACATTTTTATCACTTAATTAAACTTTTATACTGAAAAGAAATTTTTGCGTGAAATAATACAGAATGTCGTCTGATTAATTCAATCTTTTCTATTGTTGCTGCTCGGATTATTGGGGATTTTCCCTCCCCTCTTTCATTATTTCAATACCCCCATTCGACAGATAATCTGTTACAGGGAGAATTTAAAGCCTTCTTTAGTTTGATAACAATTAAAAATCGACTTGTAATTCCTAGTTAGACTTTTTCAGGTTGTCAATTGCACCAATAACTCAAGATATATTGTACACGTATTCACCACCTGAGTGTATTTTTATTCGCTTAGACTTTATAAGACGTTTAATCCTCGTTTCTACTTCAGTATTACAATACAGAGATACATGAAAAATTAGCATGTCAAAAAGTCAAAAAATTCTTACTGACGCCTCAATTCCGATTTTACGGCGTCAAGCAAAATAGATGCTCTCAAGAAAGAGACATCTATTTCAAAAGAAACTCTCCCTTCTCTCACCCTTTCACTCCGCCATTGTGATGGTGCGGCACGAGGGCAATCTACGTCTCAAGACCGTTTATTCACACGGGGATTGAAGGAAATCAAAAGGTAACAGTATTGAATTGGATATTAATGCAGCGAATATAGTATTAGAATCAAATGAGAGAGACATAAGATGTTTAATTCCGGGTTTATGAGGTGAACTAAATTCAAATATCTTCAGACGAAGTTTTCAAATTTTTATTCTTTCGTCTGAGATCTGTTAATTGTAGCTAATCGACCGCACACAGAATAATTTCAAAATTATATTGCAATTTTAGAAAATAAATAAAATTAATCATTTGTGACATTCCGCGATTAATATCTTTCTACGTTTTGCTTTGATGCTTTTTTTACAGTGAAAATTGAAATTATTTTACCTGGAATGTGCAGGAATTTCTGCACAGCATTGTTTGATTTCAACTTTAATCAATGTTATCCCGTTTTCTTAGTAACAAGGATATTGAAATGAACTGTTTCAAAACGTCATAATTTCAGGTGAGAAATTGGAAGAAAAAAATATTGCGAAGATCTAAAATGCAATACACAAGCGAATAAACACCTGTAATTAATCACGTGTTTTACTGTTAAGGTATATTTCAGTATTAATGATACAAAAACAAACGTGTTTCAATTGAGACGAGATGTTAATGTTAATGACACGTGACTTTTTCACCGTTTTATCCTGACGATGTTGTAATTTACATATAAATTGCAATTAATATTGGTGATATTGACGAAGTTATTAAGACTAAATATTTTATATAACTAAATCACTAATACATTTAAGGTTTAGAAATAATTGGTGGTAAGCCATGGCGGAAGTTCTGAGTAGATTAGAACGATTTTTAACAACTGATAATAAAGTTTGGTCTGGTTTTAATTAATTGGTAGAATGTAACATCCGACAAAAATATGAAAAGCTTCCCAGCTCCCTCTGGGAAGAAGCAGCATATGAGAAATTTTCCACACGAAAGACGCAGGTTTCCTTAAATCTATCTACATCTGCATAATGTGATAATTGGATTATTCCCCGGAACAAACTCAAGCGTAAACCGTTTTTGCCTTTGGATATTTACAGGTCTCTGTTCTTCGAAGTAACCCATGCAATGATTGGCAAGCATGTCTCTTTAGTATGGTCCCAATTAAGTCTTTAAACATATATTGAAACTCGAGCCCTTTAAATATGATAAAGATTAGAATTATCTTGTTTTCATTTCATTTTGTTATATATTCCCTCACTTAAGAGTGTTGATACAGTGATTTTTAGAAAGAACAAAAGTCAAAACTGGGAAGTTCGAACCATGTCTCTCTCATAAATTTAAGATTTGAACTAAAATTGTGTAACATTAATGGTTTATGGAAATAAACATGCTTGTGTCTTTTATTTAATTTTTTCGTTTTTCAGTATATTACTTCACCTATATTCAAACCAAAGGTCACAACATTTCAACAAGTTATAGATAAAATTATTGTTTTTCCTCTGACATCTGTTCAATAAGATAATCTGTAGTAGTTCCAAAAATAAAAACAGAACTTAATAAGCAGAAAGTTATGAAATATTGCATACTTACATCTGTTTGTGTGTTATTTTGATAGATTTATACGGGAGATGGCTGTTCTTAAAATGTTATACTACGATAAAAAGCTGGTTTTGTGTTGCACAAACATACAAAGAACTCCAAAATGCAATTAAGCTTGATATTTATACATGTATAATATACATTGAAACTGATATAAACGTGTAATCCTGTTCTAACCAGTTGCGATTGGTGCATAATATAGATGTATATATATGCAAAACATTAAATTCATGTGCGTGTACATCATGAATAAGCTTTATTTTGCGCTTTGCATATTTTTTTGTACTTACTTTCATTTTTGCTTGTTGTTTTTTTAAATTATTATTTCATTTTATTTTAAATTTGTTTTTAAAATATATTTATGAAGTGGCTGTATTTTACTTGTTAGAATGAATATTATGCATACTATAATATATTGTTACCTATTTATCAGATTATTATTATTTTCGCTTTATTTATTTGTTGATTTGCTTTCCAATCACAGTATATTTATCAGAGAATGACACCATTATCTGTTAATATATCTTTATGCTCATAAAGCCAATGTATAACAATTGAAAAATCAACAAACAAATTAAATATATTCAGCTAAAAAATAGTATTTCAATAAAATATATATTTAGCGTAACGCTTTTCAATATGATTTTATGGATCTATTTAAAATTTACAATATTAATATTTCTACCCTAAAACGAGATTCGTAGAACTTAAAAAAATGTAAAAAAAAAAAAATATTTTAACATACATCAGTATTTAAGACGTCTCATTATATCCCTCATTAAAACACACCGTCAGTTCACACATATTTTCCTAATCTGACTCCGGGCATTATCCACACCTTGTACCGGGAATTACTGAGACAGGTGACATAAAATATAATGAAGTGGAATTCTTAATCGCCTGAAATATGAAGAAGTTAAGTGTTGTATTTCCCGTTTTATCTGGATTATATACACCTCAATCAAAAGAGTGAAAGGACATTTGTTGTATAATAACAATGACCAAAACCCGTAAACAAAACCGTGGCTAGTCCGGTACACATCGGATAATATGTAATGTGTTAGCATGAATGGCTTTTAAAGCGGTACTATTGTCGTGAAGTGTTAACTTTGTAATGTAACGCACGATAATATTTTAAATACAGACAACTGGTCAAGCACCACTCCATATAATTAACGAGAATATTATGAGTGGGATTAATTCTATTTAGTAAATAAAATACATTTACAAACAGACCACAACCCTCTTACTTGATTTAAATTCAATAAATGGCTACCCGGCTTATACAGCGTTCTCAAACGTATACTTCACAGAGTCGTAAACGAGCCAGTAAGGTCAATAAAATCTTAATGTTCTCCCTATTACGATTATATGTGGGACCAGGAAAAAGGGGAAATAAAATATCAAAACTATATACTCGGTGAATCTTTTATTCATTTTGAATTTTTGAATTACAACATCTTTGGCAGATATAGTGGCTTTAGTGATGCCAGAACTGTGTTGGGGTGTTTGGTGCTTTATGTAATCGCGCAAAATCTTTGATGCCAATGTAGAATAGAATTTATACCTTCGCTTTATCATGTATGATATCGCATAATTATGTTTATGCTATATTGCAATTATTTATAATTATTCTATTTATACAATCCCAAAATTATTTTTGCAGTGGCAGAATTACATTTTATGCAAAAATACATTGTGCAAAATTTTGCGCTGTTATTAGAATTAATCAATTGTCCAATCAAAACTGTCCAAAAATATCTGAAATTCAATGAAGATAATACATTCGAGATAACTATGAATCGAGTATTCTTTCAGACCTTGAAGCATTTCGGTCACTTTATAATTATAATTCTGGGGACCATGCATATACAGGGGTTATGGTTAATAGTGTTTAACGCCACTTTCAACAATATTTCAGTCATATCGTGGCGGTCAGTTTCATTGGTGGAGGAAACAGAGTACCAGGAGAAAGGCAGGGACCTCCCGCAAGTTACTGACAAACTTTATCACATTTTGTTGTATCGAATACACCTCGACTGGGCGGGATTCAAACTTACAACGTTGGTGGTGATAATCACCGATTGCATAAGTACAAACAAATGTAGTTATAAATCCAACTACCATACGATCACGACCACGACGCCCCTCGTATCCAGTGGTTTCTACCAATATGTATATTACAATGCTAAACCATAAATTGGACTAGTTGTTATGTTTTGGAAGGCGCTTATTCCCTTTCTGATTAACATCTGCGAAATAATTTTCACAAAATGCGTGAATGAATAAAATTATGACGACATACGAAGTGGAACGTAAAAAGGCAGAACCAATGGTAGTTCCTAGTTAAATGATTAAGACGGTAGAATCGTCTTGTAAATTTTAACGATAAAATGATATGATAACCATATTTAACAGCTCCATGACAAACAATCATTGTCCTAGATTTCAAATCTCCTAGCATATAATCCACATTTCAATAGTCCTAGTCATATATTCCACATCTCGCTGACAAAAAAATACATGTACAGTCATATATTCCAAACCTCGCTGAAAAACAGATACAGTCATTTATTCCAAACCGCGCTGACAAACAGATACAGTCATTTATTCAAAATCTCGATGAAAAACAGATACTGTCATTTATTTCAAATCTCGATGACAAACAGATACAGTCATATATTCCTAATCTAACTGTCATATAGTACTGCATCCCTATATATACATCTCGCTGCAGTCGTTGGCATGTAGTCTCAACTCTATACTCCACATATCGATGGAAAACCGTCCTTATCCTATAATCCACACCCTACTGGTCGACAGCTCTACTTCTATAACACATCTCACCCAAAGAGTATCATCTCGATATTCTACACCTTACTGGCCATAAGCCTAAGCTCTATATTCCTACAATCCACTGGCAATCAGCACACGATCTGTAATTCCACACCTCACTGACATATAGCATCGGCCCTATATTCCACAACTCACTTGAAGCATGTCCACGCTCTATATTCCACATCTACTGGTATATAGTGCCAGCCCCATATTCCACAACTCACTTGCAGTATGTCCAAGCTCTATATTCCACATCCACTGGCATATAGACTAAGCCATATATACCACAATCCACTGACAATCAGCCAAGTTCTATATTACATATGTGACTGGTAAATATAATGTGATATAAGGTTTTGTCAGTGACTTGTGAAAGGTCACGTTGATTTCTCCTGGTACTCCGGCTTCCTCTATCAATAAAGCTAATCGCTACGATATAACTGAAATACTGGAAGTGCCGTAAAACACTCATTGCCATAGTCCTTTATTGATGATCTTAATTCAAGGGTTTGAATTCAGGGTTATAGTGTTTAACGCCACTTTCAACAATAGTTCAGCTATATCATGGCGGTCAGTTTTATTTGTGGAGGAAAATGGGGTACCTGAAGGAAACTACCGACCTGCCGCAAGTCAGGGACAATGTTATCACATATTGCTGTATCGAGTACACCTCGCATAAGCAGGATTAGAACTCACAACGTTAGTGGTCATAGACACGGATTGCATAAGTAGTTGTAAATCCAACTACCATACCATCACGACCATGACAACCCCTGGATCTTAATTCAACACGGCGCCATTGATTATTTTGAGATCTACATGATTTACGCATTTTCTACTCAGAAGTTATTTATCAGTTGGAACTGTAGACATATATAAAACTCTTTTGTCGATTGATAAGCTACGATGGATATTGCCATGGAACCTAATTTAAATATACCGAATAGACGAAAGTTTGAAGGGGCCGTCGTGGTCATGATCGTATGGTAGTTGGGTTTATTACTAACTATGCAATCAGTGCCTATCACCACTAACGCTATGAGTTCGAATACAGCTCATGGCGAGGTGTATTCGATACAGCATTATGTAATAACGTTTGACAATGACTTGCGACTGGTTTCCTTCACCAATAAAACTGACCGCTATATAACTGAAATATTGTTGAAAGTGGCGTTACACATCATAGCTCCCACCCGAAAGTTTGAAGATACCAAAGGGGTAATGATATCGTAGATCGAAAGCCAGGCAATACAATGGCAAATATTGAAAGATGTTAATGAAATTAATCATCTACACTCTTCAATAAGAACGTTAATGCAATTTGAAGAAAAATTAACGATTGTTCATATTTTAAAAAAACTCAAATTTTTGTTTCGTTCTTCTGGTTCGGGGGTGGGGAGGGGGGATAGCCCTCCCTAAAAGTTAAATGATCGGTCCCTGATAGTATTTATGGTGTTCCCTATTCAGCGATGTCCCGCCGAACAAATTCTCCTCAAAGCGCTGTTTCGTTCCAAATCTTCATTTCACTGGACATGAAGCATGACTATGCCAAATAACAATGTTAAAATACTTGCACAATAGCTGTTTATTAAATAGGACAGAGTGCATGATGTGTGTATGTTTGAACAGTAAACTGCACATTTTCCAACATCTTCTAATTTAGAAAAAAACGTTTAAAGAAATAGGCTGGTTTGGTTTGGTTTGGTTTATGATGTTTAACCCACTTTGAACAATATTTCAGCTATATCGTGGCGGTCAGCTTTATTGGTAAAGGAACCCGGAGTACCTGGAGAAAATCACCGACCTGTCGCAAGTTACTGACAAACATTATCACACAATGTTGTACACCTCGCCACGAATGGGATCGCACTCACAACTTTAGTGGTAATAGGCACTGATTGTATAGGTAGTTGTAAATCCAACTACCAGACGATCACGACCCCTTTTAAGAAATAAATTTACGTGTTTGTTAAATCATGATAGTAAGTAAATCTTCCTCCTCCATGAAAACTGTTCGCCATGATATCGGTAAAAGTTTATTTTATGATGCATGGCATAAAACACAATTCATGCAAACAAGCAGACGCATCAACAGGATTTTATGTTTTACCAAATGTTTTTCAGTGTGTTGATTTCTTATGCACTGTAATCAGCGATCGATTGTCTTAATGAGTCAATATTTCCTTTTACGTCACTTAATGTAGGTTTACAGCTACATGTATATTGTGTATATTCAATTAATGTTGACCGAGACATCGTCCGAAAAAAAACCAGGAGTTTCGGTATGGTTTGTAACAGTATTGCTGTAAAGATGGAGTGGATGCGTTTCAACTGTTCTATAAACAAAGATCTGAATAATGCAATGCCATCCTGTAACTTGAAGCTTGCACAAGTTTGCCATTTTCCATGTGAAGTTTAGTTTAAAAGCACACATTGTATTTTATGTTCAACATTTCAAGTGTCACAGCATTAAACAAATATGTCTACAGTGTGTGCGCTTATAAAACATACATTTTCCATTTATATACCAAACCCCATATCAGTTATAATTGCGTAGACAACGAATACTGTGTACATTGCATTGGCGATACACAATACAAACACGTTCGGCAAGATCGTACTACGTTGTATTTGATACATGTATGTATATCAGTTTTGAATTAATGTCTTTATTCTTTGTTTGATCTTTATGGGTGCATTATTAATTTACAGTATTAAATAAACACGTAGATGTCTAATGTAGTGTGTACGACGTGTTTCTGGAATAACCTTCATCAAGTGGAATAACCTTCATCAAGTGGAATAACCTTCATCAAGTGGAATAACCTTCATCAAATGGAATAACCTTCATCAAGTTCTGAAAGTCGGACGAATGGAAAAACAAATACTTTAAAAGTCTTTAAAAGCAAGTAAGCAAAAGGGCATAAACAGGGTAGCCAACATCTGCTATGTTCACCCATGTATAGACAACATCGGCTATGTCCACCCATGTATAGCGAACATCGGCTATGTCCACCCATGTATAGCGAACATCGGCTATGTCCACCCATGTATAGCCAACATCGGCTATGTCCACCCATGTATAGCCAACATCGGCTATGTTCACCCATGTATAGACAACATCGGCTATGTCCACCCATGTATAGCCAACATCGGCTATGTCCACCCATGTATAGCCAACATCGGCTATGTTCACCCATGTATAGACAACATCGGCTATGTCCACCCATGTATAGACAACATCGGCTATGTCCACCCATGTATAGCCAACATCGGCTATGTTCACCCATGTATAGACAACATCGGCCATGTCCACCCATGTAACTAACTCTTCAGTTATGCAGGATATTAAGATCATCAATGAATCAATAATCTGTGGATCTGATAATTTAAATATTTAATCAAATATAAAAGCAAAAATGTCGACATCTCTTTTTGCTTGTGTATGAAAATCTAGACAATGAATCACAATTGTCTTCTCAAGCAAAAAACGAGGATGAAATCCGGTGTCTCCAAAAATACTTTCCTGCATCTGTTACAAATCTGCACCTTCGGACCAGTTAGCTTCGGACTAATAAACCTTTGGACCAATGAACCTTCTGCTCGTTGTTTGTCCTCTTGTACTTTTTACCTTTGACCTTTGTTTTGTCTGTCCTTCTATTGACGGATTCTTATTACCCCTTTGGTATCTTCAAACTCTTCTGACTACAGCAACGGAACCTAACCAAAATTATTTCCCTGATCTATGTGTATAAAACGATAGAGCAGCTTCTTAAGATTCAGATCCTAGTTCAGACGGATGACATTTATGGTTGGGATAAACAGGATATTATTGAATATCTTCATCTGAAACGTTTAAACAAATTTAAGAAAATAAATAAAGAGTACTCTAAAGGTGTGTTTTGTCAGTTTGTTCACAAACTAGGATGCCATTTTTTACTATTTATCCACATATATTCATATATCTGGTTGCTTATATATAGCTAGATAGACAATTAGCTCTGATTTTGCAGTACTTTTTATAGAAATAAGTAGACGATGGATTAACCTCTAATAACTAAAATTATAAGCTAACTGACTTCGATAAATTCTTATGATAACTAAAATGGCTGTTCCGTTTCGAATGCACTGGAAATAATATGCTATCACGCACCAGCCGTTTGTAGATAATGTGCAATTTGAATTTTAAGGACGAAATTTATGGCAGAATAATAATTCCTTACCCAATAACGTAGCAGTATCAGGTTAAAGTCTTTAGTTAGGAACAAAAGAAATAAATATTGCGTAAGGTCGAATCCGTACTTTTTAAGCGTTATAAATTTTATGAGGAATTTAGTTTTATAATGGTTCCTTTGACTTTTGAACATGCAATCATGTGTGACTTTTCATAGACTGCATTTTTTCCAAAACAATTAACATAAGGGCATCACCATGAACCTAGAATTACTGGAATAAGGAGTGTAAAGTTAAAGGAGAATTCATTTGTTGTAAGTTGTTCGTCCATTGGGCGTGTATATAAGGCCAAACCAACAAATTATTAGTGGATTTCGTTTATACATAGACGTCACATGCAAGATGCTACCTGTTGTTGATACATATTGTTCTAATTGTTAACTTTTTCTTAGGAATAAACAGGAGTTTAAGCATTAGCAACACAGTTTTACAAATGTGTTTGAATAAAAATGACAGAAGGTGCAAGGATAAATGACAGTGTTTGATTGATTGATTGATTGATTGATTGATTGATTAATTGATTATTGCTTAACTTCCAGCGAGCAGTATTGCAGCTATATACAGGACGATGGGTGTGTTTGATACATTTCACATACAAACTAGTAACTAAGTGAACGTTTACAACGATGTTTATTAGTATAACAATGTAGGTTTAATTTTACTGTGATCAAATGTAAAGCAACTGCTCTCAACATTTTCGCCATGCTTTATATTTAATATTTTCCCCAAAATCTCCAAAATGGTATTTTTCTTCAAGTAAATGTGTCATTTAATAAAAACACAGATTTTGTCCAGTTGAAATAATATATCGCATGGATATATAGTTTTGAATGTAATTTCACGAAACACAACATATAGTTCACATAAAATGCACTGCTTATGATAATGTGTTTTATGCTCAAAATGTATTGTACGGTGATATGCAGTCTTATTCTCAACATCTTCTTTATACTTCAATAGGTGTTTTATATCCATGACTAGTAAGATTTACTTAGATTTATTCTGACCAAAATTGTGAAATGTTCAACACCGAGGAACTAAAAGTTAAGTTATTTTATTCCGATTGTATATGATGCTGAAAAAATGCAATTTGGGGCGATTTTTTTTCAAATGAACCATTTATGCATCAGTGTTAGTACTTAGTACAATCATGAAATAATGTCGTATTTTGGCTTATTTTGATTGGTGGATGTCATTTGTAACGTTGACTGATATAAAGTCATATTAACCCCAAGTGGGATTAACATAATATCCCAGAACAAACCGTTGAAATCAATGGGCTTTTTTTTTATATGTTACTGGACCAAAATTCATTTCTTAAATGTTGATGGATCAAAATGTATCGAATAGAAAATAGAAACGACTTAATTAGTTATTGTTTTTATTTTGTATTTTAGCTGAAAGTAGAAAAAATCATTATGATATTAAAAATTGGAAGGAAATAATATTTTAATAAAAAAAAATCGCCAATCAAAATTAGCAAACTGTAAAAACTCACTTTTGTATTAATGTAAGTTGAAATTTCATAGATACTGAGGTATTTGTAGAAATGGGTGAATAATTCCATTTAATATGTTTTTATGTTTTCCAAAAAAGCAGGATCCAAAAAGTTTTCTCTCAGTAATAAATTCGCGAGAAATTAGTCAAATGTTACAAACTGTTTATATCTCATGATATTTATATAATTTGACAATAAACATCAGAGATACTTATATTAATTTTGTGCACAGATTAGTATTTCTCTGAAGTTAATAGTAACTAGTTTTACATTTCTATACGCACTTTTTTCTCTATATAAGGAGAAAGAGAAGTCGTGTTAACTTACAACTCTCAAGGCATAGAAAGAACAGGGTATAGTCATCAATTATTTTGTGTTTATGGGAAAATTCTACCCTATATAAAATGTTTACATACAATTGTGCCCCTGTATGTGTATACAAGTCTTGAATAAAACTTAATATATCTAAAATAATTTATAAAAAGACATTTTTTATGTAATTTCATTGATAAACAAAAACTTTCCTACGGATATATTTTTCTTGGCACCAGTGATATCTGGAGTCTTGCCAATTGTCATTGACTGAAACACTGAATACTACTTAATGAATATAGAAATTTGAAAATTTACAGTTCCTAAATAATTTATTAACACTAAGGTCATTCTCCACTAGGCATATGAAACATTAGCATACTTTGACTATGGTGTTTAGACTCTTTGGTGTTTAGACCCTTTGGTGTTTAGACTCTTTGGTGTTTAGACTCTTTGGTGTTTAGACTCATTGGTGTTTAGACCCTTTGGTGTTTTGACCCTTTGGTGTTTAGACCCTTTGGTGTTTAGACCCTTTGGTGTTTAGACTCTTTGGTGTTTAGACTCTTTGGTGTTTAGACTCATTGGTGTTTAGACCCTTTGGTGTTTAGACCCTTTGGTGTTTAGACTCTTTGGTGTTTAGACTCTTTGGTGTTTAGACTCTTTGGTGTTTAGACTCATTGGTGTTTAGACTCTTTGGTGTTTAGACTCTTTGGTGTTTAGACCCTTTGGTGTTTAGACCCTTTGATGTTTAGATTCTTTGGTGTTTAGACTCTTTGGTGTTTAGACTCTTTGGTGTTTAGACCCTTTGGTGCTTCTACCCTTTGGTGTTTAGACTTTTTGGTGTTTAGACTCTTTGGTGTTTAGACTCTTTGGTGTTTAGACTCTTTGGTGTTTAGACTCTTTGGTGTTTAGACCCTTTGGTGTTTAGACCCTTTGGTGTTTAGATTCTTTGGTGTTTAGACTCTTTGGTGTTTAGACTCTTTGGTGTTTAGACCCTTTGGTGTTTAGACTCTTTGGTGTTTAGACTCTTTGGTGTTTAGACTCATTGGTGTTTAGACCCTTTGGTGTTTAGACTCTTTGGTGTTTAGACTCTTTGGTGTTTAGACCCTTTGATATTTAGACTCTTTGGTGTTTAGACTCTTTGGTGTTTAGACCCTTTGGTGTTTAGACTCTTTGGTGTTTAGACTCTTTGGTGTTTAGACTCTTTGGTGTTTAGACTCATTGGTGTTTAGACCCTTTGGTGTTTAGACTCATTGGTGTTTAGACTCTTTGGTGTTTAGACTCTTTGGTGTTTAGACTCTTTGGTGTTTAGACTCTTTGGTGTTTAGACTTTTTGGTGTTTAGACTCATTGGTGTTTAGACTCATTGGTGTTTAGACCCTTTGGTGATTAGACTTTTTGGTGTTTAGACTCTTTGGTGTTTTGACTCATTGGTGTTTAGACTCATTGGTGTTTAGACTCTTTGGTGTTTAGACTCTTTGGTGTTTAGACCCTTTGGTGTTTAGACCCTTTGGTGTTTAGACTCTTTGGTGTTTAGACTCTTTGGTGTTTAGACTCATTGATGTTTAGACTCATTGGTGTTTAGACTCATTGGTGTTTAGACCCTTTGGTGTTTAGACTCTTTGGTGTTTAGACCCTTTGGTGTTTAGACTCTTTGGTGCTTAGACTCTTTGGTGTTTAGACTCTTTGGTGTTTTGACCCTTTGGTGATTAGACTCTTTGGTGTTTAGACTCTTTGGTGTTTAGACTCTTTGGTATTTAGACTCATTGGTGTTTAGACTCATTGGTGTTTAGACCCTTTGGTGTTTAGACCCATTGGTGTTTAGACTCTTTGGTGTTTAGACTCTTTGGTGTTTAGACCCTTTGGTGTTTAGACTCTTTGGTGTTTAGACTCTTTGGTGTTTAGACTCTTTGGTGTTTAGATTCATTGGTGTTTAGACTCATTGGTGTTTAGACTCATTGGTGTTTAGACTCTTTGGTTTTGAGACTCTTTGGTGTTTAGACTCTTTGGTGTTTAGACCCTTTGGTGTTTAGACTCTTTGGTGTTTAGACTCTTTGGTGTTTAGAATCTTTGGTGTTTAGAACCTTTGGTGTTTAGAATCTTTGGTGTTTAGATCCTTTGGTGTTTAGACTCTTTGGTGTTTAGACTCTTTGGTGTTTAGACTCTTTGGATTACTTGCTTCAAAGGACTTTTCAATTATTTGTGGCGTTACAATCTTTTGACTATGAGTATACCCGATGAAGGTATTTCCAGAAATGCACCGTGCGCACTATTTTAGATATCTACGTTTTTATTTTAAGAAAAAATACGTTGAATTTTGATATTTGTGAATTAGTGTACATTCATTAAAGTTGTCACATTCTCAAAATGAAACGATATAACTGAAATATTAGTGAAAGTAGCGTTAAACACCATACACTTAGCCCTAATATTTTATGTTAACAGCATTGATATATACAAAATTTAGTATATTTCAATTATTGTTACGTCTGATATTTGCGTAATATACCGTACTACGCATGAATCTTGTATGTGTAATATATCGCACTTCGCATGTAATTTTGTTATTTTATTATGTCATTCTTTCATGTACTATCTCATAATCTTTGTCAACCTTAATGTTCAATTATTGAGCTTTCTTTAATAAAGTATTTCGTATTTCGTATTTCGTATTGTATTTAATGTGCGTAAAATGTCACACTACGCATATAAATTATATGCGTAATATATCGTATTGTGCGTAGCATATCGTGCTACACATGAATGTATGCGCCTAATATATCACACTATGAATGTATATTGTGTGCGTAATACAACGTTCTACGCATGTATCTTGCGCGCGTATTTTGTCTGTGAATGTTGAATCTGGACTATGAGTGATCTGTTTTCTGCCATGCATGGCAGTGATTAGCAGCAAATTATATAATCTGGTAAAATAATATCAGATTTTATCTTAGAAAAATTATGATATGGTAAGGATATCTTCCTGATAAACATGAGAAGTAAATAAAAGAATAAAGATATTTAGAAGATATTTATTTTACAAGTGTTATGCTACATGTATAGTGCTATGCACAACTCAACGGGTCTTTTTGTGTATTTTAAGCAAATAAGTGAACATAAATTTCTAATTAAAAAATTCTTCCAATACTAAATAAATTTATAACAAAGTATAATTACCTTGGACTAGTTATTACTGAATTGTTAGATTATAATGTTATGGCCAAAACTGTTGCTATGTCAGCTAGTAGAGCACTTGGTTTATTAATAACAAAGTGTAAACTTAATGAAAGTTTCATTTTTAATACATATACAACTTTATATGACAGTTTAGTATGGTCTATTATTAGTTCCAACCCCGCGGGAACCCCGGGGTATAGAAATGGGACCGAGAGCTTCTTCGGCTTGAAGGGGCGTCCGTCTGTTGTGCGGGATGTATAAATACACAACCAACCCGTCCTGCGGATGAGAAGTAAATAAAACCGAGGTCTCGTGTTGAGAGATTGCCACCCTCTCCGCACGTTAAAGAACCCAGTGTAACAGCTCATTATGAGCATTATGCTCATGTTGAGTGGTCCATAAGAGACCTGTTGCACTGGCAAAATTATCCGTCCCTACCCATCACCTTTCCTTGTTTCGAGTCCCGTGGCGTTTACATTTTTAAATGTTCTCGTCCTGAATATAGTTGAAAAATTGCTCGCTGGACGTTAAATCAATCAATCTATTATTAGTTACGGTGCAGCTATTTGGGGCACCAAAGAATATTCTTGTATTAATATTCTTGTATTAATGCTGTTCAAAACAGAGCTGTGAGGTTTTATTTAGGAGTAGGTAAATACACTCCTAATCTATCTGTTATTGGTGATATGGGATGGAAGCCATCCATTATTAGACAGTGGTCATGTGTGCTGAGAAACTGGCAAAGATGTACAAAAATGGACAGTACACAACTTAATAAAAAGGTGTTTTAATGGGCCAATAGATGTGCAACTAGTAGAGTAAAAAACTGGCAATTTAGAGTGTTAAATTACCTTAGAGACAAGGATTTGGATATTTATTGTAATACAGACAATATTTTGTGTAAATCATATATAAGATTTTTGGATTGCAATAATCTTGAAAACTTTAAAAATGAAAAAATGAATGGTGTATTAATGTTAATGCCTTAGCTGATGGTAAAAAGTTTCGTACATATAAATTGTTTAAAATTGAGTTTGGTACTGAGAAATATGTTGAATTGTTTATGCCAAAAAAATATCGTAGTGCATTATGTAAATTCAGATGTGGTGTAGCACCAATTAGAATAGAGACGCGTAGATATGAAAGGTTAAATGTAACTGACAGAATCTGTAATTTTTGTGATAATCATGATAATGAGATTGAGGATGAGAAACATGTAATCATGAAGTGTACATTGTATGATGACTCAAGAGAGACTCTATTTTCAGATGCTTCTGATGTGTGTTCAGACTTTCATAATTTTTTACTTGAGGAATTTTTTTTGTTTTTATTTGGTAATGATAGTATAGTTTATAAATTTGTCAAAACCTGCTATGATATTTTAGCTAGACGTAGAAGTTTTTTGCATAAGTGATAAAGGTGGTTTTTATTAATCGGAAAGATTCATGAATGTAGCATTTTTAATTTTTTAATATTAAGACTCTAGTCACAATGAGTGTTTTCATTTAACATTTTTATAGTGTAAGCATAACTGTTTTAATGATAAGATATTTTTTAATAAGAAAACAGTCTCTCATAACTCTGTATAGAGTGGGTTCTTACATAGAAGATTTTTTTTAGAATGGTTTTAAAAGCATTAAAAATGTATTTTATTCCATATGATGTTATTGTGCATAGTATGTATATATGTAAGAAGTGAAACTTTGATAAAATATTTGAATCTTGTATAACACATTTTTTTATGCTTCGAGTATAAATAATTATTGCATTCGTTGATTAAAAAAAACGGTTTCTGTAATTCAGCATACTTCTACAACAAAAACTTACTGTGTATATAACTATTTTGTTTAATAAGTAAATAAATAATAAAGCATGAATGAAATAATTGTTAACCATTATTATGGAATAAACAGCTGCCTTGGTTGACTTAGTTTATTTTTTAGTTATTTGTTTATTTGTTTGTTTTGTTTTTGCTTTTGCTTACTGTATTGTGTATACTATACCAATAATAATTGGTTAGGTAAATATACAGATTAAATTATTACAGGACTGTATTTAGCAAAAATAAACTTGCTAAGTTGCAAGAAAATATTTATTTGAAATATTTGCTAAAAAAAGTATATGCTGTCTTTATTTCATGCATTTTAAAAGACTATAATTATAACTAATCCACTCTTAATTTATTTAAAAATGAATAAATAATATAATATCTATATATGATAATAAAAAAAAATATTACTTTTTTCTTTTTTTCCCTTAAAAACTATGTAATATATAAACATTAAAATTCAGTTAACATCGCAATAGAATTTTAGTTTAATTAATTTTATTTAAATGTTATTATAAACATAGATACAATAAAAAAAAATGTATATTTGCATTTATATGCTTGATTGAGTTTAAGTTCTTCACAAAAAGTATAACGATTATAACAAAAATATGGCGGTAAATACAGAAACTCAAAAGATGTATTGTCTTTGGTATTTATATCATTTTAAATTGTTGTTTTCCCCCTTTTATTACGCCTACGATAATAAATAAATCAAAATTGTTTAATTTCTAATTTAAAAAGTATAAACGATTAAACACAGATACACGTACATGTTTTCAAAACTTCAAGCATGTAAAATTGGTTTAGCAATTACGATACAAATTGTTCAAATCTTAAAAAAAAAAACATAATAAAAATGCACATTTTAAACTCTATTAAAAATAAAAATAAATTATGAAATTTGAAAAGAATTTCGACAAAAACTTACTGATATTTTTAATGATGACTTTAATTTGAATCGATCGGTAAGATATTAAATCCAAAATATCTATTCATCATTCCAAAAATAATCTTCAGTTTCGTTAAAAATACATTTAGATTTTAAAGACAGTGGGAGTATGAAATACGATTGGGTTGCAAATATTCGATTATTTCATTATCACTTAGGAAACCAATCTCTGCAGCAGAAATTATTCTACAAGACCGCCCGATTGGATGTAATCTCTTTTAATAATTCAATCCTATAGCAATATTATATTTGATAATTCCATCTCATATTAATCCTATTTCTGATTTAAACTTCTCTGATTGCTCAAGCTTAACAAGTTCTGGATACCTGAACGTTGATTGGTTGTATTAGGTATAGCTCCACCCATTTTTCTTGATTTAATAAATATGTGAATTCATGGCTAAAAAGAACTTCTCGACAGAGGTGCCAGTTTTAAATCATGCGTTATAACGTATCAAAGTAGTGGAAAAAGCACTCGCCCCTGAAATATTCACAAGAATTATATTCTGACTAGATTTATACTCGGAGCAGTCACATAACTTTGCATATACTGTTCGTTTTTTCTCAACAAAAGTTGGAATTTAAAGCAAACTTCAAATTTCTTTGATTTTGAAATAATATACATTTATATATCCATTCATATAACATTGACATTTAGTGAGCTATGTTTTAAAAGAATTATTCTACGTGTGTTAACTGTCCGAGGGAATATACGGTACAAGACATCATCACTCATTCGTGAAAAATCAAATAAGTTATCGTCAGCGGAGGGACAAAATTCGTAACTGATGCGTGAATGGGACATCCATTGTGGCTGTAAGACGTTTAATTAAGTACGAAGCATTTCAAAACTTTCAGGTAAGTGAATTGAAATAATTGTTTAAAATTTGGAAAAATGCATCCTCCCCTTTTTTATATTGTCATTTTTCATCTTTGTTGTTTATTTCATGTTGTGCATCTTTTAATCATAAATTATTTTTTTCTATATATTTCAATATTCATGCACATCGCTGGTGAAGTGTAGAGAAAAACGTGCTTGTGGACAACAACGCATGCTATGCTATTTAATGTTATAATGTATATTTTTTTAATATACAAAGGGCAATTAAAAAGAAAGAAAACTAAGAGAAAATCATTAATTAGTTTTGCGTACAAGCGTGGGTGACATTCATAACAAACGGACTTGTCTTTCTTGAGACAGTAAAAAATAGCTCTGTCTTATTCTTGTTACTGGATTTGGATAAAAACTTCATAATGACTTAACTTGTGAGGTCCTGGGATTCTTAAATCATCGAAATATATGTTTGTTTGTGTGTATATCTGGATTTAGGAAAAACAAGTTGATTTATATAAATAATGTATATTATTTTACGTTCATGGATCAGTGTAATAGATACTGTGGGAGACCAAAAATAAAGATATATAAGAATTGTTTAATTGTTGTTGGTTAGCTAGTAAGGAATCTATATTTATAGTATTTCACAGATTAAAACTAGGTTGTGTTAGATTTCTAAATTGATATCCATGGTCGATTACTGGATTGGATATTTTTTTTAGCACTGCAAATTATTTTTATTTATTGATAATAATTTTTAATATTATTTTATGCATGCATATTTCACTTTTTGCATGCAAAAAAACTTAACCTCCTACATGTGCAAATATTTGAGAAAAAAAAACAATAAAAAATTGTGCACAAATATTTATTCGTTATGAGATTCTTACTAGGTGTGATTATTTTTGTTTATTTATTTCTTCTAAATATTGTGTTCTCAATGTCTAGCTAACTTTGTCATCATCAGGTATAAAAATATAAGAAAACGATTCTATGTTATTTTTAATCTTACAAAACAGTCTAGCGGACCGGTACGGCGCCCTGTGTATTGAGTATTAAATCCGTGTATTGAATGTATTAATAATATTTTCCCTTTAGACATTTCAAACCATATAACATGGATAAAGTTTGCTTGTTTTTATTTTATTACGTTGCGTGAAATTTACCAGGCATAAAATTTACAACTGTCATTTTGAAAACACACGATGTTTTCCACAGATAAAGTGGATTATCACCCCCAAGGAAAATATTAAAAATTTGTCGATAATGTATTCGTAAATAACCGGATTAAAGCACAAGATAATCACAAACACTACAGAAAATAGTAACTTCAAGCAGTTTTACTTTTCTTTTGTCCACGGGGATAAGAAATAATTTTGTATGCGAATCCAACAAACTTTTATTTTTATTGTGAAATATTTTATCTCTTAGCCAGCTAAACATTTTTTTTTTAAATACACAAATAACAGTAAAAATAAATAAATTGTGATTCGTTTGTTTTTTCACTTTTTATTATTATCAGTATGCATATAGCATGCACACACACACACAAAAAAAAAAGAGATAAACAAAATATTGCAATTTCATTTTAACAGGAAAAAACTATAATCTTAATTTTAAGATAAACAAAATATTGCAATTTGAAATATTGTTGAAAGTGGCATTAAACACCATTACCATACCATACCCTTTTTAAACAGGATAAAAATACAATCTTAATTTTATCTTGTTCTATAAGAGAAATATAAAACTTTTTTTTTTATATGTCTCTGGTAAATCATATAAAAAAAACCATTGCATTGCTTTCTCTTAACTCTTTTTCATTCATAACAAATATTCAAACGTTTTTCTCATTACAATTCAGATTTCATATTTTATTTGACGAAAATCAAAAAACAAAAACAAAACAAAAAACAAAGACCTAAATAAAAATAATAAAAACTGCATTAATATTTTTACCCTAACCACGTGCTATTAGAATTACTATTACTTTGTAGTTTTATTTATAATTCTAAATCTTATATTGTATGTTTATATCACATATTTTCACTGTTCTTAAATTAAACCATTGTTCTTATGTAATGACTTAATACTTGTATTCATGATCTATTCTTGTATAAAGATTACTACTTATTGTAAATCACCACAGCTTTTACTACCTACAATAGATTAGTTAATTAATAACTAAATCTAACTGGATTAATGGCCTTTCAATGATACATTACAGGTAACTGAACCATCTTCAGGTGAACTTATCTATTTTCTCAGCCTCAATGCTATGATCCGATTGATCTTCTGTGGGGAAAAAGCTTTTTTTTTCTTTGCTAAGACATCACGATCGTCTTCTCCTGGAATCAGAGAATAAATAAACGTTTTCTTCCTTTTATCTAGAATCAGAATTAAGTGGTGTATTGATTTGCTAAGTTATAATACAAAATAGTCCATCTATAATAAATCACATCATTTAAAACAGAAAATTATTTGTTCGATATCAATACATATGATATAATACTTGTCAAAGTGGTGTGTTTTACGATCATCTTACGATGCGAAATGAACAACAATACTGATAAATAAAATAAATAAAAAAATGATCAATAAAATAAATAAAAAAAATGATAAATAAAATAAATAACAAAACTGATAAATAAAATAAATAACAAATTGATAAATAAAATAAATAACAAAACTGAGCATCAAATGAAATTATTTATAAATCAATGAAAATAATAAAACGTAAATATATACATGTAACGAAATTTAGCTTGAGGGACAAATAGTGAAAGAAAACTTGGACAAGTAAAAAAAAGTGAGTCATTGAAAGCATCACAACAAACCATCTGCCGTTCTCTTAAATAGTTCATTTTACAAAAAAAAGTATCAATATTTATTTTCTTAGAAAACAACAATTAGAGAAAACCTTTTGTCTTATATCTCTCAATGACTTTGGTGCTAAACAATATGGATAATATACTAATCTTCTTCCACTAGTAATGGAAAGATTAGATAATAAAAAGTATACTGTCTGGTTTTATATCCGCATGTACATTGTTTTTTGATATGTTGTCACGGGAACGTCTTCCAAATGTTAGTAACCATTTCTTTTAGTCAAGTTGATACATGTAGACATTACAGTGAGGTATTTACAACAGGTATCATGTAAAGCCCATGGCTGTGTTTACAAGAGTGGTAATCTGACACCTCGTACCTGTCAGCGAGCCACGGACAGTGTCCAGATATTCAGATTTAATTAATATCAGGGGTTGATTGTTAACGACATCATTTGTTAAGTTAATAGACTTTGAGATTTAGGACAGATATCCCGTACGTGTTACATCATTGTGATCATTTCGGCCTTTAGGTTATTAGCTGTGGCTGTATCATACACAAGTTACAAAGGATTGAGTTCGAGATTTCAGATGTCATGAAAACGACATCCAAAACGTTGTTTGCACTTTGTATTAATAACTTGTATTCTATAATTAGAACATTATTTCCTGTGTTAATTTGATTCTCCCCCTAAGACATGCGATAATTTGTGAAACATGTATTTTGTAACCCTAAAAAAGAATTATATTTATTTTTTGAGAAATAAGATTGTTGTGGCATCAAATCATCCATTTCTTGATGGTTTTTTTCCTAAAGAATAATAATGTATGGGAGTTATCTCTCTTTTAAATATCCATACCCCATCCCTTCAAGAAAAAATATTAGATAAATTTAAAATTACGATAGAATTACACTTTTATTTTACTGAAAATAAATAATAGAAGTTGAAACTGATATAAGTTGTTCTTTTGATGCCAGACTGAAATTCAAATGCCTTTTGAAATGAACGATTTTTGCAAAATAAAACATGAAGAGAATGCATTCATAGTGAGCTGTTCATTAACAAAAAAATATATGCTATATAAATTTTACACATACCAAAAACAAAACAATATGCTTAATGTTAAAACAAAATAAAGTATAGAAAACGTAAAGCCTAGCATACATATATATTTTTATTATATCAAAAATATAGAAAGTTTTCGATTTTAAACAAAATAAATAAATATAATAATAATGAAGAAAAATCTTTAAACTTTTTTGTAAGCATAGTAAAATCTGATGTCCCTCCTGTAATGCATAAAACATTCGAATCTATTTAGAATATATGCATAAAAATGTCAAACTAGGATCACATTTTTAACATTATGTTAAAAAGGATATTAAATCTCAATTTGAATAGAACACCCCTAATAGAATCAGTGACTTTAGATCCTTGCTTTTATAAATATCCAACTGTTTATAAACATGCCGAACTGTTTTCTGAAAAGATGACTTTCCTTAATTGAAGTCGGACCTGCTGTGATGCATTGAGGGTAAAATATAATGATATTTTGCAGCAAATATGAATATTAGAGGCTTATGATACTCGCTATATAATTACACGTTGACGAGAGACTTTTAACCAGAGCAACAACAGCTTTTGAAAACAGCCTGTCCAAGCAATTAAAATGCCTTAAAACTTTCAACAGTGCATTTCATTTTTTTCAAAGTTGCCGCATTGAAAGCCAAGCTCACATGATACCAGTTTTATTGGTATCAAAATGACCAACCAGTGAACATTTCAGAAATTCTCATCGCAGCATCAGCTCTACCCATGAAAACGCATCAATTCAAAAATTACTATTTTAGAAACAAGATGCCCTGTCATTAGTTATAGAAGCGAAAGTAGAACATATCAATGTAAACAATGTCAAGTAAAAAAAGTCACAAAAATCGTCATATTTTCTTCTCTTTTCATCTTCACCGACAGCGCAAGAAACAAAACTGAACTGCTGTAGCTTTCTTGCTTTTTTTCTTCTTTACATATTCAATATCAGCCTAAAAACAACACGGGGGTGCTGTAGCTATTTTTCTATTTTTTTTACATCTTTACAATCAGCATAAAAACGAAAACGAACTGCTGTAGCTTATATTCTGTAGTTCTGATTTTTTTTTCTTTTCTTTACATCTTTACAAACAGCGGTAAAAACAAAAACGGGCTGCTGTACTTCCGATTTTTCCCTTTCTTCCATCTTCACAATCAGCTCAAAAACAAAACTGGGCAGATGTAGTTCTTATTTTGTTCTTTTCTTTTCACCTTCACAATCATCAGAAAAAAAAACAAAAACTGTTTTTGTTCTGATTTTTCCCCCTTTTCTTTCCGTCTTCAGAATCAGCGCAAAAACCAAACTGAGCTGCTGTCTGTAGTTTTTAGTTTTGAACTGTTTTGTTGTATACACATAGACCTGTAGGTATATGGGGAAAAATAAATAATAAATAAACTAGCACAAACTTGTCATCTGTATGTATCACTTTTACGCCTATCTGCTCATCTATAAAAACATTACAGTATAATACATATGTATGGTTCATTAAACCTGACCACAGTTTTGTTGGTTTAAGTTAACAATGTAATACCAGTGACCATGCCTATATAATTAGCCAAGCAAAAGAAATCTTACTACCAGATGAACATAATTAAGGTGATATGTGTCATGTTTTCTGATTGGCTATATTCCTTCAGGTTATTTATCTTTTGTGTCTATTGGCTTCATCAATAGTCCTGACTGTTCACTCAACATTTCTGAATAAAAACAACAGGAACCGGCTAAAACCGCTAATTGCAATAGCGCACGATTTTAGAGATATTGTTTCTCAATGAAGCCCATTCGGTTTTGTGTAATGACCTTTTTTAACGCTAACTGCTGCCAATCTCCCATTAATTTCATAACTTGACATTTATGTTCTACAAGGCTATGCTAAGGGATTGTCAAGAATTGAAAAATAATAATAATAAATGAAAAATAAACACAAGGAATTTAAATTTGGAAGTTTTAGCTCTTAATAATCAGAGGAGGTGCGGAAGTATGTTTTGGTGTTAGTAGAGAAGTAGGGTGTGTGAAATTTAGTCAAGGTCTATAGGTCCTTGAGGGTACAGTGTAGACCTTGTTAGAGGAAGCCCATCCCGGAAACTCCAGAGGCTTAAGGAATTACAACCATTACTAGTATTCTGATAGATTAAATGCTATATAGCATATGCTTTGCTAATTTTAGGGGCTGTGCGCCCCGTGACCACGCCCTTAAAATCCGGTAGGGAGAAATGGAAGCACCAGGCTGGGTTAGGATTCGTTGTCATGTACACAGAATGAGGTAAAACACCTCACTTTACGTGTTTTCCTCTTCTATTGTACAATTGTTGCTATAATATAAATACCTACCTCCCACATCCCCCCAAAATAGATATAAAAAAAGCATTCGACGTAAATATTAAAAGAAAAACAAATATAAATATCTGAAAATTACATATTCATAAATAGAAACTACAAAAGAAGAAGAATAGTGTAAACAATAGACTTTGAAATGGACGACTCTAATCTTATTGGCCACCCGCATTGTACTCTATCAATATAATATCTTATTGTTTTGCGCTTTCTTAGAGAAATTAATGAATTATCGTCCAATGAAATGTACACAGGGTTTTATAAGAAACCTCCATCTGGTGTGAATAGCTTTATAGTAACCCCAGATGACATTAAGCATGGTGACACAGATAAACCCGTGTATTTCATTCTTACTTTATTCTTCCAACTCTTATTAGGAGCTTCAACTACGTGAAACCTTAAGCTGCGCAAAGAATGCGGAGGATATAACCTATAGTTTGTACCCGCTTGTTTATTATCTGATAAAAATCACTCTTCTCAAGGACGTTTGGTAGGTTGTTCCGATATCATGGCCGCTTATAACATTGCAGTCATTTTTGTTTATATAAATATGTGTATACAACAGAACGTAATTACTTTTAATACGCCAGGAAAAATAAAATTGTATTGTTATAAAGCTACCCATTGAAATATAATCATAAAAATGTTTAAGCATGAACCAAGATAAAAATAGATGACAACAACCATTATTTTATACAATATCTCAATTTAAGTTTTAAGAAAGAAACGTATCTCAAATATCACGGAAATAATCACAGCAGTGTCAGTTTCTAACTTTGTCAAATAGAGTGGCTTGCTATTGGAAGAGGTTTATAAGTTTCTATTGTAACCTTGTTTAGCGTGGTAGTATAACCTATAACTTTACTTCAATGTGTATTGCATTTCACAATTGCATGTTATATAAATTGATTTATTTATTCACTATTAAAATAATACATTCATTCAGCGGAAAATATATAGAATGGATTTGATTCAGTGGTAAAAATAGGGTTGGTCTTTGACGGATCAAATGTTTGATTGATGGATGCGCTTGGCTTGCCTTCTCTAAGCCAATAATATTTAAGATCAGGATTGGCTCTACACATAACTGTATTTTAACTATGAGTTTTATTGTGTTCCAAGTCGCAAGGCCTGTGTTTTCTGCTCGGATGGTTGTTCAGCAAAGTTATGAATTTATTCGAATCATTTACGCATAAGGATAATCTACAGGCTTTTGTTTTTGAGGGTCAACGTTTTGGTGGACAGCGTATCTAATAAGCACAGTGTCCTTGTGGTAGTTTTCATGCTTTCCATAATAAATTCATGCGACTTTGAGGATGTACATTGTTTTGTCGTGGACATTATGAGATGACAGCAACAATACTTATGCCAATCGGGTGCGCATAATTTTACAACTGTTGACCAACTACTGCAGAAATGGTGCAGTTTAAATACTTACAGATTAACTTGAAGTAGATTAAGTGTCTTTTTGTTCTACTCGCGTGTGGCCATGATCTTCAATACAAACAATTGGACTATTTACTGCTATATATTTTGTACACTGTATGATTATATTATCATTCTACGTTGAGGTAATTTATATGACAACAATTTGTCAATTTCTACATAAATTAAGGTTTTAATATTAAAATTATGACTTTAATATACTTTTGATTAATAACTTTGACATAAAATACCGCTAACGATAAGGTGTCGTGTTGCATGTTGCTTACCTTTTTGCAAAAAACATTTATTTTCATTTATTTAATTTATAGTAAGTGCAAGAATATGTAATAATTGTAAAGTTTACAAAATATTAAATTATTTATGCTTTATACTTGCAAAAAAAAAAATATACCATTAGATCCAATTTGTTGGAGATGAAGGAATTGAAAAAAATATATTTTTGTCATTATTTGTGCTGTTCAAACCTACTGCACATTTTCATAAATATCACAAACATTATTTTCTTCAACATCAAAATGATTTTTTTTTATTTCTTTTTGTATATCTTGAAATCTAAATATTTCAAACTGTTTTTTTAATTCTTTTTCAGGATATTATTGTTTAATTGTAAAATATAACTTCATATGAAAACAACAATTGAAGACAATACAAATACTACCGCCATGCCTTCTAAAGGTAAGTCTTTATTTATTATTTTTATATTTCTCTTGGTAAAATTTTTATTCCTATATCTTCACATTTATACTATAATTTAAATCTCTTAAATTTGAAAGCAATTAATTTTTATATAAATTTCATTTTTACATTTCTGAACATAATTATTTTTTAATAGATTTATTTTATGTTGCTTCATTTTCGAAAATGATTTAGTTTTTCGCTTACTTTAGAAATTCTGGGTGTGATTAAAGAATTAAAATATCTCTTCAAAATGGTCTATGAATCATCTTTTAAGGTTTTTGAAATTAAAACACATCCGTAACATACACATGACCCACAAAAGTAGCTGTCATTTCTGATATGTACGGTTTTTGTGTTGTCAATTTTTTACATTTTTACATTTTTTTGTCACATCATTTTGAAATATTTTTTATCCATTTAGATTTTTTACTGGAATATAAAAAAATTTACAATTAACAGACGAAACTGTGAGAACTTGAATTAAACAAGAAACATTTGTCTTGTCTGTGGCTAGAAGTGTTGAAATGGCCATGAATATAGAATAGGTGTTAATTTCCATCATGGATTCTTTATTCTCTTTTATGAGTTCTAAAATCAAAAGACAACAGCATGAACCATTAAACATTAGAAAATGTCATCCAATATGCTGGAAATAGTCTCTACAATTTACCAGTGAGACACTAACTGACATTAGATAAGGTCAAATCATTGCCTTCTGACGGGAGGGCTTTAGTAGGATTAGGGACGCATTGAGTTGTATATGCCGTGTAAACGGAACTAAATCTATGTAATTATTCCTCAATCTCCTATCATAGTTTCAACAATCTTCATGTGTTATCACTACGATCTTGGTTTTTCTGAAAACTAAAACTAAGGATAATTGTCATAGATTCTTACCAAAATAGCATTCATAAAAACTCGACCTTGTTCTGACAATAAATTTTGAAAGATAAATATATTATTCCATTTTAACTGCATACTGACGTTTAGCAACCATACTCATTTCAAATAAATTGTTATTTTTTCGGTAAAGAAACGAGGATAAATACATAGGGTGCTATTTTAAAAAAATGGGAAACAAATGTTGTTCGACCATAATCTTGAAGATAAGACTTCATATTTTTAGTTTTCTATATGAATAAACATGCTTGACTAATTTTGACAACGTGTTCTTCTGTTTTTAACCTACCACATATGTTTGCTGGTGTAATTCTTCTGTAAGTAACATATAGGCATGATACGTACGTATATAAGGGGTTACATCAAGGCACATTTTAAAATTGTTTTGTCTTGAATCCACGTCTGACTCAAAAAGGTCAACAAGAACTTGAAGCTGATCAGAAACTACATGATAAGGATGTGTACTCAAATATTTCATTTGAAACATAATTTTTCATCTAAAATAATTTTACGTCAGCGGTAAATGGAAAATACATTTTCAACATGACATTTTGACAGTCGCTTTGAAACAAACGTTTTTTTCTACAACGCAAGATCTAAACAAGATCTTTTGTAAAGAAGTCCAAAAATATGATGTATATATCTTGGTTTATGACAACTCAAAACGTTTTATTGACCCAAGGTCATTCGTTGTGAAGCTTTTCCGTTCGGAACAAAGTTATCACTTCGAGTTTGATTGTCAACGGAAAAGTAATTAATGTGTTAAGGGTAATGATCGTGAGAAAATAAATGAATTTTTGTTATTTAGTGTCAAAATAAAATATAAATTGTCTTTAATTGTCCGTTTTACATGATTCTTAATAGTAACCTCCATTTTGGTCGTCAGATGTTTTATTTCTCTAACATGGCATGTGTGCCTTGTATAAGCTTTGTCAATATTTCATAATGTTTTATAACTATTTGTAGCTAATTACTTACTTTAAGACATTTTCATTAAGACATTACGTTGTTGGCTATGGTATGCAATTGACATTTTGTGTGTTAGAAGGTGTATGTATTCATGCAATGCAAATTTTGACGGGGAAAAAGGGGGGAGGAGTTCAAAATGAACTACTTTTATGATTCTAAACAATTTTGGCTTAGCATTGCCGCAATCAATATCTGACAAATAAAACAACACGAATTTATGTACACAAAACACATAAAATACATAAAACTATCCAGCGATAGTGCAGTGATCTCTGAGCAGTACTTAGTCCCAATTCAATTACCTCAAAACTAATACAGAAAAGAAAGCAAGAACAGACCTCATTAGATATGCATACTTTTTCTGTTTTTATAAATTCTTCTTCACAGTAAACAAAAGTTCCCAGACAAAATTACAACCCCTAGACTAATGATTTTATATAATGTTTTAATGCTGTTTAGTCTTTAACCACGGTCGATAACTCTGTCAGTCCTGAAAAATAATTACACAGGTGTAAGAAGTCAGGTGTAAATTACTACAGTGATCGATTGAGGTTTTAATGTGTTATCGTTGTAGATGGTGTACAATTGAATGCAGTAAGACAATTACTAACCATAAAATTACCTCCGAAAACAAACATTGAAAGTGACGTCATATTTACTAAGCTGCTTTTATTTCCTTTTTATGTTGCTGATAGTAAAATAGAGATACATTGCTGTTTTATTAGTTTTCTATGTACATAGTATAACATGTACTACTACTATAAGAAAATAGTTGTAGAAAGAAAAATATGTTTTTCAAGGTTTTAATACATATTATTCTTATGTGTGTTCGTTTTGTTGATATTGGTGGAATTGTTGACTATCACTGTTTAAATTTTCTTTTCATAAGGAAGACATTTTCATTAATCTAAATGGAACGCGGCCGTCGAGAAATTAATGGATAGCCATGTTAATCTATGCAAAATTCACAGTTAGTGTTGCATAAGGAACGAGATCTTGTAAAACGTATGATTAAGGTAGTCAGACTCAGTATAAACTAGAATAAGCTTAACCATCACAACTCTAATACAATTTTGCCATATTATTCTACTTTTGCAAATACAAACCTTCAGTTTAATGTACTTATATTACCATATGTCATCTGAAATATTATTTTAGTTAAATTGAGGTATATGGTCCATAATAATAATTTTGTTATATTTGGTATCTATCTAGATTTACCCGTCCACATTAGTTTTAGATTGGTTGATTGATGTTTGTTCCTTAACGTCAAGTTTTTAGTATTTCAACAAGATTATGTACTATGTACAAATACATAAGATAAAACGATGTCACTGAGATGGGACTAAGTAATGTTGGATGTGTATTTCACCACGTTATATAAATAAAAAATGGGGACAATGAGATCGTAATATTCTGTTTCTGACTTGCAAAAGACCACCATTGACCACTCGTGACAAGCTATTTCTTGACATGTCAGTAGTTGAGCAGGAACTGCTCACCCTTCAAGGGGAAAAGAGTTCATCCGCCAATTTTAGCAGTGTTCGTGTTGCTCGATCTTTAGGTTTCTGTGTAATGTTTTGTAGATCGTTGTTTGTCCTTTTGTCTATTTCTTTTGGCCATCGTGTTGTCTGTCCTTCTTCGAATTGCTGCTTTTTATTACCCTTTTGGTATATTCAAACTTTTCTTGAGGACACAAATCACTCACCAAACAACAACAGAAATAATTAAAAGGTACATGGCAAAGTACTATATAAATTATACTTCCTATAATTAATACAACTGCAACTTTCGTCGTGTCCTACAATCAGAAACAGGCCATTGTAACTTAATGTTTGCAGCAAGATGAAGCACGGGTATATATTTTTAAAAACCATTTTTACTACTGAAACATACATTAATTATATATGTATGTTATTTAGAATGTTATCAACAATATATTTCTTGATATTTACTATTTGCTTTGTTTGATATCCAGAACCAACATGATTGGTTTATTCAAATCACATTCTTCTTACTATTTTTTCAGACGAAGATTCAAGTGGCCATTCAGTCGGAAGTCCAGACACAGGTAATGTCAACAACCTAAATAACATCACGAAGAAACCACGTACCAAACGAGGTGAGTACTCTTATGATGCCAGCTGATATACGAGTAAATTATTATATCAAATGCTGGTGTCATTGAGAAACCTTAATGTCAGGACAAGAAGACAATATACTGACAATTTTGTTTTACAAATTAGTAAGAAATTATCAACCGATGTGTTCAACCGGAGATGTATTTTCCTTTCAACATGTTTATTTGTCGTTATTTATAAAGGTTGGGTAGTGCATTTGTTCAAAAATTTAGAAAAAAGCAGGACCAAAACATCTAAAAGGATATTATTTTGATCTTTTAGAAAACATGAATGATTCATTGTTGGAATGAGAAAGTATTCGTTATCTGCCGTTTTACGGTACTTCCGGTTGTACCAAAGTTAGAAATGTCATTTTAACAACTGTCATTATTAATTGTTTTCAAAATCAGAAGTGAATTGACGTTGTAGTTTTAAAATATTATGTTGTGCTGTGCTAGCCACTTTGTGACCCAGAAATTAACCTATTTTTTTTAGTCTTCAGTGTAAATAGAAAACAACCATACACTATTGTGATTGTAAATAAAGAATAAGATTGCTCATTTATGATAAAACATAAGCTTTAATAGCCAATTGTGGTGAAGTTATTCCAGATAACAGATTTGCACTCGAAGGCTTAACGCAATTAAAACAATTGTTCAACAGCTTCTAAAAGTAAAATAAATCAATAGACTTCAGTGTTCGGTCAATTTGTATTAAGTATCATCGCTGTCGATAAGTTGTGTTTCAACAATAAATAAATCTAGACGACATCCTATCTCATACATTGATCGTCCATTTCATTACCAGATAATCATTTCGTTCCGTATCTTCCGATCAGGATTGATCCGTAATTTTAAGTTACAAATTCTTAGCTTTATGTATTGCACGATTCTTGGATATCAGCCGAAGATGTATAATTGCTTGTTTCGCGACGGAATGACAACGCTTTGAAGCCGTTAATTTGTATTGTGTCAAATTCTTTGAATATTTTATTGTTAGCTTCGATAGACGTTATTTAAAAAGATGTTTCTATTTGCTCTTTCGCAAGAAAAAAATAAGTTGCCTCTGGTCGATAAAGTCAGAAAAGAACGAAAGAGTTAATTGTATACATGAGCGAAATTTAATATATGGATATATGTACGTTCTAACAATGGTACTGTACAAAATAATGGCGGGTTTTAATTTCTCTGTTAAAACATAATTTCTACAAAAAACGCGGTCGATGTACGAATGGGTCAATAACATACAAATCTCAGAATTCGAGTAAATATTAAGAAAGGAATAAATTAGTAACTAGAATTTGAAACAGACATTGTTGAAAGTCTTGTGAAGAAGGAAAACGAGAAATAGTTTGTAATCATCTTGTTGATAATTTGAACTTCCGTTTTATGTGCAAGCGTCTTTGTGAAACCGAACGCCTTTGTTTTGTTTTTGATCGTAGAGAAAATAGATTGTTTACTTTTCATAGTAATCTCAACTTTAATTCACAAGTCAGAACTAATTAGTAAAGCAACACATTCAACAGATACAATATGTGAATTGTCATAGAGAAATAGGAAAGTTATTGAAGAAACCAGATATATTATTTATAAAAACAATAATAAATTGACTTGCTCTTTTAGTGGTAAGTTAAATTATAAACACATGACTGTCTAACATCAAATAAAAGCTGCAGTCGCTGTAACGTGCAAAGATTATACCCTTTTTTACTTAATAATGTCTTGACTGGAACATCAATGGGTGGTCAGAAATCTAATAATGCACGATATTCTGCTGCTTAAGCTAGTTCACGGTGAATTTTCACCTTTCAGAGGTCTTTAATTACCTGAAGATCAAATCAAAGAAGATAAAGCGGCTTATGTCAGTACCAGTTTTGGAGGGTAGACCTTTCTTTAAGTTTTGTCTGTATGTCTTTCGAAGTTTTCTCCAAAGAGATAATGATTTTAAAATCTATTTTGCGCAGTTGGTAGCTTTAGTCTGAGGGAAAGATTTAACGTTGTTCGTTTTTCGAAAAGTACTCAATCCTATAGATGAACCAGGAAATATTAACCCTGTAACAGAACTTAGCCAGACTCCCTTTATTTCTTGGCAAATTTCCTGTTTTCCATTTGTATGTTTTTGTTGTTATTGCTTTATATTGTATCTGGTTGCCCTTGAATAAGGATTAATAATGAACACGATGAGTGAGTGATTGTTGCTTAACGCTAAATCAACGATTTTTAGCCATATCATGGCTAGAAAAAAATGAACATGAGAGACTATCAAGCTGTACACTTGTTCTCAACACAAGTATTTCGAGTTTTCCTGTATCTTATTCACTAAATGTACTTTTAATAGTTCAAATGCCAGATTATTCAAAATCATCAGTAACCATGAAACGAAAAAAAAGTCTGATTTATCGTGTTATAAGTGAATACACAAACGAATATTGACAGCATTATCCCTACTACTACATACATCTCTACAATGGTAATAATACCCATCAAAGATTTCTCAACAATCCACGGTCAAAATTGTTTTCATTTAATGCATATTTTTACGTTGTAATTGAAAATTACACATATTGTGATGTAAATGTAACTCGTAGGTAAAAAGACATTTTCTTTTTAATATCTCCTTCCGGAATAAAAGTGAAAAGAAAATGTTTCATTTTGAATCATGTTTTATGAATATTAATACCAACCTAGCATAATAACATAGGAAACAAGATTCAAAGGTAATACTTGATAAAAGTCAATTTTCTTTTCAAATATTACAATCAATATCCGTCTTCTAGAGGTGGGAAAATGTTCAAGATTTAAAAAAAATATAGTAATGTAAACGCCAGAGGACATATCACCTTCTTGACAATGTGTTCGCTCGATAAGCGAGAGCGGAAGCAATTTATATTAAATAACTGACGGAGTCGGATGACGGGTCGCAGCATCCCTTGTAGCTACGGACTTCACAATTAATGAATGGTTGACAGCTTAGTTCGGAGGTTATATTGGGTTATCAATTTTGGTCCATTTGATCGCGGTGGTGGTCTGACATTTAGACTGATAAACACTATATACCAGCCTTTTTATTTGAGATTTCGTAATGTCTGTAGTGGGGCAGTAATCAGACTAATAAGACGATGTTTGTGATGTTCTAACGACAATAATGACAAGATGATATCAGCAAAGACGTGCAAACATTCATTAAAGTGAATAATAGATTCGTAATTGGAATCCAACTGTTTTATTAAAATCATCTTGTCAAATATGTTGTCAACATGTAAAACGTCTATAAAATCGAAATATACTATTAGAAAGAAATTCGATTTATAAATAGACATATATATCTTATAGACATTAAACCGATCTCAAGCTTGTATGCTGGTACAATTTTTGATAATGATATCAACATAAATAGGGTCAACTTCGGACCCAAACCTATCATTTTTACTATGCACTCCAAAGAAGTCGAGGACAGGCATTAATTCTAATTTGTTTGGGGATAATACAAGTCTTGAGACTAAATTTCCCTCGCCTTTCCGCTCGGGAAATGTTTCGTCTCTCGACTGGTATTTTTCGCAAATACCCCTCCCAAACATGATATATCTGTTCAATTATTACACCGAATATTATTTAGAGCACTGGCTAAATAAATAATACCTTATGTTTGTCGTTTTCAGGAATATTATTTTCTTATTGTTTGTAACTTGGCAATTGTTAAATACTATAAGACGCTTTGAACTGTTCCCTTCAGCAGGTACAATGGTAGTATTTCGATTTGTTTTGTTAGACAGTGGTATTCCGAATGAATTTGGCGGTTTGCGGCACGTGAGGGTAGAAAAGTGAAATACGTTTTCGCAAATACCACGGCAGAGGGAAAAAAAGTTAAATCCTTTACTACGGAACACTTCCGGGTTTCAAATTTGATTAATCACGTTACTTTACGTATAAAGGTAAAGAAGAAATATTCCGAATGAATTTGGCGGTTTGATGCACGCGAGGATAAAACAGTGAAATACGCTTTCGCAAATACCACGGCACAGCGGGAAAAAAGTTAAATCCTTATGCAAATACCCCGGCAGCGGTAAAAATGAACGAAATTAATCCTAAATATGAAAATACACGAAAAATACACCGGCTATTAACCAATCAAAATCCAGGATTCTTATATAAGGTGTAATTAAACTAAAAACGAGACAATCTCAGACTCAAATCCTATTTTTATATACATTGTCAAGAACTGCAGGACAGGCATTAATTCTAGAGGTTTGTTTGGGGAATTTCAATTGTACCCTCCTCTTGTTTTATTTTCTATTGACGTTTTGTTTCACTAACGTTCTATCACGTGGGACATAAAACTAAATTATTACCCCGTGACTAACAAATACTACTGAAGTCGCTTAGAAGGTAACTTTTGTATCATTTTATATATGCTCAGCACAATGAAATTATTAACATATGGAGTTTTTACCACATGGTCACCACGATGACCTGGTAGTAATCCTCACCAATAAATGATAATCTCAATTCTTAGATATTGTAAATGGGGGCTATATAGAATGACCAATGGGCAAATTAACAGGTCACTTTTGTCATCAGATAAGCTCCCTCAACATCTGTCTCTACTGGAATTTAAATTGTGTGGTCTGTATGATTTCAAATGGTAATACATTCAATTTTCCTAGAAATAATATATGATGTTCAGTAAATTTAATTTGTTCAGCAACAATTAAGGGCTATACCGGTATTTTCTTCATTATTATTATCAGAAACAAGATGAAAGCTAAGAATATTAAATGATTGATTGTTGTTTAACGTTAAGTGAGGAGTATTTTAGCTATAATCATGATCAGAACAAGCTTTGTGTGGTCTGTTCTTCTTCGATTACGGATTCTGATTACCCCTTTGGTATCTTCAAACTCTTCTTACCAATAATAAACTTGGTAGGCAAAACGTTGCCACTGAGGAACGAAAGTTTAGATTGCCACGGCTACGAAGACACAGTGGATATTATCCGAAATATTTGTTCTGCAATGGGTCAGGAAGGAAGAAAAATAATTACTAAATTAATATACCTGCAGTGCGAGTCTTCCTTCGTTAAATAGTGAAAACAAATTCAATTACTTTTTAAAAGAATGGAAGCTTTATTGTCATAAAATATGCTGAATAACAAATCGCATGTGTCGACCTTCCACAGGAGTTGAACATAAGCAAGACCCTAGGTTGAATTGTTCGTTATTCAATTATTCTGGATTGTCCATGTTTGATTTCCTCTTCGGTAGTCTTTGACCTTTATTATTTACTTTTGCTTGGGCATATGATACAAGTTGAAATGGCATATTTTACCTATATATTTCCCTATGGTCCAGAGTTGAATTGCTTTATATTTTACCAATATTATGAGTTTGGACCCGAGTTCTATGCAATATCTTTATATATATGTTAGTATTTATTGTATTCTAGTAACTAACACTTATATAGATGTGTATATATAATATATAATAAATTAAATACCCTTTTTACCCTTGAGAATATAATGTATGTCGTTCAAAAATCATTTTACCATATAAAAGTCATTTATGTTTAAAAACTTAATTTTGACGATAAAGAGCATGGTTGTTGATCTATATTACATAACGATATAATCATTAATTGGTATAATTTGCCAAAATAGCATTTCATATAGGCTTAACACTGTGCCACCTGTTGCAGATTGTTCATTGATTTGTAGATCAACAGGTTTGGCCACACACCAAAAAACATCTCAAACAGTTTATAATCTATTAATAAATAAAAAAAATAATACAGCGAATATTTATACATTTGATCCTTAATATCCTTATATGATGGCGACACGTGCGTGTACCTATCAAAGGAATAATAAGATATATAATAGGTTATTTGTATGTTTCTATATTATACATTCCATGCATTTCTCTTAAATTGAATAATATCGAAGTGTTATAATCATGTCCAACACGATTTCTATACCAGATGACGTTCGTGTCGGAGTAAGAACTCCTAACGATTTCGAGGCATCGGAGTTCACCTCCGGTTTTTGTGGGGTTCGTGGTACTTAATCTTTACTTTTCTTTGTAGTGTTTTGTATATCATTATTTATCTTTTTGTCCCATTTCTTTTGGCCATTGTGTTCTATGTCCTTCTTCTTTTGGTCATTGTGTTCTATGTCCTTCTTCTTTTGGCCATTGTGTTCTATGTCCTTCTTCTTTTGACCATTGTGTTCTATGTCCTTCTTCTTTTGGCCATTGTGTTCTATGTCCTTCTTCTTTTGGCCATTGTGTTCTATGTCCTTCTTCTTTTGGCCATTGTGTTGTATGTCCTTCTTCTTTTGGCCATTGTGTTCTATGTCCTTCTTCTTTTGATCATTGTGTTCTATGTCCTTCTTCTTTTGATCATTGTGTTCTATGTCCTTCTTCTTTTGGCAATTGTGTTCTATGTCCTTCTTCTTTTGGCCATTGTGTTCTATGTCCTTCTTCTTTTGATCATTGTGTTCTATGTCCTTCTTCTTTTGATCATTGTGTTCTATGTCCTTCTTCTTTTGGCCATTGTGTTGTATGTCCTTCTTCTTTTGGCCATTGTGTTCTATGTCCTTCTTCTTTTGGCCATTGTGTTGTCTGTCCTTCTTCTTTTGGTCATTGTGTTCTATGTCCTTCTTCTTTTGGCCATTGTGTTCTATGTCCTTCTTCTTTTGGCCATTGTGTTGTATGTCCTTCTTCTTTTGGCCATTGTGTTCTATGTCCTTCTTCTTTTGGCCATTGTGTTGTATGTCCTTCTTCTTTTGGCCATTGTGTTGTATGTCCTTCTTCTTTTGGCCATTGTGTTCTATGTCCTTCTTCTTTTGGCCATTGTGTTGTATGTCCTTTTTCTTTTGGCCATTGTGTTGTATGTCCTTTTTCTTTTGGCCATTGTGTTGTATGTCCTTCTTCTTTTGGCCATTGTGTTGTATGTCCTTCTTCTTTTGGCCATTGTGTTGTATGTACTTCTTCTTTTGGCCATTGTGTTCTATGTCCTTCTTCTTTTGACCATTGTGTTCTATGTCCTTCTTCTTTTGGCCATTGTGTTCTATGTCCTTCTTCTTTTGGCCATTGTGTTGTATGTCCTTTTTCTTTTGGCCATTGTGTTGTATGTCCTTCTTCTTTTGGCCATTGTGTTCTATGTCCTTCTTCTTTTGGCCATTGTGTTGTATGTCCTTTTTCTTTTGGCCATTGTGTTGTATGTCCTTCTTCTTTTGGCCATTGTGTTCTATGTCCTTCTTCTTTTGATCATTTGTTGTATGTCCTTCTTCTTTTGGTCATTGTGTTGTCTGTCCTTCTTCTTTTGGTCATTGTGTTTTCTGTCCTTTTTCTTTTGGCCATTGTGTTCTATGTCCTTCTTCTTTTGGCCATTGTGTTCTATGTCCTTCTTCTTTTGGCCATTGTGTTCTATGTCCTTCTTCTTTTGGTCATTGTGTTGTATGTCCTTCTTCTTTTGGCCATTGTGTTGTATGTCCTTTTTCTTTTGGTCATTGTGTTGTATGTCCTTCTTCTTTTGACCATTGTGTTGTATGTCCTTCTTCTTTTGATCATTGTGTTGTATGTCCTTCTTCTTTTGGCCATTGTGTTGTATGTCCTTCTTCTTTTGGTCATTGTGTTGTATGTCCTTCTTCTTTTGGCCATTGTGTTGTATGTCCTTTTTCTTTTGGCCATTGTGTTCTATGTCCTTCTTCTTTTGGCCATTGTGTTCTATGTCCTTCTTCTTTTGGCCATTGTGTTGTATGTCCTTCTTCTTTTGGCCATTGTGTTGTATGTCCTTCTTCTTTTGGCCATTGTGTTGTATGTCCTTTTTCTTTTGGCCATTGTGTTGTATGTCCTTCTTCTTTTGGCCATTGTGTTGTATGTCCTTCTTCTTTTGGCCATTGTGTTGTATGTCCTTCTTCTTTTGGCCATTGTGTTGTATGTCCTTCTTCTTTTGGCCATTGTGTTCTATGTCCTTCTTCTTTTGGCCATTGTGTTGTATGTCCTTTTTCTTTTGGCCATTGTGTTGTATGTCCTTCTTCTTTTGGCCATTGTGTTCTATGTCCTTCTTCTTTTGGCCATTGTGTTGTATGTCCTTCTTCTTTTGGCCATTGTGTTGTATGTCCTTCTTCTTTTGGCCATTGTGTTGTATGTCCTTTTTTTTTTGGCCATTGTGTTGTATGTCCTTCTTCTTTTGGCCATTGTGTTCTATGTCCTTCTTCTTTTGATCATTTGTTGTATGTCCTTCTTCTTTTGGTCATTGTGTTGTCTGTCCTTCTTCTTTTGGTCATTGTGTTTTCTGTCCTTCTTCTTTTGGCCATTGTGTTGTATGTCCTTTTTCTTTTGGCCATTGTGTTGTCTGTCCTTCTTCTTTTGGCCATTGTGTTGTATGTCCTTCTTCTTTTGGCCATTGTGTTCTATGTCCTTCTTCTTTTGGTCATTGTGTTGTATGTCCTTCTTCTTTTGACCATTGTGTTGTATGTCCTTCTTCTTTTGATCATTGTGTTGTATGTCCTTCTTCTTTTGGCCATTGTGTTGTATGTCCTTCTTCTTTTGGCCATTGTGTTCTATGTCCTTCTTCTTTTGGTCATTGTGTTGTATGTCCTTCTTCTTTTGGCCATTGTGTTGTATGTCCTTTTTCTTTTGGCCATTGTGTTCTATGTCCTTCTTCTTTTGGCCATTGTGTTCTATGTCCTTCTTCTTTTGGCCATTGTGTTGTATGTCCTTCTTCTTTTGGCCATTGTGTTGTATGTCCTTCTTCTTTTGGTCATTGTGTTGTATGTCCTTTTTCTTTTGGCCATTGTGTTGTATGTCCTTCTTCTTTTGGCCAATGTGTTCTATGTCCTTCTTCTTTTGGCCATTGTGTTGTATGTCCTTCTTCTTTTGGCCATTGTGTTGTATGTCCTTTTTCTTTTGGTCATTGTGTTGTATGTCCTTCTTCTTTTGGTCATTGTGTTGTCTGTCCTACTTCTTTTGGCCATTGTGTTGTATGTCCTTCTTCTTTTGGTCATTGTGTTGTATGTCCTTTTTCTTTTGGCCATTGTGTTGTATGTCCTTCTTCTTTTGGCCATTGTGTTGTATGTCCTTCTTCTTTTGGCCATTGTGTTGTATGTCCTTCTTCTTTTGGCCATTGTGTTGTATGTCCTTCTTCTTTTGGTCATTGTGTTGTATGTCCTTCTTCGATTTACGGCTTCTGATTACCTCTTTGGTATTTTCAAAATATTTCTTGCTGAGAATAAAGCTTTATTCGTAGCAAAACAAAACAATGAAAAACAAAGACAAAATAAAAGTAGAAATGTTTGGGAATGGATCAAGAATATTGTTATCCTTGTTTGTTTGGTCTGGTTAATTGTACACGTAGCATAATCTAGAAAACCAAAATACAATTATTTTGAAAACTCCATTGGTACAGTGACTATATTTATAATCACTGGTATTTGTAGACGAATGTTAAACAAATTTATAGCATTATTATTAAAGACGAGAGAACGAACTCAACAAATATGAACTGTATTACCGAGGGATTCCCGTGCAAACAAATATATAAAGTGGGTAGGATTTTGTAAATGACCTCTTCTCCTTTGTGAAAAATCATACATAAATTTAGCCCTATGTTGAACTCTGTAATTTAAACATTACCATGTACAAGTTTAAGCTATAATAAACAAAACATTTTAAAACACAAATCAGAAATATGCCAAAAAATATATAGCACAGTTTATGTGGACAAGAAGCCCTTATTTCTAACTTGGATATTTAATAATCTATATACAAATACTTAGTTTTAAAATGAACCGACCACAAACTTGACTTTTTTCCATAAATGATATACGAATCGTAGAATATATAGATGTTTGATTGCTCAATAGATAACATTTATCATACATATACCCTTTGTTAATTGTTAAACTTACATATCTTGAAATGTAATTGAGTACACGTATAAAAGATACTAAATCTAGTGTTGTTTTTGTGTGTCCTAATGTTGTTTATGTCATTTATATAAATTTATTTCCTGTTTTTGGTGTGGTGTTTAGTTAATTTTTGGCAGGCAAATAAGTGCAGTGTACTTCATAGGTACATAAACAAACCACAAAGCCACTCTAACATTACATTAATAGATATGATCTTCTGACAATTGTTGTGGTCTAATATAAAACCAAGACCAGAAAATGTTATATCCGATGTTTGTTTCTGTATTTAACTATGGAGAAATGACAATCCGGATTGACAAGACAAAGCAGTATGGACCCATGCTACAAAGGAACAAAAATGGAGTTATATTTGATAAAACTACAAACAAGTAGTCTACCAGTTTTGTTGTTTATAAGACTTTCAAACTCGACAATTCACAAACAAACAGTTGCTTAGCTCAGTAGCTGTTGTTTTATAATGTACCGATTTTAGTAGGGTTCGCATTGCTCAAACTTGTGTTTTCTATGAAGTGTCTTAGATATCATTGTTAGAGGTATCGATTTTGATTCTTTCTACAATTTGTTTTATTGAATTTTGAAAATGTTCCGACAGTGTGGTATATTTTGTTTTTAATTTATTTGTGCCTTTCTGTTGGTCATTGTGTTTTCTGTCTGTCTTCGATATACGGCTTTTGGTTACCCCCGTGGTGTCTTCTCTTCAATTATCTTATAATTAAGCAACTGTATTCTCGTACACCTGTGTCACTTGATTGGCTGCTTTTCGTCAGCTTACATTTGTAAGTTAAGACTCTAATTTAAAGAATAAAGAGAATGTGGTATTAAAAGACAATATCGATAACAATAAAAATAAATCCTTGTTTTGAAAAGTTTCATATTCTACATAAATGTATATATTATATAATATAATGTAATTAATTTAACCAATAGTTTACACAAATCAGGTTACACTGAAAACATTGCTGCATTTAAGCAAAATACCCCGTTAAATAAATGTGAACGACACATACATAAAGATGCTTCAATATTATACTGTTATTCTATTCTCCGCAAATGTCACTCACTTGATTGCTCCATTTTAACAATGTCAGTTGAATGGTAGTATTTGAAATTTGACGTCGATATGAGAAATCTTGTACATCAAATTAATTCAATATTAATTGAAAAATAGGAAACCTGTAATTTATCAGTTTAAATGTGGGTGGGTGGATGATCTGACACAGGAGAAACGTACAATGGGGTGGATATGATACAAATCGACAAAATCATTCAAGCGTGATATTAGCTATGAATGAAATGCACAATAAAATTGACATTAGTAAGTTGTACATCGTTTGTTTACGTGTATTCTTATTTGTATGGTAATTGGACAAATTACTGGAATGTCTCTTTTATTCTGACAATCAGATAAAATAGATTATATTTCAACGTAGTAAATTGTACATATCAGATCTCCATTACACAACAATGTACGATTGAACATTTTAAAGAAATACGAATCTTTGCATGTCTCTTCCATAGCCGCCTTTGACATGTGAAGTAAGTTATTGATTGTCCTTTCGGTTTTCTCTAAAGTTTATGTGATAAAAATTATTACTTACCCGGTACCTATATTTTTAATGAAAAGTTTTAATCGGAACTAATTATTATAAGATTAACATATACACAAATCAAACGGCCGTATACAAGGAGTTGATTAACACGTTGTGTGTAGAAATCATGTGAATACTGCATTGTTTAATGACTTTTTATTTTATCTAATGTTCAGATGTCATGGTAACTAAATATATTCATATGTCCATAATAAATAGATTTATGCAATATTGTCACGTCATCTATGCATAAATCATTAAAAGTCAAATGAAATATATTTAATAATTCATCTGTCTTGAATTGCCACATGCAGTATGTTGCGTGGTGGCAATAAGTGGCAATTTAGAACTGTTCGATTTGAACAACTTGATTTTAATTATTAAAAATTATTACAATGCTTTAGGTAACGTAATAGAAAATAGTTTAAGTGAATTGTAAATAAGGGTAATAACCAAATTACCGAACTCCGACCAATCTTACAAAGGCAAAGTCAAAACTCATAAGTATATAAACAGACACAATCAGTCAACAACCGGAAAACTGTGAAAACCGTAATAACCCTGACTGGGTACAGGCATTTCTAAAGAAATGGTGGGTTGAATCAGATTTTAAAGCGCCCGCTTTCATTACGGCTCAAAGGTTCCGGATGTCACTATAACAGTATTTATAACAATACTGGAACAAAATAGGTAAAATAGTTGTCAAAGCAGTATCAAATTAAGTGAAGTAAATGTCAAAAACACTGAATTGTAAGCTATATTTGAATATATTAAACAAAACACAATGTGACGAAACAATGTTCAGAGTTTATATTTTGCATCACTACCAACGTTGGTCATTGGGAGCACGTTGTTTCTTAGGTAACAAATAACATATTGATTTCAATGTTACAAAACAAACAAAGAATCTTATTGAGAAATTAGTTCTTGAAAATGTCCTATACGCAGTGAAAAGCAGTTAGAGTTACAAATAACACAAAGCCATACCAAAAGCTACAGAATGAAAAACAAAACTCAGAACTTCGGAAATAAATAAATAAATAAATAAATAAATAAATAAATAAATAAATAAATAAATAAATAAATAAATAAATAAATAGATAAATAAATAAATAAATAAATAAATAAATAAATGAATAAATAAATAAATAAATAAATAAATAAATAATATAAAATCAATCTTGCAATGCTGCTAAAGAAATTCACAAGCATAGGTATTCTACGTTCTCTGAAATGTATTTTCATATTTCGCTATTCCTTTTTCACATAATTGTTAAATGAATATGTGTACTATATTGTAAAATTAAATACCAAGGTTAGCACTTAAATGATTGTTGTATTCGCTAAATGTATCATTTAAGATGAAAAATGTGTGAACACCATGATATTCTAGGGTGTCTTTCTTGCTTCAATTCCTTTCACGAAACATTTTCCATTGCAGGCCATAGCGGAGTAAATCAACTAGGTGGTGTTTTTGTCAATGGCCGACCACTTCCGGATTCTACAAGGCAACGAATTGTTGAACTTGCCCATAGTGGCGCTAGGCCATGTGACATTTCTAGAATTCTTCAAGTGTCAAATGGGTGTGTTAGTAAAATACTTGGACGTTACTATGAAACGGGGTCAATTCGCCCACGGGCAATAGGAGGCAGCAAACCCAGGGTGGCAACTAATGACGTTGTTGGAAAAATTGCTCAATACAAACGCGAGTGTCCATCAATATTCGCATGGGAAATTAGAGATCGTCTGCTATCAGAAGGATGCTGTAACCAAGATACCATTCCTAGTGTAAGTACTACATTATTTTCGTCTATCGTCTTCTCTCATTCTTCTTTTCATTCACTTTAAATCAGATATCGTTGGGAAGATTTTAATCTCATTAAAAACTCAAAGTGCATTAGTGTTTCCTTTTATTTTCTGTCTTTCTCTGGAATTGAGGTATTCGAATAAGATCGGGTTCATGGTACTTCTTTTACATCTACCTGTATTGATATCAATAACCTCTCACTACTGAACTTGTCAAGGTGATAGAAGGGTCTATTCGATATGATCTCATGTTGTACAGTTTTTAAGTTATGGAAGTTGTAATTAAAATTATATGCTTGTTATATCATGCTTAAAAAAATATTTTCTGTATAGCCGAAAGCAGAAATTAAAATAAAAAGATACATCTAATATAGCATGTTAATTAGATTAGGAAGATTGGTGATTCGGAATGGCTTTCTAATATATATAATGTTGTAAATAGAGTTATATGGTCCTTGGTTACACAATTGTTTATACCAACACCATTTGAGTTGTGTGCAGATAGTTAAGAGAGACTGTCCAATAAACATGGCTGCACATACTGATAAATAAAAAAGAAATCGACGCATTGTAAATAAGGGTAATAACAAAATTACAGAACTCCGAACAATCTTACAAAGGGAAAGTCAAAACTCGTAATTATATAAACAGACAAAATCAGTCAACAACCGGAAAACTGTGAAAACCGTAATGACCCTGACTTGGTACAGGCATTTAATATATGTCCAACTTAGACATATATTAAAATAAAGGAAACACGATCGTATTGCTGTTCTACAATTCCCAGTCATAGTAGCTTTCGTATGGAGTTGAACATTATAAACGATTTGAAGATACCAAACAGTGTAATCATAAGCCGTAAATCGAAGAAGGAGAGACAACACAATGGCTAAACAAATAAGAACAACAAAACACTACACAGAAAACTTAATATTGAACAACACGAACCACAATAAAACAGATCGGGTGTTTGAGGGATGAGGTTACTTTTCTCAGTTGCTTGTTGTGAACACAGGTGTCTGAGAAATGAAATAAATCTTACTCAGCTGTTTGTTTTAATGGTATGTACTTTCTATGCAAGCTATAATTGTCCTTTGTTATATTTTCAACACTCCAACACTAAATTTGTCTTATTAACATGTGACTGTGAGATCATGGACATCAATTAAAGCAATATACCTAAATTTCATTTTTACTAAGATTTTCTTCATATTTAATGATGCACACACCCATTTATGTACAATAAACCTCCAATTTTGCAATATATTTTTCCAAATCATTGACTTTCTGGTTTTATTCAAACATAATCTGTTTGAAGGAGAGTCATCTCCATATGGAACTTATTTTCAATTTTTTTGTATGCAATCAAAAAGAATATTTTATTCGTTATAAATGAACAGAAATTCAAAAAGAAATTGATTATTAATTTCCGCTTATGTATTAGATACAATTTAAATTTTTCTAAAGTTCAATAAAATGAAATTATATTTGTAATAAATTAAATAAATACATAAATAAAACAGCACGTGTTCTTAAATTCAAATATTGTTGTTTGTTTGGCAGAAAATGATACTTGACTTTTAATGGACATATTAAATCACATATCAAATAAAACTTGGTTATTGTAACATTTTTAATTCTTAAGATTATCATTTAAAGTCAAAAGATCTTAATATTTGGTTTATACGATAATTCTACAATTATACTGATAAAATGAAATCTTTAAATGTTTTAATATCATTTATTTTGCTTAAATTGTGAAACACATTTATTCGTTAAATTACTTTTTACACAATGAAGCTCAGCGGAAAGCCAAAGTTTATTTAACATGTTTGAGAAATCGAGCCCACCTCCCGGTGTTCTCATTCAATGATTCGTTGTTGTGTATCTGCTTTCATCCATCTGTTCACAAAGCAAACTTTAGATAGGAGAGATTGAGGTAAAATATTAAGGATACCAGTAATGTGTTTTTTACTCTTTAGAATTGATACCTCTTTTGATATTATTCTCCATGGCAATTGTGAATTATTTTGCAAAATTAGAAAGATATCAAATCAAATAGTTTATTTCAAAAATATTTAAAAAATCGAAAATATCATGCAAATGTCAGCAAAAATAATAATAGATAAATAAAATGGAAAAAAAAACACAAACAAACTAAAAATGCTACATGGTGAGTGCAGTTCCTTTAAATAAGTGAGAAACGATGAGAAGATGGATACCCCTAGGAATGCCGATCATAACCAAAAAAAAAAACATAGTTTAATAATGGTGGATTGTTCTTGGAGGGAACAAAAAATGGATTTGTTCATATATGCACTAGCTATTATCATTTAATTAGTAGAAAGTTCTTAACATTATATATATTTAATATACGACATTTATTTATTACTGAAATTTACCGTTCCTAAATAATGTAATTGTTATTAAAACTAAGACATAGGTGACGTGACCTTAGGCGAATTTGGCTATCCTCTGTAGGCTCTTTTACTGCTTCCAAAACTTATTTTATTAAATTATTTGATTTTCCAATATTTCGATTTTGAGCGTACCTGGGGAAGGTTGTTCCAGAAACGCGTCGTGCACACTAAATTAAATATCTACGTTTTTATTAAAACATTAATCTGTCTGCTATGTGATATACCCAGCCTGGATAGTATCAATGTCTTGTTGTTTTATTCTTAAAAAATAAAGATTAAATGATCTACATCCTTTGTGTACCTGTCATTGTTATATTTATCATCTGTCCATGTATATGTCAGCTGTCTAAAAATATAATCTTCAACTTGTTCATTATCTTCAACTTGTTCGTGATCCTCAACTTGTGCACTCGCCAAAATATTACTGAAATATTGCTGAAAGTGGTATTAAACACCATAATCCTCAACTTGTTCACAATCTTCAACTTTTTCACAATCTTCAACTTGTTCATAATGTTCAACTTGGTCATAATTTTCCACTTGCTCATATTATCTTGAACGCGATCAGTATTTGGTAGAAGCAACTGATTTAAGTTTAAACATACACCAACATTATTTTTTAAATATAAGATATCAAACTTGGAGAGGTTCATGTACAGTGCACGATGGTGTTTCACATTAACAGAGAACAATAGTAAAATGCTAATTAATTTCAATAGGCGAAAAGGTCATTTGTGCTTAATTTCACATTTTTTGTTCTGTTTTCGATTGCCTTTTGTGAAAATTGATGCATCTGAAAAATCTCACTATAATATCTCAAAAAATCAAATTTGCAAGCGAAATCTATTATCACGAAAGTAATTTAGGACAGAAATAAAAAAAGAACATCCTTGACTTATGCCGCTCGAATAAATTTTAAATAATGACCAAATTAGCCTTAATAGAAGGTTTAATTTTCCTTATGATAAATCTTTTTGCAAACTCATATTGAAACTTCCATTTGATTAAAGATCACTCAAGACACTCTTTGTAGGATATGGTCGGCGAGTTATTCTCAGGGTACTAAAATCACCAGCCTCTCGAAATATTGTAATATGCTATCTTTAAAATCCGATAATAACCGCTTTCAATGCACTTTGTTCAAGTATCGGGTCTGCACTGCTCGCTTTAAACCATATGGACATTGTGTTTGATGAATTCGTCTCTCGTCTTGTCACTTCGTCATCATAGAGTCATGACAGAAGCTAGAGGATATCACCACTAAAGAATGTTTTCACCCAGTAATTGCAAAGTAAATATTGAAAGTAAACATCCCTCTTACAAATAACAAAACTAAACGTTTAACTTACGGTAATAACTTTCGTTAGAAAACAGAAAATTAACTCTTTTACAAGAAGATGTTGAAGTGTGTAAAGAACTTGTGTCAACAAAATCAAGTAAGATACACGTGTACGTATTTAAACAAGTTGTTTAGACAGTGGTAGAAATGATCTTAGAAATAAAGCTGAAATAAACCACAAACTAATATTTATATCCTTGTTCTTCTTCATTTCACTTTTTTTGTAATATTTTTTCATTGATAAAATGAAACACAGATAAAAATACACTGTCAGAAGTGTTCCCATATCTAATTAAAAATCATAGAGACAGGGGTAATAACGTTACTCATAACTCGTATTCCCATGGCCGTTCACTTTCCTTGCTTGGTACAGATGCTTAAATTATTTGAGGCGGGGTTAAACTAGTTATTTGGGTTGAAACGTATCATGCCTGAAGTTAACATTTCTGCATACAGAATCTGTTTATTACATGTTCGAGTTATTAACACAATATTTACAACATGTTTGCATGTGTTATATCGATACAAGTTTTATGTGTTATATCGATACAAGTTTTCAAATCAAGAACATTTTGTTTTTTGGTATTTGCTAATTATTAAATAACATTGATTTCTCCCTTTGCCTATAATCTTGGTTATTCTTTTATTGTCTGAAGCACATTCCATTCTGTATTATTATTCTGTATTATTATTCTGTATTATTATTCGTTCACATTTTGAGGTTTTATTGATAGTAAAATTATATTTATTATATATAATTGGTATTTACTCTGAATAAATGATCATCATGAGAAAATCTAGAAAACCTTTTATCTTCTACTGCCATATACAGATCTAAACACTTCCTTCATATTCATCTATAGGCCATTTCGTCTGGTTGGATTAATTAGTTCTGACACATCTGTGCTGCCATAGTACAGAATCTGATTTCGTTTGCATGGTCGCACAAATTCAACTACTAATCGTTCAACCTATCATATTTGCATTTTTCATCGAATTTGATTTCCCCATCTTGTTAAATGTTCAAGCCCTCGACAACCATGCATATATCGACAAAAAAACTCGAACGCATAACACAATTGCATGAATCAAAAATGAACTCTTGTATTGGTTTCAGATAAAAATGGCGCCACTATTGAAACAAATTTGTTAAGCGCTCACTAACAAAAGAATTAACATGAAAGAGTGAAATCGACAATGAAAGCTACATAGGTGATGTACTCATTGTGTCTTTCATGTTTGTAGTTTTTTTTAAACAAGAGAAAGCCAATAAATTAACTAAGAAATGAACAATTTAACATTTGTATTGTTGATCTCTAAGTGTGTATCCAATGTTGTCATTTTCTCTGGATTTCCCATTCTTGATTGCCCCTTCGGTTTTCTCTAACGTTTATTTAGAACTGGTCTATGCAAAAAAAACTACAATAGTTTAAAAAATGAGGGAAATTGTGAAAAGAAAATTTAATGAGTGATGGTCAAACATTCCACCAGTATCAACAAAACAAACAAATAAACAGTGATGGTCAAACATTCCACCAGTATCAACAAAACAAACAAATAAACAGTGATGGTCAAACATTCCACGTGTATCAACAAAACAAACAAATAAACAGTGATGGTCAAACATTCCACCAGTATCAACAAAACAAACAAATAAACAGTGATGGTCAAATATTCCACCAGTATCAACAAAATAAACAAATAAACATTGATGGTCAAACATTCCACCAGTAACAATAAAACAAACAAATAAACAGTGATGGTCAAACATTCCACCAGTATCAACGAAACAAACAAATAAACAGTGATGGTCAAACATTCCACCAGAATCAACAAAACAAACAAATAAACAGTGATGGTCAAACATTCCACCAGTATCAACAAAACAAACAAATAATCAGTGATGATCAAATATTCCACCAGTATCAACAAAACAAACAAATAAACAGTGATGGTCAAACATTCCACCAGTATCAACAAAACAAACAAATAAACAGTGATGGTCAAACATTCCACCAGTATCAACGAAACAAACAAATAAACAGTGATGGTCAAACATTCCACCAGTATCAACAAAACAAACAAATAAACAGTGATGGTCAAACATTCCACCAGCATCAACAAAACAAACAAATAGACAATGATGGTCAAACATTCCACCAGCATCAACAAAACAAACAAATAAACAGTGATGGTCAAACATTCCACCAGTATCATCAAAACAAACAAATAAACAGTGATGGTCAAACATTCCACCAGTATCAATAAAACAAACAAATAAACAATGATGGTCAAACATTCCACCAGTATCAACAAAACAAACCAATACACAGTGATGGTCAAACATTCCACCAGCATCAACAAATCAAACAAATAAACAGTGATGGTCAAACATTCCACCAGTATCAACAAAACAAACAAATAAACAGTGATGGTCAAACATTCCACCAGAATCAACAAAACAAACAAATAAACAGTGATGGTAAAACATTCCACCAGTATCAACAAAACAAACAAATAAACAGTGATGGTCAAACATTCCACCAGTATCAACGAAACAAACAAATAAACAGCATTGGTCAAGCATTCCACCAGTATCAACAAAACAAATAAATAAACAGTGATGGTCAAATATTCCACCAGAATCAACAAAACAAACAAATAAACAGTGATGGTCAAACATTCCACCAGTATCAACAAAACAAACAAATAAACAGTGATGGTCAAACATTCCACCAGTATCAACGAAACAAACAAATAAACAGTGGTGGTCAAGCATTCCACCAGTATCAACAAAACAAACAAATAAACAGTGATGGTCAAATATTCCACCAGTATCAACAAAACAAAAAAATAAACAGTGATGGTCAAACATTCCACCAGTATCAACAAAACAAACAAATAAACAATGATGGTCAAACATTCCACCAGTATCAACAAAACAAACAATTAAACAATGATGGTCAAACATTCCACCAGTATCAACAAAACAAACAAATAAACAGTGATGGTCAAACATTCCACCAGTATCAACAAAGCAAACAAATAAACAGTGATGGTCAAATATTCCACCAGTATCAACAAAACAAACAAATAAACAGTGATGGTCAAATATTCCACCAGTATCAACAAAACAAACAAATAAACAGTGATGGTCAAACATTCCACCAGAATCAACAAAACAAACAATTAAACAGTGATGGTCAAACATTCCACCAGTATCAACAAAACAAACAAATAAACAGTGATGGTCAAACATTCCACCAGTATCAACAAAGCAAACAAATAAACAGTGATGGTCAAATATTCCACCAGTATCAACAAAACAAACAAATAAACAATGATGGTCAAACATTCCACCAGTATCAACAAAACAAACAAATAAACAATGATGGTCAAACATTCCACCAGTATCAACAAAACAAACAATTAAACAGTGATGGTCAAACATTCCACCAGTATCAACAAAACAAACAAATAAACAGTGATGGTCAAACATTCCACCAGTATCAACAAAGCAAACAAATAAACAGTGATGGTCAAATATTCCACCAGTATCAACAAAACAAACAAATAAACAGTAATGGTCAAAAATTACACCAGTATCAACAAAGCAAACAATTAATTTTCTTCTTAGCATACATAATATTTAAGAATTCGGCATTAGATAATGATGATTTCCACCAATGTTAAAAAAAACAAAAAAGCATGCCGCCTACGACACAGACACACACATATATATGTGTATATTGTATATTGGAGGTTCGTGTAATGCGCCAGATTGATAATTTGTTTCTTGTCCCGTTCCAAATTGATAGGTTCATGTATGTTTGTGCTTTCTATCCTGTGCCAAATTTGATTCGTTGATCTGTGTTTGTACTTCGTTTCCTGTGAAAAATGAGTGTGTTTTTTAATGTTTCATATCTTGTGCAAAATCGGTTTGCTGTTTTTCTTGTCTTGTATCAAACTGATGTATTGTGTTATGTTTGTATTTTTATACATGTGTTTTAGGTTTGTATTTTTATACATGTGTTTTAGGTTTGTATTTTTATACATGTGTTTTAGGTTTGTATTTTTATACATGTGTTTTAGGTTTGTATTTTTATACATGTGTTTTAGGTTTGTATTTTTATACATGTGTTTTAGGTTTGTATTTTTATACATGTGTTTTAGGTTTGTATTTTTATACATGTGTTTTAGGTTTGTATTTTTATACATGTGTTTTAGGTTTGTATTTTTATACATGTGTGTTATGTTTGTATTTTTATACATGTGTTTTAGGTTTGTATTTTTATACATGTGTGTTATGTTTGTATTTTTATACATGTGTTTTAGGTTTGTATTTTTATACATGTGTTTTAGGTTTGTATTTTTATACATGTGTTTTAGGTTTGTATTTTTATACATGTGTTCTAGGTTTGTATTTTTATACATGTGTTTTAGGTTTGAGCTTGTTGGTCTTTGCTTTAGGCTTGTGTTGTTTGTTCTCTTCAGAATTAATCTAATTCCATTTGTTTTGTCAGTAAGTGGTTTTTTTCATGATTCCATTTAAATGAAGTATTTGCTTTTATTTTCTCTACCAAATATATACTTTCTTCTACATTTGTGCAACGTTCATATTAGGATTTTGTGTGTGTGTGTATTTATGTGTGTGCTATTTTTGGCTATGTCATCTATTTTGCATATAACGTAGTCATTTTCATGTAAATTATATAATAGTAAATACACATATAGCGCTTAAACCTCTAAAATACATTGAAATATCTTTTCTCTTACCACAGAACATAGTGGTTATATACTTATATATACAATACTTGTGCACTGTCGAAGCATATAGGTAATATGTGTATGAGGCTTAGAAACGGGGGGGAAACGTTTACTGGACGATGATAAAAGTATTTGAAATAATTTTGTGAATGTATTTGAAAACAATATCCCCCGATGTGCCATGATGAGTTTGGTATATGTTCTATTTATAACTGACCAATATCAAAAAAAATATTGGGCAGGCTATATTGGTCGGTAAATACTGTCATTGCAGGATAAATATACATACTGATGTAGTCATATGTAGCCCCCTATAGTTAACTAGTACTATTAGAAATATAACACAATAAAAGTCATTTTCATATCCATTATATAATACACATATAGCATTTAAACCGCTAAAATATCTTGAAATATATTTTGGCTTACCAAAGAACGTAGTAGTTATCTATAGATATAGTTAACAAGCACTATTAGAGATATAGCACAATAAAAGTAGAATTAACGAACAATAGTGTAGTTACCTTTCGTGTCAAGAGACTTGTCATCCCATTAGACAAGTGGTATTTACTTCACGAATCAAATGTTTTTCATGTAACAACATTCAATGTAGCGAGCCATCAAAATAATTTGCCATTATTGACAAACTCGATTTGACAGGTCTAATCACTCTTCTCTTTTATTTCAAATCATTTAGATGTTAAGCATCGTACCTTGGCTTGGAATTACATTTAAAATCGAGTTTTTTTGTTAATGTTATTAAAGCGGTATTCTGATTGTCATTACACCTTTTAATCAATGTACATTGTTGTGTATTGAAGATTTAATGGCGGTATTAAGCATATTTTGAATCTATATTTGACTACTGCTGTATATTCTTAAGATTGTCGGTTTATATTTAGAAGTGTCTAATAAATAAACACCATACACAGTAATGTTAGCTTAATATAACATATAAACATTAAGAGGTTGGCTGTTGGGCCCACATACTAGCTTAACCCCGCCACTTATATTATTGAAAGCAGGAGAAGTGGTAATCATGTATAGGTGTGTTAGAAGTATCAAATTTGCCTGGGGTTTTTTTTGGGGGGGGGGGGGGTTTGGCATTTTTTATTAGAATTTGGAACTTTCCCGACGGTGTGGTTATGTTTTGCTTTTCATTTTATATTTTATTCTGCATCTACCTTTTGCAATGGGGTCCCAAAGCAAATAATTAGAAACCCCAATTTAAATATCTGACATGGAATAGGCCCTAACACATAAACTGCACAAATATACAACAAAATCCAGCTAGCAAATCTCCAGGAACATAATTTTAACATATAAATTTTACACTAACTGCTAAAATGTAATTTCTTTTAATTTCGGAAATGATTTATTATAAGTTTTTCTCATATAATATTTACAATACTTATACGTACCAGTTATTTTTTTTTACCGTTTTGAGGGGCTATAGAATGTCTCGTTTTATAAATATACACTCAGAACAAAGACAGTTAAAATCGATCTTACACACAGCCAAAATATCAATCCGTCTAGAGCTACAATACATTAGTTTTAAAATATTTCCTAACAAAACAATTTATGTAGGTTAATGTGTTGTATAATTATTTTGTTTGAATTATGTATTATATCAGTGAAATCTTTGCTTTGAGAATTTTAAGATTTGTCCTAGCTTATATACACAAAGTTTTCCAATGTATGTTTTGTAGATAATTGTTTGTCCTTATGTCCTTTCTCTCTTTGCCATTGTGTTGTCTTTTCTTCTTAGATTTACGCCGGTTTCTGACTAACCCTATGGTATCTTCTTACGCCGGTTTCTGACTAACCCTGTGGTATCTTCTTACGCCGGTTTCTGACTAACCTTGTTGTATCTTCTTACGCCGGTTTCTGCCTAACCCTGTGGTATCTTCTTACGCCGGTTTCTGACTAACCCTGTGGTATCTTCTTACGCCGGTTTCTGACTAACCCTGTGGTATCTTCTTACGCCGGTTTCTGCCTAACCCTGTGGTATCTTCTTACGCAGGTTTCTGACTAACCCTGTGGTATCTTCAAATTTTTCCTATGTATTTTAAGCTGACGAGTGTTTAATATCATTATGTATAATGTTCAAGATTATAGCGTTCTTTATAATAACACTGTTCGTCCCATTATAGATGAGGTTTGCACTTTATTCACATTTGAAAAGCCTATGCATTTCACTAAAAAGGGTGGTTTTGGCCTATAATACTAGTTTAACCTCGATGCTTGTTATATGTCAAAAATATTTTTTTATCAATGTGTGACGTAAAAGAGTCTTTGACATTTACTTCACTGAATTTGGTACTGCTTTGACAACTATTTTACCTATTTTGTTCCAGTATTGTTGTAAATACTGTTATAGTGACAACCGGAACCTTTGAGCCGTAATGAAAGTGGGAGGTTTGGCGCTTTAAAATCTGATTCAACCCACCATTTCATTAGAAATGCCTGTACCAAGTCAGGGTCATTACGGTTTTCACAGTTTTCCGGTTGTTGACTGATTTTGTCTGTTTATATAATTATGAGTTTTTACTTTCCCTTTGTAAGATTGTTCGGAGTTCTGTAATTTTGTTACTACCCTTATTGAAGGGCTTGAACCAAGCCAGGAAAGTACATGGTCATGTATGTGTGTGTTAGGAGTATCGATTTTGCCTCTTTCTAAGATTTATCTATTGGATTTTGGAACTTTTCTGACAGTCCACAGTCTGGTATTTTTTTTAATTTTCATTTTACCATTAAACAAATCATTATATTGGCCACACAAATCATAAATGTCTACTAGAAATGACATGTATAAATGATATTGCCTCAATATTAGATATGTATTGATCTGAGGGAAAGCGGAAATTGTACACTCATTATTATTGCAAATAGGTATACGTTTTATTAGATGACCTACGGTCATTTTACTCAACACTATATCGTGATCGACAGTAAAGTGTGGCTTTAAATGGTTAACTTGTCATGAAATGAATTGCCTTAATTAATTCAGATTACAGCCCGTGTATAGTTATTGTAGTAAATTAATTAAGACTGTTGTTGAAAATATAATTCTGACCAACACGTGACAGTTTCCATTCAATTTCTTGTGACTAGCCAATCATATTGCAAGTACATTATATGAAAAATAGGGTTTGGTTTGTTGAATTATTATCGCTTTACTATAAATAGATGTTAGAGAATACTGAACGGTCAATCAAAAACGGATAATCCAGAGAAACTGGCAACATAGGGTACACAAGACGAAGACAAACAAAACAAAAACACAACACAATATGTGTTGGACACCACTAATACCTCCATACATAGAAACACCCTGACATATTACCAGTATACTATGTCCTCTTAACATAATAGAACAATGTAGTCATGCTATGTGTTGCTGGAAATATGGATAGAAAAAATATCAAGGGCGTAACATTTAATATGTTTTAATATCGATTTATGGCAATCTACATTATGCCTCTATAAATGGGTCATTATAATGCTTGGTTAATTGATATATAGGTTTGAATATTATATACACTGAACATTTATATCGAGCAATTAAATGTATTTTTATATATCAATAAATACATTTTGATTTATTGGGTAAATTCGGTAAATTCAATATTTCCGATTTTTCGATCAGCCGAATTGAATTTAGCATTTTACAAGAAAAATTTGAAGATGCCAAAGGGGAAATGGGAAGCTCTAATTGTAAAGGAGTGACAATCAGATGTCTAAAAAGAAAAAGAATAGAACAACATAGCACTACAAAAAGGCTAAATATTGATCAACATCAATACCACAATAAAAAAAAAGCCGAGAGGTGAACTCATGTGCTCAAGCTAACCACAATTTACCATACGGAACCATTGGCTCAGTAGCTTCCCTGTTAGCTACAACTTTCTATCTAGGAAATCATGATAAGAAGCACAAGCTCTGTAAATATCGTATCAACTGAGAGAGATATACCCTATATTTAGGTGCTGCTGGAATGGTGCTACATATGAATGGAAAGTTTATAAGGAGAAAATTGAAGCAGACCTGTGGTATTGTGTTATTACAAATTCAATGGGCTAGATGCGATCAATATAATCACTGAAATCAAAAGATCGGGCTAGTTTCTGTACGTACTTATCTTGAGAAGCCCCTACATGGAAACGGGTTGTCTTTGGAAAATATTTTTTATTTAGTCTTTTTTCGCACGGTTGTTCGTTTTGTTGAAATTTATAGAATTGGTGACAATCTCTGTTCGAACGTCTTGTCATAATTCATATCTCGCTAGATTTTCTCCCTTTTCTTTGATAAGTTGTTCTCTACATAAATGACAATTATTTTATTTGTTTTTTTATTTCACAAATGTACAATACATCAATATGCATAGTAAATCATCATTGTATAGAATTATTCATTGTCTATATATTCTTCTTTTACTTGTGTAGGTTTCATCCATTAATCGAGTACTTCGCAATCTGGCTAGTGAAAACCAGAAGTTTATGGGACAAAGTGCCATGTATGATAAATTAGGACTTATAAATGGTCAGGCCTGGCACCGACCAAATCCTTGGTACGCATCTAATATGCACGGAATGCCAGGAATTCATACTCCATCAGTGTACCCATCACACCAGAGCACAACTAGCAACATAGACAAGAAAAGTGAGTAGGAAATATTTCTTTGTGTGAAATTATAGTCGTGAGATATAAGGTTTTTTCAATAATGTGAATTCATCATTAATTGTTTTTTATATCAAATTTCGTGGATTTTGAGGAAAGTCTATCACACCAAATTAGGAATTCAACTACATACATATGTACTGACCATAACATGAGATACACGAATTTACATATCATGTTATGCTTATCATCTTATTAGTACTTATGTCATTCGTATAGTTCATATGTTTACATCCTTTTCTCTGTGATTCGGTACGTGAATCATAGAAGTCAGTATTCGAATCATTTAGTTTTCTGGATTGAATAAAGCAACATATAAGAAAAAAATTATTTTATTATCAAAATCAATATTTTGGTTAAACCATTTTTTTTTTTGTGGTAGGAAATTATATTATCATCTGGAGTGGTTAGTTTTGAGAACACACCATACCATTAAAATGTAACCGTCGTTTTAGATGCACTTAACTAGGTGCTTTTTATATTTACCTCTATAATTTCTTTGTAGAAAAATGTTATTTAAAACAAATTGATATTTTGTCACGTTTCTATATTAAAAACTACAATGCTAATACTTCTGAAGTACAAAGAAGAAAATGCAACAAATTTCATTATTTGCATAAAAACGTTTTAATCTAATTTTCGTTTTTTTCTTCTTCAAATTTTAATGTAATTTAGATTGTAATATAATATATAAGAATGACATTATAATCACTAAGTCCTACATAATAAGTGTTATATTTTAATACATGTAAATCGTTCATTATTTATATTTTTGAAGATTTTCTAACACGTGTTTTCAATGGTGGTTTTTATGACCATGGGACTGTCAGAAAAATAAAAAGAACATCAATTTAATTCAAATTTTATTAGTGCGGTTTACTGACAAGTTATCGGATTATAGATAAAAGTGATTTTCAGGAGAAAGTTTTTGATATAAAATGTTTGACAAAGCCTTTAAATCCTTTTTATTAAGGATCGAAAAAGGTCATGTTAACATATAGATACATTGTTGATATTGTTTGCTATTCTTGAACGTTATTTGTGGTTTGATTTCTCTCAAACTCTAATTTTTTATTTGGTTTTCCAATCTTTCGATGTTGAGTGTACCTGATGAAGGTTATTCCAGAAACGCGTCGTGCGCACTCAATTTGATATCTACGTTTTTATCTTTAGTATGTGTATCTAGTAGTTAAGGTTGGAATTTCTGAAAAATCAAGACATTGGTGAATACATTCAGTGGAAACTATTTTTTCAAAAATTAACTTAGACTCATGCAACTATCAATTCTTGTTTCTTTGATCTAAGCGACCATTCCTTTTTTTTTTCTTTGCATGTTGTCAGCGACCAGAGCATGATAAAATTAACATTGATCTGAAAATTTAATGATGTTAAAATACACGCGATAAACATGTATACTTTTTATTATGAAATATTTGAAACGGATGCAGAATATTTCCCACAATGCATTGGTCTGACAAAAGGTGTCAAGTCTCATTTGTATAATTGGCCCATCTAATATTTAAGAATGTCACTCAAAATGCTTCCTAAGTAATATTTAACTTGCTCAGGATCTGCATTAAAGGTGTTAAAACATCAAGACATCACCACTGTTTGGGGTAGTCCTCTTAACACCTTTTAAAGTTTTTCTAAATATTTTTCTTTCTATGGGGCTAACTTGGTGTAGCAAAGTCTTCCGCCCTTTCAAACACATCAAGCATAAGTCATCACAGTTTGAATTCACCAGTCAATATATCTATGGAATGTGTGAAACATTTTACACACAATCAGTAATAAAAGAATTAGATTCATATAAAGTTATGTAAAATTGATATAGAGTATCTCTGTAATGAACATTACTAACCACGATTGGACACCAGAAACGTCATTATTCATTTTTCATATTTAGTCTTGCTTTCTTGTTACATTAACAATACATGTTCAGTGAAGCATACAAATTAATATTAATGCGCGATACCATAGCGCGTTTTAATCCAACTTCAAAGCTTAGTTATAAAAGTGAGGTTCAAATCGTGCTGAGATATTATACTCTTCCTTCCCTTCTCCTGCATTCAATGGTGTTCAAGATTAAATACAATATGACGGCCATTGTAATGTATGCTTAGATTAGGCTATATATCTTACAATTTACAACTGTATACAAAATTACATTTTAATATGAGTCGGAAATGTAGCAAATATATGCAGAATCAATAGAGAATTAAGCTCTAAGCCCCTCAAATATACATTTAATTTTCCCTAACAATAGATATTTGACGTTTTTATTATTCATACATTTCAAAGTTATCCCTTATAACTATGAAGATCTCGACAACAATACGAACCTCTGTATATTTGATATTCACCAAAATAATCCAAGTGAAATAATATTTTCATAAAAGAGCTTACATTTTAACATAACAGTTGTCTTATAATAATTTTCTTGCAACTTTGAAAACAATCTCTATTTTGGTGATAAGATGTCATTCACACCCATTCATATCAATGCAAAAATTCCGCATGATGGAAAACTGATTAATATGGTTCAGACTGGTTCTTAACGAAAATCAGACTAAATCATCGACCTATTAAGATGGTAGATACACACCCATATTTAGGAGAATTTTCCAATTCGATGCATGCAGAAGTCAGTCTGCTTACGAGAATCAGTCTTTTAGATATCATTTGGGTTTCCATCGATAAAAATTCTAAGCCTTGTGGCAAGTCTGTATTATAGAGTAATTACGGTCCTAAAACCAAGCATTAAAATCTAAATTCCTTACAATTGATAATAGTGTGAGTAGTGCAAATGATAGAGCACAAATAATTTAAGTAATTGTGGTTTAGAGGGCCGTTGTTCAGAATTTAATTTGCTGTAGTTTTTTCTTTGATTTGCGTGCATAGGACAGATCATTTGTCTAGATTTTTTTTTCTAGGAAAATAAGAAAAAACTATCTTAATCACCACCGTCTTTGAAGGATTTTTGATAAATCAGAGTTAATGAAGTAGAATTAAAACGTCTGTCTTTAAACTTAGTGTCCTTGACATTATGTCCTCTTCTGGAATGTTTTGCATTTAATTCCTGCTTTTGTGTTCCAATCTGTGTTAGATTTTATATCTTTCTTATTTGGTCTCGAGTCACAAACGTCTTTTTTTTATGTCAAAAATAATCTTAACAACTGCTTTCACATTCAACATTAGAACGAAGATGTAAGGATGTAATATGTAAAATGTTAGCAATTATATTACATGACTGTGGTATTATTTATTTTATGAACAGCAACAACAACAATAATAATAATAATAATAATAATAATAATAATAAAAATAATAATAATTGCGTGTATAAATAGGTACCTCTAAGTATGCAAGATATATTCACAATATCTCGCATATTTTCCAAACTGTTCTTTTCTTTTGGCCGTTGTATTGTCTATCCTTCTTCGATTTACGCCTTCTGATTACAGCTTTGGTATCTTAGATTTACGCCTTCTGATTACAGCTTTGGTATCTTAGATTTACGCCTTCTGATTACAGCTTTGGTATCTTAGATTTACGCCTTCTGATTACAGCTTTGGTATCTTAGATTTACGCCTTCTGATTACAGCTTTGGTATCTTAGATTTACGCTTTCTGATTACAGCTTTGGTATCTTAGATTTACACCTTCTGATTACAGCTTTGGTATCTTAGATTTACGCCTTCTGATTACAGCTTTGGTATCTTAGATTTACACCTTCTGATTACAGCTTTGGTATCTTAGATTTACGCCTTCTGATTACAGCTTTGGTATCTTAGATTTACGCCTTCTGATTACAGCTTTGGTATCTTAGATTTACACCTTCTGATTACAGCTTTGGTATCTTAGATTTACACCTTCTGATTACAGCTTTGGTATCATAGATTTACGCCTTCTGATTACAGCTTTGGTATCTTAGATTTACGCCTTCTGATTACAGCTTTGGTATCTTAGATTTACGCCTTCTGATTACAGCTTTGGTATCTTAGATTTACGCTTTCTGATTACAGCTTTGGTATCTTAGATTTACACCTTCTGATTACAGCTATGGTATTTTAGATTTACGCCTTCTGATTACAGCTTTGGTATCTCAGATTGACGCCTTCTGATTGCAGCTTTGGTATCTTAGATTTACGCCTTCTGATTACAGCTTTGGCATCTTAGATTTACGCTTCTGATTACAGCTTTGGTATCTTTGATTTACGCCTTCTGATTACAGCTGTGGTATCTTAGATTTACGCCTTCTGATTACAACTTTGGTATCTTAGATTTACGCCTTCTGATTACAGCTTTGGTATCTTAGATTTACGCCTTCTGATTACAGCTTTGGTATCTTAGATTTACGCCTTCTGATTACAGCTTTGGTATCTTAGATTTACACCTTCTGATTACAGCTTTGGTATCTTAGATTTACACCTTCTGATTACAGCTTTGGTATCATAGATTTACGCCTTCTGATTACAGCTTTGGTATCTTAGATTTACGCCTTCTGATTACAGCTTTGGTATCTTAGATTTACGCCTTCTGATTACAGCTTTGGTATCTTAGATTTACGCTTTCTGATTACAGCTTTGGTATCTTAGATTTACGCCTTCTGATTACAGCTTTGGTATCTTTGATTTACGCCTTCTGATTACAGCTGTGGTATCTTAGATTTACGCCTTCTGATTACAGCTTTGGTATCTTAGATTTACGCCTTCTGATTACAGCTTTGGTATCTTAGATTTACGCCTTCTGATTACAGCTTTGGTATCTTTGATTTACGCCTTCTGATTACAGCTTTGGTATCTTAGATTTACGCCTTCTGATTACAGCTTTGGTATCTTAGATTTACGCCTTCTGATTACAGCTTTGGTATCTTAGATTTACGCCTTCTGATTACAGCTTTGGTATCTTAGATTTACGCCTTCTGATTACAGCTTTGGTATCTTAGATTTACGCCTTCTGATTACAGCTTTGGTACCTTCAAGCATCTCTTCTTTTACGTTTGTTGTGTTTTATCTGTTCTGCAACATTAAGGCGGCCAATAATACTTTTCAATAGATAAAACTGTTTTTGATGGAGTCGGTGATATTCCTCTTCTTAGTTGTTTGTGTTGTGATTTTGTGTTTCGTTTGTCTTTACTATATGTCTTGTGGCCGGTATTGCCTGTATCTCTCGATTGCAAATTCTTGATTACTCCTTTGATTCTTTCTAATGTGTATTTGTCAATTTACATCAACCAAAAAATACAAACACTATAGCTCTAATTTGTATTTTTTGTTTTGGTTATTTCAGTTTTGTGGTTGAATTTATTTTATTTTATTTGTTTTGCCTTAATAATCTAGTATTTCACACGATAGACATTTCCTCACCATTCTTAAATGTCATTAATAAGATTAATTTCATCCTTTTGTGATCTTGTCTTCTCACCAGAATACCTTCTTACTTTCAACAATATAACAAATAATCCCAAACGATGACTCTATTAAAATTTCTGTAACATTTTATTGTGCTTTGATGTGAAATTCTGGACAATATAAAGTGTAGAATGTGAATTAAACGATTTTATTTTAAGATTCAGACACTTCATCCTATTATAGGATGTAGTCACAAAGTCTGTATTCTCTTTATTCATATTCCTAATCCTGATAATATATAAATATAGTATATATTAAAAGATGGCCATTTACATATATTTTTTCTAACATCTAAAAATAAAAAGACTAGATAGTTTTATACTATATATTCACAGATGAACTTGTATGACATAAATAAATGAAAATAATATAAATATTATTAACACTAAGGTTCATCCCCCTCAGACATAGGCAGCCATAATCGTTTTTTTGGCTATCCTGTTTAGGTCCTTTGGTTTTCGTGCTCCTCATATGTTTTGAAATAATTTGGGTTTCCACTCATTTTCTTTCGGCGTTATCTGATGACGGTTATTCTAGAAATGACTAAATTAAAAAATTAGTAAATAGAATGGGTTTTTTTTAAATTGTTTTATATATATGTGCCTCTTTTATATGTCTCAATAAGAAATTAGTTAAACATGTGAAAACACTTTTAAACAAGTGATATGTTATGCTTTTTAGCTGTATAAGACCATATATAACAATATAAAATAGTAATGTTGAACCTAATGGTTGTTATATCAAATATATTGATTTGGTAGTATTTAAAATCTATAATTTGTATAACCTAAACACTCTTCTAACGATAATAGAACATGCAGCATATATAAGAAATAAAACCAACAAAATTGAATTATGCAGTAGAATCCATTTAGGAAGAACTTTATAATTTCACTATACAACTACTAACGGAGATTTATTTATTGGTTTGTGGGGGGAAATCAATTTAAAGTGGTTTTTCTAATATTTAAAACATCTGGATTTTAATAAAAAATTTAATTCAAATCTTTTGAAAAAATATTTTGGTTTTACTTTGAATGAAACAAACTAATTGGCGCCACGAATACTACAAAACTGTTAATCCTAGCAAAAATACTTGTGTGTCGGACATATTATACAAAACGGAAGTATTAAATACTTGAAAAATCAAAACAAAAGTTGGATAAGATGTCATACATTTTGTGATGATTCTTTATAAAAATGAGTAAATTCAGGCATATGGATTGTTGTTCAGTTGTTGATAGTAAAGCTTTAATATGTCAAAATGCAAAAATATTCAAATTGGCAGAGCCTAGCCAAACTTAACTCGATTTGTTCTACTCTATGTTGTACGAAAGATATCATTACAACGGGTACCATTGACGAAGGTTACCATGTATAGAAACACCGTAGCTGGCTTATTTTATGTGGGGGAGTTCATTTTTTCAAATCTTCTTTTTTTTTATATATCTTTCAATGCATCACTGATGTTGCTTTGTCAATCCATATTGTTTTTCTGTATTTCCCCTTTTTTATTTAAACATATGTTATTGTCAAATATATACAATAGGATTGAACACAATTGTACAACTTATATGAAGATCTCTGTTTTCCTTGTGATTTATGTGTCTTACTTCAATCTCTGATTAGTATTACACGTTCGTCGTATTAGTCAGACAAACCTGGAATCATAATATTAACTGAGCACTATATTTTAGCCGGCAATACTATAAAATATTATTATTATTTTATTTATAGCAAAGTCACACTTCCTCTTATTAATTTCAATATACATGTAATATCATAAGTCTACTATCATCTCTATTGTGCAAACAACAATAAAAGGAAATTAAGGCAAGCGTGGCGGAACTTATATTTTAAGTAAAGTAATAAATTGTTGTATATTTATCGCCTGAGGAATAGATGAATTAAATTTGTTCACTTGATCGACTTGTTCTCTCTAGCGTAAGAACTATTATGAATGAAACACAAGGTTTATAGAGTAAAGTTATCACGTGATTAAATACTTGTAAAACTGAAATCACATGTTGTTTAAATTGTTCAGAGTTTATTTAACGTATATTACTGGTTGTTTTTGTTTCTCATTTTGTTGTTGATTTCTTTTGTTATCTTATTTGTTTACTTTATTGTTTCATTATGAGTTGGTTTAGTAAGGAAACAATACAATTAAAATGTTTGAAAATAAAAACACGACGATCCCCTAAAACAGCAACAACCTTGGCAATCATTGGACACTTTGCTCGACATAATTACTGACCGTTTTATAATAAAATGAATGGAACACGTTCTCGTTTCTATTGTAAAAAATCAAACTCAAAACTAGAATTATTTACGTTGTAATCTATTCAATGATCATACTGAAAAAACATCCTCATTAAATTGTCCACTCCTAGTAATTTTACAGAGGTCTTCTAAGTACAAGTGAAGTGTAATCTGGTAATAATCGTCCATTGTTGAGGAATAAATAGAAGATTTTATGATACACAGAAAACATTGACCTCATCTAATTATACAGATACTGTTTCAATAGTATATATTTATATTTTTTATATTTTTGCAAGAGAGTGTATGCGTGTTTATAAAATGTCATATTCCAGGACAGAACATTTGCGTATGCGATACTGGGTTATTTTAACATTCAAAGAGTCTAAGAGTTGTTATTTAGAAGTATTGATGTAACGCATAATAGGACAGTGGCCATGAATAATGCCAATTTAAATAAAACATTGATGCAGCCACCAAGCAAATTTCTTTCTAAGTACAATACATACTAAACTTCAAACATCTGAACAACAATTACAAAGTATCTGTTTCTGAAACCATAGGTACAAATGTACTCTGATGAACCGACCGTCTCATAAGGGTAATAACAAAATTACCGAACTCCGAAAAAATCTAACAAAAGGAAAGTCAAAACTCATAAGTATATAAACAGACAAAATCAGTCAACAACCGGAAAACTGTGAAAACCGTAATGACCCTGACTTGGTACAGGTATTTCTAAAGAAACCGTAATGACCCTGACTTGGTACAGACATTTCTAAAGAAACCGTAATGACCCTGACTTGGTACAGACATTTCTAAAGAAACCGTAATGACCCTGACTTGGTACAGACATTTCTAAAGAAACCGTAATGACCCTGACTTGGTACAGACATTTCTAAAGAAACCGTAATGACCCTGACTTGGTACAGGCATTTCTAAAGAAACCGTAATGACCCTGACTTGGTACAGACATTTCTAAAGAAACCGTAATGACCCTGACTTGGTAAAGACATTTCTAAAGAAACCGTAATGACCCTGACTTGGTACAGACATTTCTAAAGAAACCGTAATGACCCTGACTTGGTACAGACATTTCTAAAGAAACCGTAATGACCCTGACTTGGTACAGACATTTCTAAAGAAACCGTAATGACCCTGACTTGGTACAGACATTTCTAAAGAAACCGTAATGACCCTGACTTGGTACAGACATTTCTAAAGAAACCGTAATGACCCTGACTTGGTACAGACATTTCTAAAGAAACCGTAATGACCCTGACTTGGTACAGACATTTCTAAAGAAACCGTAATGACCCGGACTTGGTACAGACATTTCTAAAGAAACCGTAATGACCCTGACTTGGTACAGACATTTCTAAAGAAACCGTAATGACCCTGACTTGGTACAGGCATTTCTAAAGAAACCGTAATGACCCTGACTTGGTACAGACATTTCTAAAGAAACCGTAATGACCCTGACTTGGTACAGACATTTCTAAAGAAACCGTAATGACCCTGACTTGGTACAGACATTTCTAAAGAAACCGTAATGACCCTGACTTGGTACAGGCATTTCTAAAGAAACCGTAATGACCCTGACTTGGTACAGACATTTCTAAAGAAACCGTAATGACCCTGACTTGGTACAGACATTTCTAAAGAAACCGTAATGACCCTGACTTGGTACAGACATTTCTAAAGAAACCGTAATGACCCTGACTAGGTACAGGCATTTCTAAAGAAACCGTAATGACCCTGACTTGGTAAAGACATTTCTAAAGAAACCGTAATGACCCTGACTTGGTACAGATATTTCTAAAGAAACCGTAATGACCCTGACTTGGTACAGACATTTCTAAAGAAATGGTGGATTGAATCATATGATGATAGTGGTACATAGTACCATAAAAACGTAGATATCAAATTAATTGCACACTACGTGTTCATGAAATAATCTTCATCGGGTACGCTCAAAATCAAAAGATTAAAAACCCTAAGAATAATTTAGAATTCTTTAAAATGCATCTAAAATTGTTAGTATGGTCTGGGCAAAGTTCGTCCGTAACACATTTGAAAGGAAACCAGAAAGAAGAATTTTTATATTGAAAACAAAAACGAAGTACTGTCAAATATATGTTGAAGTACATCGTTTGTGTCTTCACCGATATATTTCTGTTCAGATAATATAATACTGATATTAATTCAGATACTTTAAGCTCTGTGTTAAGTCCTGTGTTCTACTATTTTGTATCTAACTATATTAATACATTGCTAAGTTACAGATAATTATTTGCCTCTCTGGTAATTTTCGTGAATGATTACACCTTTTGTGAACAAGATTAAAAGACACCAGAATCACCTTGATTAATAAACATGTTTCAATCAGACTTGAAACGTAGATAATTGAATTAAAAACTATAATCGCTCTAGTCATTGATAAAAATATCGATTAATTAATCCGAAAACTACCAGAAATAACTATTGATTTCTAAATTAAGAGAAGGTTTTAAGTAGCAGTCATCAGCGAAACAACTACTTCAACAAAATTGTAAGAAAATACGGCAATCACTTTACATCTTTTTATCATCGGCCCAAAAAAGGAAATGATGCTCTAACTCTGTAGGATTGCAAGTTCCGGAAAAATAGCAGTCCTGGGCGGTCATTGATTCCTGATCCTTTGACTATTGTGAATTTGATAAAGAGTAAACTGCACCATGATCTCTATTAAATCAGCATTGAAGACATATTGCTCACTCCATTGGATAATAATAATAGCGCACGTGGGACAGGCTCTTTGATGTTAAGTGAAATTTTCTGTTGTAATTTTGATAGGAAAGAAAAGTGTATATTTATTGTGTATATTTTATAGTATTAATCATAACTAACTCAGACCAGCTTGTATGCGTATCGACCCACTGGGACTTAATACAAACTATTTTATTGATGTGGTTGGGCAGAATCAAAGCTCAGTGGCTGTTTGGTAACATTCCTAATAAATACAAATCAGATGAGGACAATTCCGTTGAACAGCTCATATTGAATCCTAAGCTCTTAATATCAAACAATTTCAATAAATATTGTTTATTTAATATGCATTTGGGTCATTTTAAAACCACACATTAACAATGTAAACTGGAATTTCAAAGAGATTTTCTCCGGTTAACGCGTGCAATGTAACGAGATAGAATCCCACAAACAAGTAACATTACATTAGTTGCACGTAAAACTCCCAAATGTTATATCAGTTGATTTTATAATGAAAATAAATGTAATATGTAGCACCTTTAACGGCTTGTGTCATCTTAATATGGCATAACTTAGTACCATTAGGTGCAAATACTAAAATATATGAGGAAAAAAAAACAAGGAAGATATAAATTACAATATTATTGTATAAAGAAATGTTGACAATTGTTTCTGTGGTGACATGCCTCCTGTATAATATTCAATTAAAATGTCAGTATATTTGATGTCAGGAATTCCTTCACCCGGCCCGTTGATTAACATAACGGGAGATCGACTGCATAATGCTTATAAGGATTTTAACCATTTGTAACCATTACCATAGAAACGGTTAATACAAAACTGTATTTTCTTACAGATATAGAGGGAGTACATTCCAGTTCTGAAAGTAACAACAGTGAAGGGCAAAATGGTGAGGCTGATGAACAGTTACGCATGCGTCTTAAAAGAAAACTACAACGCAATCGAACGTCTTTTACAGCGACGCAAATTGAAGCTTTAGAAAAAGGTAGAGTGAACTTAAAATAAACAATAATTTACATCAATATTTCAACATCGTTTGATTGCTTATTGAAACATTCCATTTCCTATTTATAAAACACTGTGTGGTGGTTTTTTTTTTTTTTAAAGAACAGGTTCTGGTTGAATGAAATAGATTCATTTTAATTAATATATTGTTTTGTTGTTCGCTTAGATTTCGTAGAGACCATTATGTACAGGTATATAATATAATAAAGCTCTCTCTGTGTATATCAATGTATAATGTGCTTCGTTTGTTTGTAGAATTTGAAAGAACGCACTATCCAGATGTTTTTGCGAGAGAACGTTTAGCACAGAAAATAGATTTACCCGAAGCACGAATTCAGGTAGGTAATCTTTATTTATGACATTTTATATATATATTTTTTTATTCAATACTATTAAAATAAACAGTAGATATCAAATGTAGTTCGCAGAACGCTTTTCTGGAATAACCGTCATCAGTTGACGCTCAATATCAAAAGATTGGAAAGTCAAATGACTTAAAGTTTTGGGAGCAATAAAACTAAAGGGTCTAAGCACAGATTTAAATTAAATTAAGATTTCTATCGACTATTAAGTAGTACTTCATTCTGTGGTCAGTTCCTTATCTTGGAGTTAGTTGAAGAATTTAATTGGAAATATAAAATAACGTTTGGAATATTTTTTGTCGTGTTATTGGATAGATTTCTGTGTAAGAAAAGTTTTGAAGATACCAAAGAGGGAATCAGAAGATACAAATCTAAGAAGAATAATAGAATATACAATGGCCGCCAAAAGTCAAAAAGACAAACAATGGTCTTCAAAACACAACACAGAAAACCGAAGATGACGTAATACACACAACACAGAAAAGTAAAGATGACGTAATACACACAACACAGAAAAGTAAAGATGACGTAATACACACAACACAGAAAACTGAAGATGGCGTAATGATAAATCCATAAAAAATACACTATACTGGAAATTTTAATTATGTGATGTGATATTTAAGCATTTGCGAAATTCAGAATTTTTTGTAATATTTTTCATCACTCTCTGTCTCTGTTTCTCTCTCTTTCTTGTGCCTCTACCATTTTCTTACTTTCTTTTTCCTCAACATATAGTTATGCCTCGTCTTGTGATTTAGTACACACTATGTCATCATTTTATATGTTTTCGTCAAAATCACCTGATTGCTTTTTAACGATGAACCATTTAGAAAGTCTTTAAATAGTTTTGTTTGTATATCCCAGGTTTGGTTTTCAAACAGAAGAGCAAAATGGCGACGGGAAGAAAAACTACGCAATCAAAGACGAGATATTCCAAATGGGGCACCACGACTTCCGGTAAATGGTAGCTTTCCAAATGGAATGTATCCATCATTGCATCAACCAATAGGAACAATGTCAGAGACATATAGGTATTTATTTTTAGGTAGTTTAAAACAAATTTTTGGGTATATTTTCATTACAAAATATTGCACTCTATTATCACTGTTGTATTGGGATGATTCGTAGATAAACTAGTTTTATATTTAATCAAATAAAATGAAAATAAAATATATTTCGTTAATGAATGTATATGTTTGTCTGTTTAATTGTTTTTAGAATGTTATATATGACAAATAAGCATAAGAATAATAGTTTTAAAATAAACATAGCAATAATAGTTTTATGTAAAGAAAGTTTGGCTTGGGATAGGCTCAAAATTGTGGCGGCGTTTAATCGGTATAGTTTTAGTTTACATTAGATATAGTTCCTTATTGCAGCAATTTATTATTACTTAATTGTTATTTTTCTTGTAGCTCTATGTCGATGCCCACCGCCAGTTACTCGTTATCTAATAACTTGTCGACAAATCCAGCTTGCCTACAGTCAAATAATTCCTCATCTTACTCCTGTATGATTCCAGGTAAATATCTTTTTATTGTTGTAGAAAACCATTTTTTAATGAAATATATCAGAGTTCAATAAAAATTTTAATTGATAAGATAAAGAAAAAGCAACAATTAGTGTATAATTTACTTCACCTGTAAGATATCAGGTAAATATTTGTTTTATTGAGACAAATATATGTTTGTCAACAAAATATATCAGAGTACATCAACCAATTACCAATGAATAAATAGTAAATACTCGAATGTTATCTATGTTCATCGACAGAATGCTATCCATTTAAGTTTTGTAAGGGACAAAGGGAGACAATGTACTATATCCCTGGTGGCTGACTCAGGGGAGATAAGTCAATTAGAGTGTCTCGTTATCATCGTGAGGAGTTTTATCATGCATATTCCTGTAACATGTAACTAATGAATAATCAGCTGATTTTTTTTTATTTTGCACATTGAATTTATGTCTTATGTGAATTAAGACGAAATGTGATTTAAACATAGTATTGTCATCATCCTTGATTGATCGATTGATGTTTAACGCCAGGTGATATTAGTTATTATGCATGACGATATTAACATGAATAAATCATCATGATTCATATCATATCATTCAATATTTTGACTATAGGTGTAATACCACTAAAGAATTCTCCATAGCCTTCTATGTTAAATAAAAAACAATTGAGCTTTCATACAGGATTCATCTTAAGTTTAATCTAAGTGACACTCATATCTCATGGAAGGGATACCTAATTGGAAGCTTAACTCCGAAAATCAACATACATTTAATGGCATATAAGAAAAAAACAGACAGTCTGAAGATGTCTACCGTCAAAAATCCTACTTTCACTTTCGATTTAACACAAATTCAGGTGGTTTCTTTCCAATGCAATCAATTTTTTATTTAAAACCACAAGGACATCAAATATGGGCATAAAATCATCCTAAAATATGTAGGTTTCTGCTGACATTCAGTATTTTGCAGTATCTAATAGGGTTTATTGTTTATCCAACAATGTAGGAATCCATTTTGTGTTTACGTAGTACGTTCTTTTCGACTGGTACCCATGTTTAGTGGTAGTACACCTATAAGCCCATCCGATGAAGGTTACTCTAGAAACGCGTCATGCGCACTTAAGTAGATATGTACATTTTAATCATGACCAAGACTGTTCATTTGATACATTGATGGTTCGTCCTAATGAATGTCATTACCGCTATGAATAGTAAACATTGTGTGTGTGTGTTCATACTGGTTATGAGATCAAACGAGAAAATGTAAATATGGTTAGATGTTAATTAGGTCATACCATACATTTTCTATCTTCTTTTTTATTTGAATGTTTTATATTTCAGAATACTCATCTAGAGGTTATGATCCGTTATCGCTAAGTTATTCCCGTCCATCATGCAATCCAGCTTCCGGTATGCAGAGTCAGTTAACGCACAGTTCTCATAATGGTGCATCAACGGGTATGTATTAGTGTTTATTAGGATTATACTGAGACCGAGTAAATCCACTTCACTATATGGTATTAAATGAAAAACAAAGCAAAGATCCCGGAATGTCGAAACATTCCCAAACTCCAAGAAGAAAATCCCAAAAAGAGGCAAAATTGATAATCTTAACACACAAATACATGACCGCTTATTATGTAGAAAATACAGTTGTATAAATAGCAAAATATCTCTAAACTTGTTTTGTATTTTGTTTTAGACTATTAAGGCTGATTATTAAAATTAATTATAGAGGAGTATTATAGAATTATTCATTTTCATGGCATGGAATCCGTGACTTAAAAATATCTTCAAGGTACAAAAAGTTAAAACGTAGAAAAACAGCCAGTCACGGAATACAATATTGATTAATTGACGAGATATCACTGCACATTATATAAGACCTTGACCAATATTTATATATGTTTTATTATCATTTTGGTCTTTTCTCTTCCAGGTCTTATATCACCGGGAGTTTCCGTTCCTATACAAGTTCCTGGTGGAGGACATCCAGATATGGGATCTCATATGGGCGCAATGACGTCACAATATTGGCCCAGATTGCAATGACGGTGACTTATTTAGTATATGTGATTAAATGTTGGAAATCCAGATTAGAAGTCTTGATATTGACTACCGAGCAAGTTGAGGATTGAGTTACGGTTCTTGTTTGACAGGACAGAATGGAATTTTACGGGACATACGATTGGCCAGTTTAGTGTGTATCAATGCCGTTGATGACAATGGACGTTGATAAGGAGGAAGAGATTCATAGTTAAATAAGCAAAACAAACTTTTTTTCATTGCCAGATATAGTGCTCAGGAAATACAACATTTTAGCGCTAATAGTGCTACATGAATATGCTAATTGTTTAGCACATGCTAGTTCACATACATTTTATAGCAATCACAAATCACGTGACTTAAGTAACAGTCACTAGATATGAAATCCAGTATATTAACTGTTAATTGTACATTGATTAATGTTAATTTTTACTTGGCTTTTACTTGTTGTTAATGGTTGTTGATCTGTACATCATATTTCTTACATATACCAACGTTAGCGTAAATTGCTTTCCCGGGGGTAGATTTTATAATGTAATTTTAATCACATTATTTTTATTTGGTTCATATTGAATACGAAATACACATATAGAGATAAAACTAATAAAATGAAAAATACAGAAAATACCACACTGTGGGAACAGTTCCAAGATTGAAGAAAAATCACAGAAAAGGGCAACATTGTAACCCATAACACACATATACATAACCGCTCACTTGTCTGGCTTGGTACAGGCACTTCAATAAGCAGTGGCAGGGTTAAACTAGCTTTAGTAGTACAAACCTTCCTCTTACTGAAATGAAGCAGTCATACAAGTGTTCTGCAAGTATGGTTTTCCTACATGATCAAAGTAGCTTCAACACCCTTTGGTTTTATTGCTTCCAAAACTTTAAGTTATTTGGCTTTCCACTCTTTCGATTTTGAGCATACTTGATGAATGTTATTCCAGAAAGGCGTCACGCACACTAAGCTTGATACCTACGTTTTTATTCAAATACTCGATGTTGGTTTTCATACAGTCTGTTTCAGCTTCAAACAATTGTCATTCAATATAATTTTTATTTTTTTTAACATTGCATTCATTTATACCTGAGATCATTAATGTTGGTGTAATCAACACCTCGTACAGAATAACGTTTTATAGACATATAATCAGTGTTAATCGAATTTTATTTTATTTTCTAGAAAAATTTGGAAAAACGCACAAATAATACGCAATAAATATTAGAAATTATGTGTTTGTTTAGATATTCGAATATATTCTGTTTCCTTTATACAAGAAATTAAAACAAAGGAAAATAAATCACTAAGCTATTTATTTAATTCTTAAAGCCTGCGAACTCGTTTTGGAGTAATCTAGCGATAAATGAGTTAAAAAGTAGATAATTATACACTATAAATTCTGTGTATTTAAAAAAAAGTATTTTGTAAAAAAATCATATCTATTTAAAGATATGGGTATAAACATTACATTTTATCCATAATTCGTAAAACAAACAACATATGTCTAAAATTATTTCGATTGAATAAATGTTGTGATACATGTTATTTGAAAGATGCATGGTAGTTTCATTTTTGAAGATCTCGACCTATTTACCTCGCTTAGCATTAGTGTTCATCCGCACAATTTTGAATTGTTTTTGCATTACATGTCATAAAAGTTGAGTAAATTAAATAAATAAATATTGATAACTAAAGTTAGCTGTGTACTTTATTTCCGGAAGATGATGATCTGTGTGGAAATGATATTGGTATGCATATATATTGAGGAAAGGTTATTTAACCACATGTAATGATATGCAAATATTGCCTTTAAGAAAGATAGCAACGAATGGGATCATTGCATGAACTACCAACATTGTATTATGTTTTAATCAAGAAAAATAGAACCATGCTTAAAAAGCTAAAAAAAAACATCATTACACCAAAGGTGCCAGTAGTGGAGCAGCTACTGAACACCTGACGTCACCTCCGGTTTCCAGTGGAGTTTGTTCTCCTAAATATTTGGATTTCTCTGTGGTGTGTTGTAGATCATTGTTTGCTCATTTAGGTCGTTGCACTGTATTTCTTTCGTCGATTACCTGCTTCTGACTATCCCTTTAGTATCTTCTGACTATCCCTTTAGTATCTTCTGACTATCCCTTTAGTATCTTCTGACTATCACTTTAGTATCTTCTGACTATCCCTTTAGTATCTTTTGACTATCCCTTTAGTAACTTCTGACTATCCCTTTAGTATCTTCTGACTATCCCTTTAGTATCTTCTGACTATCCATTTAGTATCTTCTGACTATCCCTTTAGTATATTCTGACTATCCCTTTAGTAACTTCTGACTATCCCTTTAGTAACTTCTGACTATCCCTTTAGTAACTTCTGACTATCCCTTTAGTATCTTCTGATTATCCCTTTAGTTTCTTCTGATTATCCCTTTAGTATCTTCTGACTACCCCTTTAGTATCTTCTGACTATCCCTTTAGTATATTCTGACTATCCCTTTAGTATCTTCTGATTATCCCTTTAGTATCTTATGACTACCCCTTTAGTATCTTCTGACTATCCCTTTAGTGTCTTCTGACTATCCCTTTAGTATCTTCTGACTATCCCTTTAGTATCTTCTGACTATCCCTTTAGTATCTTCTGACTATCCCTTTAGTATCTTCTGACTATCCCTTTAGTATCTTCTGATTATCCCTTTAGTATCTTCTGATTATCCCTTTAATATCTTCTGACTACCCCTTTAGTATCTTCTGACTATACCTTTAGTATCTTCTGACTATCCCTTTAGTATCTTCTGATTATCCCTTTAGTATCTTCTGATTATCCCTTTAGTATCTTCTGACTATCCCTTTAGTATCTTCTGATTATCCCTTAGTATCTTCTGAGTACCCCTTTAGTATCTTCTGACTACCCCTTTAGTGTCTTCTGACTATCCCTTTAGTATCTTCTGACTATCCCTTTAGTATCTTCTGCCTATCCCTTTAGTATCTTCTGACTATCCCATTAGTATCTTCTGATTATCCCTTTAGTATCTTCTGACTATCCCTTTAGTAACTTCTGACTATCCCTTTAGTATCTTCTGACTATCCCTTTAGTAACTTCTGACTATCGCTTTAGTATCTTCTGCCTATCCCTTTAATATCTTCTGACTATCCCTTTGGTATCTTCTGACTATCCCCTTAGTATCTTCTGACTATCCCTTTAGTATCTTCTGACTATCCCTTTAGTATCTTCTGACTATCCCTTTAGTAACTTCTGACTATCCCTTTAGTAACTTCTGACTACACCTTTAGTATCTTCTGACTATCCCTTTAGTATCTTCTGACTATACCTTTAGTAACTTCTGACTATCCCTTTCGTAACTTCTGACTATCCCTTTAGTAACTTCTGACTATCCCTTTAGTATCTTCTGACTATCCCTTTAGTAACTTCTGACTATCCCTTTAGTATCTTCTGACTATACCTTTAGTAACTTCTGACTATCCCTTTAGTATCTTCTGACTATGTCTTTGGTATCTTCTGACTATCCCTTTAGTATCTTCTGACTATTCCTTTAGTATCTTCTGACTATCCCTTTAGTATCTTCACACTTCTCTGACAACAATGTATAAAAACCTAAAATATGCTTCAATGCTTTATTTGCATAAAATCTACCCTTCAAAATCAACCAACTATAATGCAGTAGTACAATGTCAAACCAGAGAAGAACATGACATACAGTTATCATGATGGAATATAAGGAATATAGCAAACCATCATGATGACCAAAGTAACATATCACTTACAGCAACTCCACATTATTATACACACTCGGAAGTAATACAAACAGAATATTCAACAAGATAACTGTTCTAGCCTAGACAATAAGTCACCGTCAGTTTCCTTCCATCGTATGGTTTCTAGTTCTTCATGACGGAAATTCACCGGACACATGATGTCTAAACTAACATAAGATATGACTACAGAAAAACCAAAATACTGGATCTAAATATATCTTTATATACCATTTATGTCTTCGTTTATTGAATTGGGTGGTTTATTATTTGTACATATTTACATTCACGGTAATGAATTTATTAATCAACATGACCTAAGTTGAGAATTGGAGTCCCGCTCATGGCGAGGTGTACTCGATGCAACTTTATGTGATTAAAGTTTGTCAGTGACTTGCGGCAGATCGGTGGTTTTCTCCAGGTACTCTGGTTTCCTCTACCAATAAAACTGACCTCCACGATATAGCTGAAATATTGTTGAAAGTGGCGTTAAATACCATAGCCCACAGCCGATAGCCATAACCCACATGCTTTCTATGTCATATACCTGTACATCAGTACAACACATGGTTAGGCTAACCGTTACAAGAATATCACGGTAAGAACAAGAACAAATAGCAAGATATAAATTAATCATTGACTAGATCGCATGGGTACTACAAGACAGACCAATAAATGTATCTCACGGTTAAAACCAAAGAGACTTGCGATTCAATAAATCTCGAGCACAGTACAAGATACACTAAGTATTACATGGATCTCACAACAGTACTAGATAAACTAACCAATTAAAGAATTTCATTGTTAATAGAATATAAGCTGATCTCAACATGAGGAAAGGTTTGAAGATACCAAGGGGTAATCAGAAGCCTCAAATCTAAGAAGGACAGACAATGCAATGGCCAAATTAATGAAACAGGACATGGTTGGTTTACTTGCTCCCAAAGACTTTTAAACTATGTGTCTTACCAGTCGCTTGCCTGTGAACGTACTTGAAGGGTATTCCAGAAGCACGTCGTACGCACTAAATTAGATATCTACGTTTTAATTGACATGAGCATTATGTGAGGTATCAAAGACTATTGTGAACATTTGTGTTCATTTGTTTATACCGTGAGTCGAAATTGCAGAAATCCTGACTTAATCTTGATACATGATAGCTTTTGACATTCATGTTGTCCAAGATTATTGTGAGCATATATGTAGTCCTAGATATAACGTTAGCGGCATTCTGGCTATTCTATTAAGGCCCCATGGATTACTTGTTCCCTTTGCCATTCTATTAAGGCCCTATGGTTTACTTGCTCCCTTTGCTACTCTATTAAGGCCCTATGGTTTATTTTCTCCCTTGGCTACTCTATTAAGGCCCTATGGTTTACTTGCTCCCTTGGCTATTCTATTAAGGCCCTATGGTTTACTTTCTCCCTTGGCTACTCTATTAAGGCCCTATGGTTTACTTTCTCCCTTGGCTACTCTATTAAGGCCCTATGGTTTACTTTCTCCCTTGGCTACTCTATTAAGGCCCTATGGTTTACTTTCTCCCTTGGCTACTCTATTAAGGCCCTATGGTTTACTTTCTCCCTTGGCTACTCTATTAAGGCACTATGGTTTACTTTCTCCCTTGGCTACTCTATTAAGGCCCTACGGTTTACTTGCTCCCTTGGTTATTCTATTAAAGCCCTATGGTTTACTTGCTCCCTTGGCTATTCTATTAAGGCCCTATGGTTTACTTGCTCCCTTTGTTATTCTATTAAGGCCCTATGGTTTACTTTCTCCCTTGGCTACTCTATTAAGGCACTATGGTTTACTTTCTCCCTTGGCTATTCTATTAAGGCCCTATGGTTTACTTTCTCCCTTGGCTACTCTATTAAGGCCCTATGGTTTACTTTCTCCCTTGGCTACTCTATTAAGGCCCTATGGTTTACTTGCTCCCTTGGCTACTCTATTAAGGCCCTATGGTTTACTTGCTCCCTTTGCTACTCTATTAAAGCCCTATGGTTTACTAGTTCCCTTTGCTACTCTATTAAGGCCCTATGGTTTACTTTCTGCCTTGGCTACTCTATTAAGGCCCTATGGTTTACTTGCTCCCTTTGTTATTCTATTAAGGCCCTATGGTTTACTTTCTCCCTTGGCTACTCTATTAAGGCCCTATGGTTTACTTGCTCCCTTGGCTACTCTATTAAGGCCCTATGGTTTACTTGCTCCCTTTGCTACTCTATTAAAGCCCTATGGTTTACTAGTTCCCTTTGCTACTCTATTAAAGCCCTATGGTTTACTTTCTGCCTTGGCTACTCTATTAAGGCCCTATGGTTTACTTGCTCCCTTTGTTATTCTATTAAAGCCCTATGGTTTACTTTCTCCCTTGGCTACTCTATTAAGGCCCTATGGTTTACTTTCTCCCTTGGCTACTCTATTAAGGCCCTATGGTTTACTTGCTCCCTTTGTTATTCTATTAAAGCCCTATGGTTTACTAGTTCCCTTTGCTACTCTATTAAGGCCCTATGGTTTACTTTCTGCCTTGGCTACTCTATTAAGGCCCTATGGTTTACTTTCTCCCTTGGCTACTCTATTAAGGCCCTATGGTTTACTTGCTCCCTTTGTTATTCTATTAAGGCCCTATGGTTTACTTTCTCCCTTGGCTACTCTATTAAGGCCCTATGGTTTACTTGCTTCCTTTGTTATTCTATTAAAGCCCTATGGTTTACTAGTTCCCTTTGCTACTCTATTAAGGCCCTATGGTTTACTTTCTGCCTTGGCTACTCTATTAAGGCCCTATGGTTTACTTGCTCCCTTTGCTACTCTATTAAAGCCCTATGGTTTACTAGTTCCCTTTGCTACTCTATTAAGGCCCTATGGTTTACTTTCTGCCTTGGCTACTCTATTAAGGCCCTATGGTTTACTTGCTCCCTTTGTTATTCTATTAAAGCCCTATGGTTTACTTTCTCCCTTGGCTACTCTATTAAGGCCCTATGGTTTACTTTCTCCCTTGGCTACTCTATTAAGGCCCTATGGTTTACTTGCTCCCTTTGTTATTCTATTAAAGCCCTATGGTTTACTAGTTCCCTTTGCTACTCTATTAAGGCCCTATGGTTTACTTTCTGCCTTGGCTACTCTATTAAGGCCCTATGGTTTACTTTCTCCCTTGGCTACTCTATTAAGGCCCTATGGTTTACTTGCTCCCTTTGTTATTCTATTAAGGCCCTATGGTTTACTTTCTCCCTTGGCTACTCTATTAAGGCCCTATGGTTTACTTGCTCCCTTTGTTATTCTATTAAAGCCCTATGGTTTACTAGTTCCCTTTGCTACTCTATTAAGGCCCTATGGTTTACTTTCTGCCTTGGCTACTCTATTAAGGCCCTATGGTTTACTTGCTCCCTTTGCTACTCTATTAAGGCCCTATGGTTTACTTGCTCCCTTGGCTACTCTATTAAGGCCCTATGGTTTACTTTCTCCCTTGGCTACTCTATTAAGGCCCTATGGTTTACTTTCTCCCTTGGCTATTCTATTAAGGCCCTATGGTTTACTTTCTCCCTTGGCTATTCTATTAAGGCCCTATGGTTTACTTTCTCCCTTGGCTACTCTATTAAGGCCCTATGGTTTACTTGCTCCCTTTGTTATTCTATTAAAGCCCTATGGTTTACTTTCTGCCTTGGCTACTCTATTAAGGCCCTATGGTTTACTTGCTCCCTTTGTTATTCTATTAAAGCCCTATGGTTTACTTTCTCCCTTGGCTACTCTATTAAGGCCCTATGGTTTACTTGCTCCCTTTGCTACTCTATTAAAGCCCTATGGTTTACTTTCTGCCTTGGCTACTCTATTAAGGCCCTATGGTTTACTTGCTCCCTTTGTTATTCTATTAAAGCCCTATGGTTTACTTTCTCCCTTGGCTACTCTATTAAGGCCCTATGGTTTACTTTCTCCCTTGGCTACTCTATTAAGGCCCTATGGTTTACTTGCTCCCTTTGTTATTCTATTAAAGCCCTATGGTTTACTAGTTCCCTTTGCTACTCTATTAAGGCCCTATGGTTTACTTTCTGCCTTGGCTACTCTATTAAGGCCCTATGGTTTACTTTCTCCCTTTGCTACTCTATTAAGGCCCTATGGTTTACTTGCTCCCTTTGCTACTCTATTAAAGCCCTATGGTTTACTAGTTCCCTTTGCTACTCTATTAAGGCCCTATGGTTTACTTTCTGCCTTGGCTACTCTATTAAGGCCCTATGGTTTACTTTCTCCCTTTGCTACTCTATTAAGGCCCTATGGTTTACTTGCTCCCTTTGCTACTCTATTAAAGCCCTATGGTTTACTAGTTCCCTTTGCTACTCTATTAAGGCCCTATGGTTTACTTTCTGCCTTGGCTACTCTATTAAGGCCCTATGGTTTACTTTCTCCCTTTGCTACTCTATTAAGGCCCTATGGTTTACTAGTTCCCTTTGCTACTCTATTAAGGCCCTACGGTTTACTTGCTCCCTTGGTTATTCTATTAAAGCCCTACGGTTTACTAGTTCCCTTTGTTATTATATTAAGGCACTATGGTTTACTTTCTCCCTTTGCTACTCTATTAAGGCCCTACGGTTTACTTGCTCCCTTGGTTATTCTATTAAAGCCCTATGGTTTACTAGTTCCCTTTGTTATTATATTAAGGCACTATGGTTTACTTTCTCCCTTGGCTATTCTATTAAGGCCCTATGGTTTACTAGTTCCCTTTGCTACTCTATTAAGGCCCTATGGTTTACTTGCTCCCTTTGTTATTCTATTAAAGCCCTATGGTTTACTTTCTCCCTTGGCTACTCTATTAAGGCACTATGGTTTACTTGCTCCCTTTGTTATTCTATTAAAGCCCTATGGTTTACTAGTTCCCTTTGTTATTATATTAAGGCACTATGGTTTACTTTCTCCCTTGGCTACTCTATTAAGGCCCTATGGTTTACTTGCTCCCTTGGTTATTCTATTAAAGCCCTATGGTTTACTAGTTCCCTTTGCTACTCTATTAAGGCCCTATGGTTTACTTTCTCCCTTGGCTACTCTATTAAGGCCCTACGGTTTACTTGCTCCCTTGGTTATTCTATTAAGGCCCTATGGTTTACTAGTTCCCTTTGCTACTCTATTAAGGCCCTATGGTTTACTTGCTCCCTTTGTTATTCTATTAAGGCCCTATGGTTTACTAGTTCCCTTTGCTACTCTATTAAGGCCCTATGGTTTACTTTCTCCCTTGGCTACTCTATTAAGGCCCTATGGTTTACTTGCTCCCTTTGTTATTCTATTAAGGCCCTATGGTTTACTTTCTCCCTTGGCTACTCTATTAAGGCCCTATGGTTTACTTGCTCCCTTTGTTATTCTATTAAGGCCCTATGGTTTACTAGTTCCCTTTGCTACTCTATTAAGGCCCTATGGTTTACTTTCTCCCTTGGCTACTCTATTAAGGCCCTACGGTTTACTTGCTCCCTTGGTTATTCTATTAAGGCCCTATGGTTTACTAGTTCCCTTTGCTACTCTATTAAGGCCCTATGGTTTACTTGCTCCCTTTGTTATTCTATTAAGGCCCTATGGTTTACTTTCTCCCTTGGCTACTCTATTAAGGCCCTATGGTTTACTTGCTCCCTTTGTTATTCTATTAAGGCCCTATGGTTTACTAGTTCCCTTTGCTACTCTATTAAGGCCCTATGGTTTACTTTCTCCCTTGGCTACTCTATTAAGGCCCTATGGTTTACTTGCTCCCTTTGTTATTCTATTAAGGCCCTATGGTTTACTAGTTCCCTTTGCTACTCTATTAAGGCCCTATGGTTTACTTTCTCCCTTGGCTACTCTATTAAGGCCCTATGGTTTACTTGCTCCTTTTGTTATTCTATTAAAGCCCTATGGTTTACTAGTTCCCTTTGCTACTCTATTAAGGCCCTACGGTTTACTTGCTCCCTTGGTTATTCTATTAAGGCCCTATGGTTTACTAGTTCCCTTTGCTACTCTATTAAGGCCCTATGGTTTACTTGCTCCCTTTGTTATTCTATTAAGGCCCTATGGTTTACTTTCTCCCTTGGCTACTCTATTAAGGCCCTATGGTTTACTTGCTCCCTTTGTTATTCTATTAAGGCCCTATGGTTTACTAGTTCCCTTTGCTACTCTATTAAGGCACTATGGTTTACTTGCTCCTTTTGTTATTCTATTAAAGCCCTATGGTTTACTAGTTCCCTTTGCTACTCTATTAAGGCCCTATGGTTTACTTGCTCCCTTTGTTATTCTATTAAGGCCCTATGGTTTACTAGTTCCCTTTGCTACTCTATTAAGGCACTATGGTTTACTTGCTCCTTTTGTTATTCTATTAAAGCCCTATGGTTTACTTGCTCCCTTGGCTATTCTATTAAAGCCCTATGGTTTACTTTCTCCCTTGGCTACTCTATTAAGGCCCTATGGTTTACTAGTTCCCTTGGCTACTCTATTAAGGCCCTATGGTTTACTAGTTCCCTTGGCTACTCTATTAAGGCCCTATGGTTTACTTGCTCCCTTTGCTACTCTATTAAGGCCCTATGGTTTACTTGCTCCCTTTGCTACTCTATTAAAGCCCTATGGTTTACTAGTTCCCTTTGCTACTCTATTAAGGCCCTATGGTTTACTTTCTCCCTTGGCTACTCTATTAAGGCCCTATGGTTTACTTGCTCCCTTTGTTATTCTATTAAAGCCCTATGGTTTACTAGTTCCCTTTGCTACTCTATTAAGGCCCTATGGTTTACTTGCTCCTTTTGTTATTCTATTAAGGCCCTATGGTTTATTTACTCCCTTGGCTACTCTATTAAGGCCCTATGGTTTACTTGCTCCCAAGGACTTTTAAATTATTTGGCTTACCAATCTTTTGTCTATGAGCATGCTTGATAAATGGTATTCCAGAAACACGTGGTACGCACTAAATTAGATATCTACCTTTTAATTAACATGAGCATTCTGGGAGGTATTAAAGACTATTGTGAACATCTGTGCTCATTTTGTTTTACCGTGAGGCGATTTGATCTTTCAATCCAGTATCATATTTGAATTATCTTCTATATGTGCATATCCATGAACAATGGCCTTTATACATTGGTCTTTCAAAAAATATGCTTAATAATTTTGCCTTTAAAAATTTAATAATTGCAATGCCTAAAACAACAACCAAATGTGTACCCCCATTTAAGATAAATCTTCAAATCATTCTATAATATCGTGTGTATTTCAACAATCTTGATTAAACCAGGCATTTAGGTACGCCTTTGTGTTCAAGTCACAATGCATAAGACATTCATTGTAGTTTAATAAAATAAAATTACAAATCCGCTGTTGGATGCTTATCACCAAAATGCAGTATCCATGTGTTAGATTGAATAAAAACACCATCGTAAGTTCACTGTACTACACACTTATGTTTGTATTTGGGTACAATCCACTATGGGTGTGTTACGAAACAGCAGAAATTAAAATAGTAAAACGAGAACAATTACCGCAGCTATCGATCCCTACTCCACAGGGCATATTTATATAGCATATGAAGAGTTTGAAGATACCAAAGGGGCAATCAGAATTCGTAAATCGAAGAAGAACAGACAACACAATGACTAAAAGAAAAAGTACAAACGGACATAATTGTCTACAGAGATTATTCTTCTTTAATATTTTGCCCTACAGTTTTGGCAATTTATGACGTATTAGAAAGATATATAGTGTTTATTAATGTGAACATTTCTTCCACGAGGAATACAAGGGGGGAAGTGTTGTGAATAGTCAATAATTAGATCAACAATTCCATCAATCACAACAACCGTAACATTCCAATAAAGAACAACGATGACAACATAAACCCGTGGAATTCTTTATCCTAGATAGAACCAGGCATAGAAATGTGGCGGGGTTAAATAATATTATTTGTAGTTGTTGATTTTACATCACTGTGATTGCCATCTGTATATACTATAAGTAAATTGGTTTTCACTACATTTGTACATACACACATAAAACGTAACCAGCCATAGTTATGTTATTACTATTTTACTGTTAAACTGTTGGATAGATATTGTACAACTAACGTTGATTTTATTGGTGTTGTGTTCTAGTAATAAAACTGTGATATTTTGTCAAACTTAAGGTCATAAATAATAAATCGTAGTGAAAGACGATGTTGGATATTTCCGTAAATAAAAACGTAATCATGCAGGTAATTCTATAAGTATTATTTATTGTAACACATTCATCTTACACACAGTAAATATCTATAAATAGAGCAATTCAAAATATAAGATAATATAATATCAGATCAAGATTTTAATTTCAAACGGATCTCTTTGGTCTTGTTGAGATCAGAATAACGTATAACGATTTTTATTAATATGAAGATAAAACAAATCTTGTTTTGTTTGTGTTTTCCCTTTTTCTTGAGTGTCCAATGTTGCCAGTGTCTGGATTGTTCATGCTTGATTTACTCTTCGGACGTCTCTAACGTTTATTTACAATGCATTATAAAGTACAGTACACGACCGTGTGTTTATTGACATTGAAATTTCTCTCCGGATTTTGAGTGGTTGTTTAAATCCAGCCTTATGTACAGTGGTTTTCGTTTGCACCCATAGCAATGTCGATTGCAGATAAAGAGGGATAACTCCTATTCAAGTAGATGATTGTGTTATTCATTCATTCATTTTGCTTATTAAAATTATCAAACTTTCGTCACACTTAATATGGTAATGAGTGTTTTATGAACATATTTTATTTATTCTTATATCATAATATGACGTCATGCATTGTCAATATAAACAATGCCAACAGAAAACATTATATTGCTCATGCGCATTGCCAGAAACATTGCGACCATCAATCCCGAATTATGTCCTGTATTTCTACAGGAAAATTGTATACGTATACATTAAAATTTCCATTAAGATATGCGTGTTGTTTCTTTACATATTCATTGTTCCAGAAAAATACAAAATATTTTGTTTTTAAATACTGACATCGACATTGACTTTCGGTGACATTGTTGAATGTTAGTGACATTGATACTAACTTAATTGCTGCATAGTGTATCATTGTTTGTGTAAGAAAAATGGCTGTAAACTTGAAGGTTAGTGGATTTTGTTATGACATGCATTTCCAATCAATACCTTCTGCTTCACAAAATAAGTTAGTTTTTTCCTAATGACATTTTAATATGGTTGCGTTTTGTTGCCTTTTCTCGCTCGCTATCGCTCGATATATATACATATATTTTGCAAAAATGATATTTCCCTTGGTAAGGCAAACAATAAACTATGGGTTACTTGAATTGTTTCCCAATTTAACGTATATTATTGGGGAGAGGTAAGAAAGAATCTTCTAAACAACCTAGCAAATAGAATGTCATTATATAATGCGATGCAGTTATTTCCATGACAAAAGAGAATCATGCATTGAAAAGCGGTACTTAACTAGAATTAATGTTTTGAAATTTAAAGAAATAATAAGTAGTAAAACACAATCAAAATTAAGGAAACTCTGTCAGTTGATCAGAAACATTAATTCTAGTTTACTACCTCCTAGGTAATTACTATTGTTATTATTGTATTTATTGTTTTTATTTATTTTCTGTATATATTGTATCTCTATACCAATGTATTACGATGGTTTATGAGAATAAAGATTGTATATGATAATAGACGGAATTGTCGCTTGTGTGTTTCATTCATAGTTGGGCATAAATGAAATCGTATTTTATTTTGAATATAGTATATGGCCATGGCAGAATAAAACCCAACAAAGTTAGTTAATCATGAATATTTATAAACGGACATTACCACTGAATATACGTGAATAAGAAATCATTTCATTAAATGTTAGTCTATGAACTGTATCAATTAAGTTGAATATTGATGTAAATAAACTGGCATGGTTATTTAGTTTGTTAAATGAAACAGTCTAGCATGCGTTTGAAACGTAGGGAAGTGGTAAATCGTTGTACTAATTGGTGAGATCTTACCCAATTTGTGTTAACAACATGCATACGTTTCCACATGAAAACATTGAATATTGATATATCACTATGTCGCCTCAAAATTAAGGGACACAGATGAAAATATTTATTCAGTGAAGAGCTTTCAGCAACTTGTTCAGTCAAGCGTAACTAATGATATGATAATCAATCCATTAATTAGTTTCATCATATGCAATAAGTAGTGTTTAGATAACGCCATTTTAACCCCATGCATCTGGAAGGCATATAACCGTCTGTGATATATAAATAGAATAGTCTATGATATATAAATAGAATAGTCTGAGTCCTACTTAAAAATACAAATGTTTGTAAGACGTAGTGAAGACAACACACGTCGAATATATCCTACAATGTCATCTTTGTATGTATGAAGTTAGAGGGCTAGAGATGTTGTAGAAGATTGGTTCGCATGTGTCGTGCCTGGTTATACTTTCTACAATTATTGTTTGAGGTTGGACAGAGAAGGAGGTTCTCATTGTTGTGATTGATTATCTTGTCACCCATTACTGACAGGTTTGACAGAAAACTGGTGACCTCATCAGTGATGTAATGGTTAGCGTGCTTGCCTCGAATGCGGTAGGTCGTGAGTTCGAGTTCGGGTCGAGTAAAACCAAATAATATACAATTTATATTTCCTGAGCATGCAGCATTAAGGTGTAAGAGGAAAGCCTAGTTGACTCGAAATCAAGATAATGTGTCCGATTGGAGCTACATCTCTACCCTCTGGGGTCCGTTGTTGAACTTGTTATTAAGCTAATCATATGATTAGCCCTAATTACATTTGTAATTCCTAATCACATACAAAAAACTAATGCGATGATTAAATTCTGTTGTTGAACTGTTTTAATCAATGTATTAATTAATCATATTTAATCATTGCATTAGCTAATTATGTGATTAGGAATTAAAAATGTAATGATTAGCTTAATCACAAGTTCAACAACGGACCCCTGATTGTTAATTACATGAGCTAGCAATATAAAAAAACCACATAAGATTTGGTCTAGCACAAAGCAGACATTATCATCATTGTACCAAAATGCAACTTGTTCTCGCCATGATATAACTGGAAAAAACAATAACTTATTCACTCAGTTACTCACGACCAATTATCTACAACATATAACACAGACAATAAAAGGTTGATCAACAACCTGTATGTAAGTTATATAGCCATTTACTCATATTAATGGTTGTGCTTTGCTTACATATTAATAATTTAATATGCAATTTAGGTGCAATTCCTTTATTTTCGTAAGACTCCGATAGATATCTGACATTTATTTACGAGAGAAAAAAACAGGACAAATTACATAATTATATTATAAATGTTTGTAAATAATTATATTATAAATGTTTGTAATATGTCTCTTAAAAATAGTTTCAATTGCCCTCACAAGGGTAATTTTAAAAATACCCAATAGGTGTAATTAGTTCCTGCATTGCTTCATTCGTCATAAAAGCTAAAGATTGAAGAAAGATATAGCAGCCTTGTTTTTCTTGTTGCTTTGTTGACGTTGCTTCCATGTACTATCCATGTCAATAAATTTCCCTTGTACTGAATTAGTATTGAATTTCATCTTCTCTGTGATAACATTGGAACATTAAGCTTGTGTTATTTTTCTCACTCCGAATTTGTATATTAAGTAGCATTTCCGTTTCTATAGTTACAAGGCTTTAACTGCAAATAAGTTGCTCGGCACAGATGATTTTGTCGTTGCTTGAAAACATTTTGTCCTCAAATTCTGTCTTTGGTGTCATGGTAACAACACCAGGACTATTCAAATTCCGTTAATAAATGAATGTGCACAGTATGTTGTTGTAGTAGAATAATTCTTAGCAAGTACAACACAAGCGAAATGTGCAAGATCAAACTATCTGCAATAAAAAAAAATATTCAAAAAAATCAATGTAATGGTCATAGATGCACGTTATTATAAATATAAACTATTTCATAAACGTTAGTATTCATGGGTCATTTTTAGTCTAATAATGCATAGTTGGTGTCATCAGGGAATACAATATTAAAAAAACAGTTTAATGATAGGTGTTAATGTGAATCAGCATGATGGAAAAAATATCTTAAATTAACCGGAAATCAATTTGAAATTTTATCATCGCAAAAATGTTAATTAAGTTTAATTGATAATATATAATAAATGATCCCTTGATATAAGTTAAACTATGTAAAACTATTTATGAAACTATATATACCATATTAATTTTGATAAAACAAATAATGGAACAACTAAAAAATATGGCCAATTTTGTTTTCTCTTTCATTTGTTTAATCAAGAACATTTCTTTTCAAATAAAAAGAATATTCACAATTAAATGAATAATATAATTATAATATATTCAATGAAATCAGTAAGAATCATTCTTAATAACGATAATATTTTTTCCAAAAAATACATTCAGATTTGTATTCGGGTTTTCTCCCAACACGAGCACCTACGATATTTCTACTGGATCTTTGGAACTGTTCCCACAGTGTGATATTTTTTTTTTCATTTATTTACTATACATACGAACGGAAACTTTTGAAATGATGCATTTTGAATAAATAAACAAATACGTTCAAACTGGTCTATAACCAATCTTTAGTCTACGTAAAATAGCGTTTGAACATATTTGATTTTGCCGTCACTTGACCGCAGGATTTGAAGAAAAAAAAATGGTTTTCGCATTTGCTGGTTCATTAAAAATTATAGTTATTTTTAGCATTTGCTGTTTCATTTATCGTTTTTATTTGAGGTTTGTTGTCTATAGTACAAATAGACCATTTGCACATTTCCGACTTTCCTTCTAAAATTATCCGTTCTACAGGAGCTATTTGCTCTTAAGGTTGGCAAAAGGGTCCCCTTTCATGCATATTTCAATGAAAATAACATATTTTTCCATCATCTGTTCAAACTTTTAGTGTTGCAAGAATTTGTAATTTTTCTAACTGACATAATGTTATCCTCTGATTTCTTACTAGGTTCAAAATATCTGCAAATTATGAGAAAATGATACTCAAATTCGTTGTCCTTCCCACTGCACTTGCTAAAACCGCTACCATTTTGGTCGTCGAAAGGGAAAGAACTTGTTTTAAAAAGGTATGAAAAGGTATAATTTAATAGCAAATCGTGAATGCCCAAAGAGTCTATTAATGATATACTTGTAGATATATACTATTCGTATCTCGATTGAAACAAATATCACTCCCAATAAAACAAAATAACAAACACCTGGTCTCATGTCCGTGTAAAGGTGGATATGGAACTGATATTGTAAATACAGCATACATACGTGTAAACATAGTGTGTTACAAGCTCGTGTTGTGCTTAAGCTATCAGTTTTGTCATATATAAGAAGAGTTTGAAGATACCAAAGGGGTAATCAGAATCCGTATATCAAAGAAGAACAGACAACATAATGGCCAAAAGAAAAAGTACAAAAGGACAAACAACATACATATAAACTGAAGATTGAGTAACATGAACCCCACTAAAAACCGGAGGTAAACTCATGTGCTCCGGAAGGGTAAGCAGTTCCTGCTCCAGTAGTTTAAAACATAAACGACGGATGCATCCAACACCCAACAAAAAAATATATAAAATGTACATAAAAGACAATGCCGTATAAAAATGAAATTTGTATTTACGTGATTTACACCTTCTAGAGGTTATTAGTCAAACCTTTATTTTGTCATTAAAATAAGATAGATTGACGATGAAGAATAGCAATATGAACAAGAAAGGAAAAACAAAAAATACACGGATTATTTGTTTCTTGCCGGAATTGTTTTGTGTTTTAGTCAACATTGTATATGGATTCCTTTAGTGTTTGTAAGTAGCGTTCATTTGTTTTTGAATTTTCTGTTTCTGTAGAAAACAAACTCTTTTTGGATTGGATATTGGAACTGTTCCGACAGTATGGTATTTTTTTAATTTTATATATGTCAAATAAATGAAACAGGGATCATTTATTATATATTATCAATTAAACTTAATTAACATTTTTGCGATGATAAAATTTCAATTAGATTTCCGGTTAATTTAAGATATTTTTTCCATCATGCTGATTCACATTAACACCTATCATTAAACTGGTTTTTTTAATATTGTATTCCCTGATGACACCAACTATGCAACGAACTGGTTGGCCGTTGCGAAATACCCATATATCTCAATTGAAAATGGAGGATGCTTTTCGTTTTACGTATATTTTGTCTTTCCTCTATGACCGACAATACTTTTACATGGCTTGACAATATGAGCAACACGGTGGGTTTCCTGTAAGAATCAGAAACTGATTACGCTTCGTGAGCACATGGGTTCTTCCCGGTCTTATGGTGGGTCCGTGTTGCTCAATATTTTGGTTTTCGGTTGGTTGTGTTCTTCCTATGACTTGAGTGCCGTATGTTGCCACTGTCTCTTGATTGTTCATTTTTGATTGCCCCTTCAGTTTTCTCTAACGTTTATTTTCGGAAGAGTTCCAAATTCCAATAGAAAAATGGTACAAACATTGTCAAAATCGATACCCCTAACACACACATACATGACCGCTCTCTTTCATCACTTGGGATGCAGACACTTTAAGAAAAAACTTCAAGCAAATTTATAAAGACGGATATATATTAGGTAAAGACTGAATTGATGATAATGATATAATATATATTAAAGAAATGAACTATATATAAAAAAAAAATTTTTTTTTTTAAAAATCAAACAAACAAATGGTAAGCAATACACACTTTATCGAAATTTCCAAATGTAAGGAAAAATGTTAAGCAAAAATATCGTATAATTTTAAGAGTATATGAAAGGAAGCTGAATAAACAATTAAAAAAAAATGGTAACATTTACAATTTTTATATGAGGTTACAAGCATCAATATTTATATAGTCATGGCATACATACCATGTCAGAAACATTAGAACAAAGTTTACAACACAAAATGGAAGAACATACACGTACAAAAGTTCTTATAAAAAGCAGACGAGACGCTGAATATGTGCTAGCAAAGATAGACAAATAAGAATTATGCAAACTATCTTATTTCTGATAAAAAAAAAATCAGCAAATGCTTTCAGGAACAATGTGATTATTATTTTGAAAAAAAGTTAAATCTTTCCCTAATTTGGAAAATGTAATTAGAATTAGTACTATTATACTTTCATTTAATATTTGTCTTTTTGATTTCACTGATGCTGTATATCATGCACGGATCTTTTCGTATCCTTTGAAAAACAACAATATATTGCACAATAATAAACATTGTATCAATAAAATGAAAAAAACATACCAGAGTCCGAACATCTAAGATGATACGGAATAATCATGGAAAAAGAGGCATTTGATGTATATACATTGTAAGCATCCGAACATCTAAGATGATACGGAATAATCTTGGAAAAAGAGGCATTTGATGTATATACATTGTAAGCATCCGAAAATCTAAGATGATACGGAATAATCGTGGAAAAAGTGGCATTTGATGTATATACATTGTAAGCATCGGAACATCTAAGATGATACGGAATAATAGTGGAAAAAGAGGCATTTGATGTATATACATTGTAAGCATCCGAACATCTAAGATGATACGGAATAATCGTGGAAAAAGAGGCATTTGATGTATATACATTGTAAGCATCCGAACATCTAAGATGATATAAAATAATCGTGGAAAAAGAGGCATTTGATGTATATATATTGTAAGCATCCAAACATCTAAGATGATACGGAATAATCGTGGAAAAAGAGGCATTTGATGTATATACATTGTAAGCATCCGAACATCTAAGATGATACGGAATAATCGTGGAAAAAGAGGCATTTGATGTATATACATTGTAAGCATCCGAACATCTAAGATGATACGGAATAATCGTGGAAAAAGAGGCATTTGATGTATATACATTGTAAGCATCCGAACATCTAAGATGATACGGAATAATCGTGGAAAAAGAGGCATTTGATGTATATACATTGTAAGCATCCGAACATCTAAGATGATACGGAATAATCGTGGAAAAAGAGGCATTTGATGTATATACATTGTAAGCATCCGAACATCTAAGATGATACGGAATAATCCTGGAAAAAGAGGCATTTGATGTATATACATTGTAAGCATCCGAACATCTAAGATGATACGGAATAATCGTGGAAAAAGAGGCATTTGGTGTATATACATTGTAAGCATCCGAGCATCTAAGATGATACGGAATAATCGTGGAAAAAGAGGCATTTGATGTATATACATTGTAAGCATCCGAACATCTAAGATGATACGGAATAATCGTGGAAAAAGAGGCATTTGATGTATATACATTGTAAGCATCCGAACATCTAAGATGATACGAAATAATCGTGGAAAAAGAGGCATTTGATGTATATACATTGTATGCATCCGAACATCTAAGATGATACGAAATAATCGTGGAAAAAGAGGCATTTGATGTATATACATTGTAAGCATCCGAACATCTAAGATGATACGGAATAATCGTGGAAAAAGAGGCATTTGATGTATATAAATTGTAAGCATCCGAACATCTAAGATGATACGGAATAATCGTGGAAAAAGAGGCATTTGATGTATATACATTTTAAGCATCCGAACATCTAAGATGATACGGAATAATCGTGGAAAAAGAGGCATTTGATGTATATACATTGTAAGCATCCGAACATCTAAGATGATACGGAATAATCGTGGAAAAAGAGGCATTTGATGTATATACATTGTAAGCATCCGAACATCTAAGATGATACGGAATAATCGTGGAAAAAGAGGCATTTGATGTATATACATTGTAGGCATCCGAACATCTAAGATGATACGGAATAATCGTGGAAAAAGAGGCATTTGATGTATATACATTGTAAGCATCCGAACATCTAAGATGATACGGAATAATCGTGGAAAAAGAGGCATTTGATGTATATACATTGTAAGCATCCGAACATCTAAGATGATACGGAATAATCGTGGAAAAAGAGGCATTTGATGTATATACATTTTAAGCATCCGAACATCTAAGATGATACGGAATAATCGTGGAAAAAGAGGCATTTGATGTATATACATTGTAAGCATCCGAAAATCTAAGACGATATGGAATAATCGTGGAAAAAGAGGCATTTGATGTATATACATTGTAAGCATCCGAACATCTAAGATGATACGGAATAATCGTGGAAAAAGAGGCATTTGATGTATATACATTGTAAGCATCCGAACATCTAAGATGATACGGAATAATCGTGGAAAAAGTGGCATTTGATGTATATACATTGTAAGCATCCGAAAATCCAAGATGATACGGAATAATCGTGGAAAAAGAGGCATTTGATGTATATACATTGTAAGCATCCGAAAATCCAAGATGATACGGAATAATCGTGGAAAAAGAGGCATTTGATGTATATACATTGTAAGCATCCGAACATCTAAGATGATACGGAATAATCGTGGAAAAAGAGGCATTTGATGTATATACATTGTAAACATCCGAACATCTAAGATGATACGGAATAATCGTGGAAAAAGAGGCATTTGATGTATATACATTGTAAGCATCCGAACATCTAAGATGATACGGAATAATCGTGGAAAAAGAGGCATTTGATGTATATACATTGTAAGCATCCGAACATCTAAGATGATACGGAATAATCGTGGAAAAGAGGCATTTGATGTATATACATTGTAAGCATCCGAACATCTAAGATGATACGGAATAATCGTGGAAAAAGAGGCATTTGATGTATATACATTGTAAGCATCCGAACATCTAAGATGATACGGAATAATCGTGGAAAAAGAGGCATTTGATGTATATACATTGTAAGCATCCGAACATCTAAGATGATACGGAATAATCGTGGAAAAAGAGGCATTTGATGTATATACATTGTAAGCATCCGAACATCTAAGATGATACGGAATAATCCTGGAAAAAGAGGCATTTGATGTATATACATTGTAAGCATCCGAACATCTAAGATGATACGGAATAATCGTGGAAAAAGAGGCATTTGATGTATATACATTGTAAGCATCCGAACATCTAAGATGATACGGGATAATCGTGGAAAAAGAGGCATTTGATGTATATACATTGTAAGCATCCGAACATCTAAGATGATACGGAATAATCGTGGAAAAAGAGGCATTTGATGTATATACATTGTAAGCATCCGAACATCTAAGATGATACGGTATAATCGTGGAAAAAGAGGCATTTGATGTATATACATTGTAAGCATCCGAACATCTAAGATGATACGGAATAATCGTGGAAAAAGAGGCATTTGATGTATATACATTGTAAGCATCCGAACATCTAAGATGATACGGAATAATCATGGAAAAAGAGGCATTTGATGTATATACATTGTAAGCATCCGAACATCTAAGATGATACGGAATAATCGTGGAAAAATAGGCATTTGATGTATATACATTTTAAGCATCCGAACATCTAAGATGATACGGAATAATCGTGGAAAAAGAGGCATTTGATGTATATACATTGTAAGCATCCGAACATCTAAGATGATACGGAATAATCGTGGAAAAAGAGGCATTTGATGTATATACATTGTAAGCATCCGAACATCTAAGATGATACGGAATAATCGTGGAAAAAGAGGCATTTGGTGTATATACATTGTAAGCATCCGAACATCTAAGATGATACGGAATAATCGTGGAAAAAGAGGCATTTGATGTATATACATTGTAAGCATCCGAACATCTAAGATGATACGGAATAATCGTGGAAAAAGAGGCATTTGATGTATATACATTGTAAGCATCCGAACATCTAAGATGATACGGAATAATCGTGGAAAAAGAGGCATTTGATGTATATACATTGTAAGCATCCGAACATCTAAGATGATACGGAATAATCGTGGAAAAAGAGGCATTTGATGTATATACATTGTAAGCATCCGAACATCTAAGATGATACGGAATAATCGTGGAAAAAGAGGCATTTGATGTATATACATTTTAAGCATCCGAACATCTAAGATGATACGGAATAATCGTGTAAAAAGAGGCATTTGATGTATATACATTGTAAGCATCCGAACATCTAAGATGATACGGAATAATCGTGGAAAAAGAGGCATTTGATGTATATACATTGTAAGCATCCGAACATCTAAGATGATACGGAATAATCGTGGAAAAAGAGGCATTTGATGTATATACATTGTAAGCATCCGAACATCTAAGATGATACGGAATAATCGTGGAAAAAGAGGCATTTGATGTATATACATTGTAAGCATCCGAACATCTAAGATGATACGGAATAAGCGTGGAAAAAGAGGCATTTGATGTATATACATTGTAAGCATCCGAACATCTAAGATGATACGGAATAATCGTGGAAAAAGAGGCATTTGATGTATATACATTGTAAGCATCCGAACATCTAAGATGATACGGAATAATCGTGGAAAAAGAGGCATTTGGTGTATATACATTGTAAGCATCCGAACATCTAAGATGATACGGAATAATCGTGGAAAAAGAGGCATTTGATGTATATACATTGTAAGCATCCGAACATCTAAGATGATACGGAATAATCGTGGAAAAAGAGGCATTTGATGTATATACATTGTAAGCATCCGAACATCTAAGATGATACGGAATAATCGTGGAAAAAGAGGCATTTGATGTATATACATTGTAAGCATCCGAACATCTAAGATGATACGGAATAATCGTGGAAAAAGAGGCATTTGATATATATACATTGTAAGCATCCGAACATCTAAGATGATACGGAATAATCGTGGAAAAAGAGGCATTTGATGTATATACATTGTAAGCATCCGAACATCTAAGATGATACGGAATAATCGTGGAAAAAGAGGCATTTGATGTATATACATTGTAAGCATCCGAACATCTAAGATGATACGGAATAATCGTGGAAAAAGAGGCATTTGATGTATATACATTGTAAGCATCCGAACATCTAAGATGATTCGGAATAATCGTGGAAAAAGAGGCATTTGATGTATATACATTGTAAGCATCCGAACATCTAAGATGATTCGGAATAATCGTGGAAAAATAGGCATTTGATGTATATACATTGTAAGCATCCGAACATCTAAGATGATACGGAATAATCGTGGAAAAAGAGGCATTTGATGTATATACATTGTAAGCATCCGAACATCTAAGATGATACGGAATAATCGTGGAAAAAGAGGCATTTGATATATATACATTGTAAGCATCCGAACATCTAAGATGATACGGAATAATCGTGGAAAAAGAGGCAGTTGATGTATATACATTGTAAGCATCCGAACATCTAAGATGATACGGAATAATCGTGGAAAAAAGAGGCATTTGATGTATATACATTGTAAGCATCCGAACATCTAAGATGATACGGAATAATCGTGGAAAAAGAGGCATTTGATGTATATACATTGTAAGCATCCGAACATCTAAGATGATTCGGAATAATCGTGTAAAAAGAGGCATTTGATGTATATACATTGTAAGCATCCGAACATCTAAGATGATTCAGAATAATCGTGGAAAAATAGGCATTTGATGTATATACATTGTAAGCATCCGAACATCTAAGATGATACGGAATAATCGTGGAAAAAGAGGCATTTGATGTATATACATTGTAAGCATCCGAACATCTAAGATGATACGGAATAATCGTGGAAAAAGAGGCATTTGATGTATATACATTGTAAGCATCCGAACATCTAAGATGATACGGAATAATCGTGGAAAAAGAGGCATTTTATGTATATACATTGTAAGCATCCGAACATCTAAGATGATACGGAATAATCGTGGAAAAAGAGGCATTTGATGTATATACATTGTAAGCATCCGAACATCTAAGATGATTCGGAATAATCGTGGAAAAAGAGGCATTTGATGTATATACATTGTAAGCATCCGAACATCTAAGATGATTCGGAATAATCGTGGAAAAATAGGCATTTGATGTATATACATTGTAAGCATCCGAACATCTAAGATGATACGGAATAATCGTGGAAAAAGAGGCATTTGATGTATATACATTGTAAGCATCCGAACATCTAAGATGATACGGAATAATCGTGGAAAAAGAGGCATTTGATATATATACATTGTAAGCATCCGAACATCTAAGATGATACGGAATAATCGTGGAAAAAGAGGCAGTTGATGTATATACATTGTAAGCATCCGAACATCTAAGATGATACGGAATAATCGTGGAAAAAGAGGCATTTGATGTATATACATTGTAAGCATCCGAACATCTAAGATGATACGGAATAATCGTGGAAAAAGAGGCATTTGATGTATATACATTGTAAGCATCCGAACATCTAAGATGATTCGGAATAATCGTGGAAAAATAGGCATTTGATGTATATACATTGTAAGCATCCGAACATCTAAGATGATACGGAATAATCGTGGAAAAAGAGGCATTTGATGTATATACATTGTAAGCATCCGAACATCTAAGATGATACGGAATAATCGTGGAAAAAGAGGCATTTGATATATATACATTGTAAGCATCCGAACATCTAAGATGATACGGAATAATCGTGGAAAAAGAGGCAGTTGATGTATATACATTGTAAGCATCCGAACATCTAAGATGATACGGAATAATCGTGGAAAAAAGAGGCATTTGATGTATATACATTGTAAGCATCCGAACATCTAAGATGATACGGAATAATCGTGGAAAAAGAGGCATTTGATGTATATACATTGTAAGCATCCGAACATCTAAGATGATTCGGAATAATCGTGTAAAAAGAGGCATTTGATGTATATACATTGTAAGCATCCGAACATCTAAGATGATTCAGAATAATCGTGGAAAAATAGGCATTTGATGTATATACATTGTAAGCATCCGAACATCTAAGATGATACGGAATAATCGTGGAAAAAGAGGCATTTGATGTATATACATTGTAAGCATCCGAACATCTAAGATGATACGGAATAATCGTGGAAAAAGAGGCATTTGATGTATATACATTGTAAGCATCCGAACATCTAAGATGATTCAGAATAATCGTGGAAAAATAGGCATTTGATGTATATACATTGTAAGCATCCGAACATCTAAGATGATACGGAATAATCGTGGAAAAAGAGGCATTTGATATATATACATTGTAAGCATCGTAGGAAGAAAAAACCCAAAACAATCAAGGGGAATACACCCTGAATACAGACCCGTCTGGTATATATATATATATGTCGTGTACAAGTTGTGATTTTGTACATGTTATAACATGTACAAAATAATTGTACATGTTATAACTTGAACAATGCAAAAATACAAGTTATAACATGTACAAATTAGGTCGTACATGTTATAACATGTACAAAATATTGTTTAAAAATGGCTTTAACTTGTACAATATATGAAAATAATCTTAAATTTGAAGTAATGAAGAGCAATAATCAAAAGCAAAAGAAACATAATATACAGCATACATAAATTACTACATTTTGTACTTTACCATTCCAGAAACCAGCTGTGCTTACTTGTTGCTACATGACAAAGACATATGACACCTAGAGTTGCACATAACTTTCAACCTTCGACATTTACACCTACCAGACTTACAATTTCCTTTCTTACATTGACAATGCACAAAACATTGCCTTCCGCTTAACGATATCTTACTCACTATCTCTCTCAGACACATCTAAAGTGGCATTTGCAACAAATTGAACCTAATTTCTACTCATATATCCTTTTATTTGTCCAACTTTAGTACCAATCTTATAGCCACCATGTTCATGTACATTCATCACAACACCTTTTATGCTTCTCTCGTCGGCAGGGCCCTTATCAACAGACGGAATTGGAATGATGACATTGTCACCCTTGGAGAGAACAGTTAATTTTCTTTTTGTGTTCTCTGTCAAGGAATCGGTTTGCACCTGTTGGCCAGATAGGGCCCTCTTTCGTGCACGTTTGATGTCAATATTTGCAATTTCAGACAAACTCTCACTAGAATCAACAGGAGGAATATCACTCCCAGAAAGTGCCCTCTTACGAGGATTTATGCAAGAAGGTGTCATGGCGATACCAGCTTCATTAACACAGCTTAATTCAATGATCATGGAGATAAACTTAATTGTGGCAGTGTCGTGACATTTGAATTACATATACAGGTCAATGTGAAATATAGAAATATAAGCCGTTTTGTTATTTGTACTGTTTAATATCATTTATTATATGTACTATATAAGAAGATTGTAAACTATCATGGGTGTACTATAAAGGACCACTGGGAAATGGACCTACACGCAAAATTAAACAAGGGTCTATTAAGCATATTATACAAGCCAGAGAGAAATATTGGTTTTCATTGGATCACGTCCTATATATTATATAAGACCATTGCAGGAGTCGAATATTATTTTGATGTACCACATAGGGTTACTGAGATATTGATCTAAATGCAAAGTTTGACCAGAGTCTCACAGGCCAAAAATATAGGTCAGGGTGGCCAAGACAGACTGTATCAACATAACACTCACCATCGGATGTTCTTCTCTTGATCGATTTTTCAAGGTTTCCAGCTGTCAATATCTCATACTGCTTCAGCAGGGTTCTTTCTTTGCCAGAAGCTTTAGTTGCATCTTTTGCCTGCTTAACACCTACTATTAAAGTTTCTATCCTTTCCTTTGAAAACAGGGTATTGTTTGCAGAGGAATTTTGCATCTTAACTCTTTACTACTATGAAAGTAAATCTATTGCCTTCTGAGTAGAAAATATTATTTGATAGAGTTTGTCTGACCGGCGACAGACCAGTGTTTTTCTCCGGGTACTCTGGTTTCCTCCATCAATAAAACTGACCGCACAATATAGCTGAAATATTGTTTAAAGTAGTGTTAAACATGTTTACCTTAACCCAAGATGATCCCCACTGTACTCGTTCAGTATGTCCAGTCAGTTTCAGTAACAGTAACAGTATTTCCAATCTCTGTACCTGTGTTAATGTTTGTACTAATATAAATATTGCTTATTAGTTTGTACTACGGAGTTTAATTCATGCAAATAATAAATTTGGTTTGGTTTGGATACTTTAGTAATGTGTTGTTAGTAAAATATACAGATCTAAGAAGTTGTACAAGTTGAAACACTTTTTTGGCTTAATTTTGTGCAAGTTATAACTTGCACAGGCCAATATTGTACAAGTCATAACTTGTATTTTTGTGTCGTATAAGTTATAATTTGTACAATATTAGTCTACAAGTTATAACTTGTACAAGATCACAACTTGTACACAACATATATATATATATGAGTTATTTCATGCTCTGCTTTGAAAATTTAGTGGTGTGAGATATAGGGTATTAGCCATTCTACATGCAATGATTTATTCGTGAACTCACACTATTATATGATGGAATCTCCTAAAAAGATGCATTATTAATCATAAGGAAAAGCACAAAAAACTTTACATGAAAGTAGGAAATATTTTTTTCCCTATAGATATTCTTTTTTCCCGAATAAAGCCACTAACTATTTATTAAATCGAATGATATTATGAATTTGTCCAAAATGATAAAAAATTGAAATTCATTTTGTCATGAAATTTATCGGTCCATTTGCTTTTTTTTATTTGGAAAACATATCAAACACTAAAAATCTCAAAATTGGAGTCTGGAGAAAATAGAAAAAAAGGATAAATAGAAATATTAAAATGCACGAGCAACAAAATAAGATAAATATAATAATGATAAAAAAATTACATAATATACAATTCCTGTTTAAAAACATTAATCGAATTTCAAGAAAAAATAGATGACAAATTCTGAATTTATTTATTTATTTAAAATTGATGTGAATTATATTTTGCATTTTTTTTTTTATTATTAGATTTCATGCTGCAAAGAAAACATCATACGTATATCTTATTTGTTTTAATAAATGCAAAACAAATCTATAATAATCTTAATATGAAAAAAAGAACAAATCAAAATCAGAAATGTTTTTGTTTGTTTGTTTAAATCATCAATAACATTCTATTTTAATAAAATACCACACAGTAACACGAATAAATTCGTTTTTGTCTTACAATATGATTAAATAATATTAAGCTTATATTTAATTTCTCTATTTTAGACTGCAACGAATATGTGATAAGCATGCTTTTTGTTAATTAATAAAAAACAGTTTTTTTTATAATAATTTTAATCAAACAAACGAAATAAATATCTAAAAAATGTGTTTTATCTTTTTTTTTTTTTTTTTTCATTCATAAATATTTTTTTCTATCTAAATAAAAGCATAATAGAATAATACTAATATGTGCTTGTCTTCAAATGTGATAAAATAATATTGTGCTTAAACGAAACAAACCTGAATATATGTTATATTTGTTGTAGTAAAAGTATGAAGCTTACAAATAAATAAAGATTATAAGTTATAATTTATCAATGTTATCCTTATTTGTAACTAATTTGCATATAATAGCGTTATGCAACCTTAACAAGGACTTTAAACAATTAAATTACCATATGAAAAAAATCATGTTTATACTATGAATGAGTTATTTGTTAGTTCAAACCTATTGAAAAATTCCTTGTGTCATGTGATCTTTACCGCTCCTTGTTCTCAGTTATCAATAGACCTGTCTAAATTTGTAGTTTACGAGCGCCTTGGCATTTATTCCATAAGCCCCCGGTAGGTAGCTGTACTCAAATACTGGATCATCCTTTTGTTTGGGCCTTTAATAATTGTATTATATTACCAAACGTGGTGTCGATTGACCAAATCGCTCCACTCTAAGACCTTAAAACCTTCTATTAGAAATTATTTCCAAGGTTAGAGCATGTAAACAAAGTTGTAGGTTTCGTTGATATAATGTTTCTGTTTGGTTACATCTTTCCTTTCATTATAACTAGACCTTACAATAAATGTTGAACTACCCGAATGATTTTGAAATACTATCATACATTTTGGAAGTGTCAGTATGGCATTTCACCACATTTACCAACAATAACACCTGTATACTTGGTGTATACTGGCGTTTGAATTTCCAGGTATTTCTGAGACCATCTTATGAACCAATGGGGAAATGAAAGAACAAAAGTGTTTTCCCACGATACGATCAACATAATTGTGCATTGCAACACACAATATATTGTCAAGCATGTGTGCTCATATCATATACATAATATTTGATCTTGTATAGTATAGGTCTATTGCAAAACATATATATCTGTTGATTTCTTATCTTGCGTCTAGCTGCAAATATCGTATACATATTAACAACCAGTTCGAATTCAACAATATATGATAGTTATACAGAAATGAATGAGGAATGCAGCAACAAGAGCAGCACATTTGTTCCGTCTTTGGAAAAACATTTTGTATCTGAACGATTCAGTACAATGGTGTAACGTGATAACAGTTAAACAATTCAGTCATAATCACGATTTATATTTTGGGAAACTACTAGGAAACCACTAGGAAACCACTAGGGAACGCTTAGTTTTAGTTTGTGTGGTTCATGTTGTTTAGTCTTTAGTTTTCTGTTTGTTCTTTTTTGTCTGACCATTTCATAGTCCGTTCTTCTTTTATATACGGCCTCTGATTACCACTAAGGTATCTTCAAACTTTCCTTTTAACTATCATATAAAGCCTTCTATTACAACAATATTAGCAATTACAATGTATATCATTCTGCCTTTATCCATATAGATGAAGATTACGTACAATCCTAATAACTAATAATAAGACCAAAGCAAAAAGTAATTTTTTTATCTAAAACTGCATATATACTGTATGGCTCATAACTTGTCAACTTTAAGTATAGGAAACAACTGCCAAACATCTTTTTTAGTTCTATTTATTCGAAAATTATGCATTAGTCTGTGGTCGTGTTGTGTGTTATAACTGAAGACTTCACTCTCATATGATATTTTGAGGGTTCATGTTTGATTTGTTGTATTCAAAACTTTATGTACGTATGTTGGTTTCAATCCGATTTTCACATCAGAAGTTTTACCAGTAAGACGACGGGTACCACTAGTGCAGCAGTCACTGCTTTCCTTTCCGGAGCGCATGTGTTTACTCCCGTTCCTTGTAGACTTCATATTTCTCCATCTTTCCTTTTCTGTGTATTTTTTTGCGGAATTCGTTTGTCTTTTTTCCCCAATTTCTTTTCACCTTTGTATTGTCTGTCCGTTTCTACTTACGGTTTCTGGCTAGCTCCTTTGTATCTCCAAACCTTTCGTAAGCATCATGCAAGACCCATAGGGGAAACAAACGTTCAGAACCTTCAGAAGGGTTAAGAAACTCTTATTTTGTCGAAATGTCATCTTTGACGCTTTGTCTCATAAACTTGACGCTCTTAATTGTCAGTTTAATTATGTTGACAGTTTTGACATTTCTATCTTGTACGTTCATCCCCACAAACTTATAGCAGAATATTGTTTTTAATATTTATTAGAATGTAATGCTTTAAATCTTGGTGTGATTACATGTGATGTAAGAGTACACATATTTGTCAGTAAGACAGAACATGACAGTAAGTAGATGTGAGAGGGTCTAATTAATGTCACAGACATCTTTTTAACAAACGTTGATATCGGTGTTGGCATATACGTATTATGTTAAATATTGTCATTTTAATAATTATAATCATTTTACTTGTGTGTTGTGTTGTGTTATTTATTTTGCTTATCTTTGTTCTCTGCTGTATATTGCATGTATCTCTGGATTTTAAGTTCACTGTCGGTTTGCTTAACCTTTATTGCAATAACCAATAATTTTGAGTTTCCTTCCGCTAAGCAAAATATAAAGAAAGTAAACTTGCCCTAATGTAGATACTTTTAACAGAAACTCGTTTTATTGTTTAGAATTATACTTCTTTTCTGTATATTGTAGTTATGACAACAGAAGGATTTTCCTTTGCTACAGTTAATGTATCATAACATATTTGTAATAAAGCTAACCTTCTTATTTGTCTAACTCTCATTATTGAAAGAAAACCATATCTACAACAAACTCAGTGTTTCTGTCATTTAGTGAATAAAAGAGTTATTTTGAGTGCTGTTGGCGTTGTTCAATCAGTAGTTTTCTGTGTAGTGTTTTGTAGATTATAGTTTGTCGTTTTATCCCTTTCCATATGGTAGTTGCCTTGTCTGTATTTCTTCGATTTTCGACTTACAGTTTCTATTGTATCGCTTCCAAGTTGCTGTAAGAATATGATTAACACGGGCGTTATAATCTCGCACTCAAAGGTCGAAGTAACGAAAAGATGACAAGGTGGAAATGCATCATAGTTAATAACTCTGACTACAAGCCATCTAAACTATTAAGTATATTATTATTCATCGTACAATTCAAACTCCTAACACATATGACTGCTCTATGGTTTGATACACGCATGCCAATAAACAGTGGCGAGGGTTAATGTAGTTTTATATGCCTAGCCTCCCTTAAAATGTCATAATTTAAATATTGTCACATTTACCTAACAATATTTAGGATACCACACTGCCAGAACAGCTTCAAAATCTAATTGTAGAAACAGTGGCATAATTGGAACCCTTTCCACACATGGCTGCATTATGGTATGGAACAGGCATGCATTTTAATTTCGCGCTTACCTCAAAAGTCGAAGTAACGAAAAGATGACAAGATGGAAATGCACCCAAAATAGTCAATAACCCTAATTACCCTGACTACAAGTCATCTAGAATTAAGTAGATTACTGTTCTACTTGATACATGGCTGTGTTTGTTTGCAATATCAATTTAGAAGTCATTTTTATTGATATACAATACACCTAGGCCTATTATATTTCTACAATTACCAGTAATACATAAATTCATATTGTTTTGTAACGATCTGTTAAGCTCCGCCCTTAATTTATGTGAAAATAGTAAGAAATATAATTTGAATATGCGAATGTTTTGTGCTTCCGATTGGCTTCCCAATCTTGTTTCATTAGTCATTAATATATACACATGTGTGCTTGTAAAACTGTGCAAGGTTCATAAGACAAATAGAACTAACGATATTCTAAGATATTTGCGTCATGAATTGGTATATCGAATTTAAATATAAATAAGGATCCAAGTATGCTTAAAGGTCATGTTATATCAGTTTTATAGCAAACCAAATGTAATAAATATGAAGAGTAATACAAATCTTTGAGGAACCATGCATATAATTCTCACCCATCGCTAGAAATGCCATTATAATCGAGATGTATGAAAGACACAAAATAACACATTTCTCTTTTTATTTTCGTTTTTTCCGTGGCACTTGAGGTCATCCTCGGTTTTTAGGAGGATTAGAGTTGCACGATCTTTAGTTTTCTGTGTAATGTTTTGTATATCTTTGTTTGTTCTGGTCTCCTTTTTCTTTTGACCAATGCGTTCATTTACGGCTTCTGATTACTCCTTTCGTATCTTCAAACATTTCTTCCTACAACATACGTCTGTCAATACTGCACATCGTACTGTATATGAGTCACTCGTAGAGTTTCATGATCGAACAAGTTACAATTCTAAATCGTTAGAGCATGAGCCGACCACAACATCAGAATACCAGGCAGCAGAAGACATGTACGTTCATAATGGAGACTTAATCGTTGATCGATTTAAACATTAAAAACAATATGCCACAAAATGTACTCAGAAAACTTAAGTATAATCGAACAGTAGTACCGAATAAACTCACAATTATGAGGTCAATGATCGAAATAAAATTAAAATAAAAAAAAACAAAAAATACCACACAATGGAAACAACTTAATCGTAGCAAAAGTGGCAAGATCGAAAACCTTTACACAGATGACTGTTTTATGGTTGATATAGGCATGTAATAAAAAGAGGCAGGGTTAATTAAGTTTTATAATCCCAACCTCCGTTAAAATGGCATAATTTAGATAGTGTTAGATGCATGGAGCAATAGTTAGGATAAAATGAAAAACAAAAAATACCCCACTGTCTGAACAGTTCCAAAATCCAAGCAAAAGCATGTTTACAAATTGCATTACGGCGGCGAAACTGCTAGGACAATATGTACATATAGCTTTGATTCGTCAAAAGATCAATTCAGTTACAGTAACTATTATCTCTAATAAACTGGCAATTATTGCTAGGTTATTATGTTTATTTTATAAATTGCATTTTGTATGCAACAGTACATTTAGACAGAAGTACTATTTATATAATTGTACCATTTGGCTAGACGAAAGACCAGTAAAGCACAGAATGAATAATAACTCAAAGGAAATAGTAAAGCTCTATTAAGTAACCCAAAGGAATCACATCGGAATAAGACAACTCTTACTAGTAGAGCACGAAATGCTTATTCTTCCGGATCACCAGAGCACAACTCTTACTAGTGGAGCAGGAAATGCTTATTCTTCCGGATCACCAGATCTAACTCTCCATTTTTAGTGATGTTCTAGTTTCTCAGTTTTCTTGTGCAGTGCTTTATAGATCATTGTTTGGCTGTGTTTCCTTTTTTCATTTGGCCACTGTTTTATCTGTTTTACGGCTTCAGATCCGCCCTTTGGTATCTTTAAGTTTTTCTTAAACATAACCCAAGCCAAACAACATTGGTAAAGCACAACTCATTCAAAACACTTCACTTTTTACCATTTAATTTGAAATACAAGGATTCACTTTCGCTATCCATGACAACAATTTTAAAATTATATTCATCAACGTAAATGTTTTGTCAAAATCTGGTAAAAAGATAGTTCAAACTATCATACCTGTTGCACTAGGTATACTGAGAACAATACAACATTATGTAATCAAGTTTATCAGTGACTTGTGACAGGTCGATAAAACTGACCGCCACGATATAACTAGAATATTGTTGAAAGTGGTGCTAAACAAAATAACCATAAACCCAACCCATAATGAGAATATTATTGCTGGTATATACTGTGATTCTAATTTAAAAACAGAAAAAAAACTCATGTACAAATGTATATTGAAAGCTACATACATACGTAAAATATTGCCTCTTTTAACCAGTAATAATGAATTATTGATTGAAAATCGTACCATTGCAAAGTAAGTTAATGAAAACTGAAGGGTCGATCAAGAATGGACAATCTAGAGACACTGGCAACATTGGATACACAAGACACAGGACGAAGACAAACAAAACAAGGGGCAATCAAGAATGGACAATCTAGAGACACTGGCAACATTGGATACACAAGAAACGGGACGAAGACAAACAAAACAAGGGGCAATCAAGAATGGACAATCTAGAGACACTGGCAACATTGGATACACAAGAAACGGGACGAAGACAAACAAAACAAGGGGCAATCAAGAATGGACAATCTAGAGACACTGGCAACATTGGATACACAAGAAACGGGACGAAGACAAAACAAAATAAAAAACACAACATAACACAGAAAAACGGGAGTGAACCTAGTTGCTCGCGAAAGGTAAAAAGTACTTAAACTTCTATATAATCATGTCAAATCCATTTTGCTTTAAAAGGCTGTAAATGGTATGTAAGCATTTCATATTGTTTCATTTTTTTGTTATTCAGTTCTATATATTGCAGTAATAAGCTGAATCAGTTAGAGACAATACCATTGGTAACAGAAAACACTAATGAAACCCCCAGATGGAAGCATGTAATAAAGACGTAGATATCCAATTTAGTGCACACGACGGGTTTCTGAAATAACCTTCATCAACTACGGCTATAGTCAAACGATGTGAAACTAATTTAAAGGTTGTTGGGAGTAAGTAAACCGAAGGACCTAGGCAAAATTACAAATCTACTAAAATCTAAATGGCAATCTACATCAGACCAATGACATCACACAAAGCAAATTTTCAAAAGACAAAAGTTGTCAGTACCTTAATTGATTTAGCCCTATCATGTTTTCTGCTTGTATAAATCCAAGTCATGGACTTCCATTGGGTCTGTTTGTGTTTAATGATTGGACGTGAGAGTTGGTTGTTCGTTTTTTACTATATTGGTTGAATTATTAAGCTTTCTTTTCTAAAATATATTTGCAACATTGTTTTTTTTTATTATTATTATGAAACTATTACTCTGAGGCTAGTGTATCAATATGTCAAAATGTTGACATAATATACAATAGAAAACAGCGTTGGCAACGACGGAGGCTGAACAGTGGAAACACTGTTGATACATATATTATTACATCATTATGACGTTACGTATATGGTATTATATCACATTTGGGTTAATATCCTCAGTAACAATGTTCGATACAGTTGAGAGTATATCGTATTGTGGTATATAATATATTTAATACATGCATATCATTGGATCCATTGTATACATGAATGCGCCAATAAGTTAAAACAAATAGTGAACACATAAGAAGACAAGTTTGGTCAGATAAAAATAAATACATAGATCTATGTCAAATTATACCTATATGAGTATTGTATGTGAGTGTGATTTACGTTGTAAACCTTCTATTGTCATAATCTATTGATTTTAACCTAGATAACATTATCACGGATATTTACGTTACTGTACCTAATAACTTACAGATATTCAATAAAATTATGAATATGTACCAAGGGGGTTTGAAAATTGATTTGCAATTTTAAAGACTATACAATTTTTATTTTCTCAGTTTTAGCCGGAGAGCAAAAATATGTAAATGTATGCTTACATTATATTGTAAAATAATGATATTTGTGTGATCATAGGCTGTTTGTCTCCCTTCCTTGGCCTCCTCTTGTACCTGACTTTTCAACATTTATACTAACACGACCTTGTGTATTTTATTACGAACCTTTAATTACAAAAAAGAATAAGGGATAAAGGGGATAGAGAAATGTTTTAAGTTATCTGTGCATCTTGTTCTCAGTTGAAATGGCAGGTTACCAATCACAGGTCTGTGAACAATATACAACTGTTTTTCTAACGGACATTATTTTTTGAGTAAATACGTTTTTCATTATTCCAAAGACCACAGGAAAACCTATGCAGAACCTTTGATGATAAAGCTAAGGGTAACAAATACCTTTGTGTTGGTTCATTCCAAAAACGATATGAATCTTAATATGTTTACGATTGAAGCAATTTTATTAAAATGATATATGCAAATATTTTAATATATGTTTACTGTACAATCTTAATAATTCATGTGTATTAAGTAATTATTCCTTTTTTCAAGTTCGTATATGTTGAATTACTTTTCAAGGAGAAATTATAATTATGTGGTCAAATATAATATTTGAAAAACTTATTTATTATATACAAAAAAATCAAATGAAAAAAATGGCAATGGTAATATAGGATTTTTGTGCAATTACATATGCAATGAAATTAACAAAAAATCATTGCATGCAGAACACAAATTGCACATTTTTACAACTAATGTGATTATTATTTTAATTGGTTTCAAGTGAATCTGTTTCCATGGAAATATATATATATATATTTATTTAAATCAGCAATAAGAAAAGTAATAAATAGGTATTACAACGATACTATGAATATATAATTTTCATATTTTTTTTGCTTGTACGTAATTGTAAGTAATAACAATGAAATAAATATTGACCAAAAAAAATCCCATCCCATATTTATATTTTTGTTGATTTTCATATTCAAATAAGTTTTAATATTTGCTTAAAAACAAGCAAAATAAAGTAATATAAAGAATTTAAAAGTTATACGGTAATAGATTTAACACATAGCAATGTCTCATTAATTTGACGATGTTATGACCTTTTTATTATTTCTTATTTATTTTCTGTCTTTTTATCATAAATTAACACAAAAATACATTTATTACCATAATATTATTTTCTGACGTTTACTAATGTATCATGTCAAATTTTCTTTAAATATTAATTGCTATTTAAAATAATTTATAAATTGCATGCATTTTACATTTTTTTTTATTTCAGACTAGGCTATATATATTTTACTTCATTTGGTCTGATTTATTGTAATTATGCAAATTCTTGTATTGTGTTTGATCTGACTTTCTGTTCTTTTATTAAGACCCTAACCGATGGTAATGATTTTTATGATATCGTATATAAAACCTTAACACAATTACAATAAAACAAAATAAAATAAATAAAATGATTTCACGTATCCCTTTAGAACACATTTTATATTTCCATACTGCAGACTAGCATGTGTTACAGGAATATATGAAATGTAGTATATTAATCTTTTTTTTCCCTTTGCAAATCAGGAAAATGAAAAAGGAAAAGCAGATATCTAAATTAATTCATGTTCTACCGAAAAATAAAGATATACACAAAAAAATGCATAATCCAATCTAAATGTTATAAATCCCTGAACAATGTCCTTCATTTTTCTAAATGGAGAAGGAAAAGCCTCCCATTCAAAATCACTTAGTCTAACTCCTGGATTCTTGCGTTTATGTTTTACTAGTTTGTTTTGTTTCATCTATTTTTCCACTGTTTCCTCGACATTATCGTTAATCTTCATCATTGCTTAGTTATATATCAAAACACACGATACAAGAATCATAATACGGCCTAAAAAGTCATTGTTTTTGTATACCTTTTTTCTTAATAAAATATTCAGATAAAAACAATTTTCACGTTCGCAAACAAAATTATGAAATAAATGTATCTTACATTTGCAGAGTATTCATGTCATTAGTTTGTACTTCCATCGGAATGTTTTCCCCTAAGGTAATCCTGATTAATAACAATTATTTTCCCCCATTTCCACAAAATGCGAATACGGGAAGATAAAGTGTAAATAAGTAAATTAAGAATTGCTTACCCTACGCGAGCACACGGGTCTCCCCTCTCCGGTTTATGGTGGGAACCGTGTTGCCCATCTGTTTAGTTTTCTGTGTTGTGTTTTTGGTGGACCCGTGTTGCTCATCTTTGTAGTTTTCTGTGTTGTGGTTTTTTGTGGGTTCGTGTTGCTCGTCTTTTGAGCTTTCTGTGTTGTGTTTTTGTTTTGCTTGTCTTCGTCCTATATCTTGTGTACTCAATATTCCCAGTGTCACTGGCTTGTCCATTCCTGATTACCTCTTCGCTTTTCTCTGACATTTATTTATTTATGAAATGCAGAGATGAATGTTGCATTTTTTCTTTTTCAATCGCCTTGCTGATAAGCACGTCTTGTCTTGTTTTTCTATGTTAGATAATAATCTTTACATTGTTTCTTCTTCTACTTACATATTAAGATATTCAAATTATTATGTTGTTTTTTGTTTTGTTTTCAATTATAGTAGTTTTCTAAGAAGAAATCAAATAAACAAAAACAAATGCATTATAAAACAAAATCGAAGACGGTCATAATAACTTCCGGTTGTATACGGATACCTATTTTATGCTGTTACCATATTGGACTACCACAGAAAATCTTAATTATATTTGAACCATTTAGTTTTTCAATAGTAAGCATAAACTGACTAATAAGAGTGGTAAATCATTTCCATTTCAGTCTAATTTCAGTTAAAGCATTATTACTCATTAATCTGCTCTGCTTCGCTCATTTAAAATGTTTTTACAATGATGGTTTATTTTTGCTTCCATTAATGTGAAATTTTCAGGCTCTCTAATTCGAACTTGATGTGAGTTTTTCCTATTTCTAATGATGGAATAATCTTGTCGACAGTAATATGAGAATTTCCAGCTTACTAATTTGAACTAGTTGACGCGGGAACTCATGTCAGAAGACGATTATTTTTAAGAATCAGTCGTTAACAACAATTTCTTTTTTATTTCACTAGTAGCAAAATGGATACATAGACACAATTGAGTATAATTGAAAAGCAAATTAGTTCATACTAAGAGGGTTATATGCGTAGTTGGCATTTTACTGATTTGTTGAAAACTCTTGCATGGCCGCATCATTTTAATAAAAGGTGAGGAGTAGACTGTTAAAGCTAGTTTAACCCCGCCAGTTTTTATTGAAGTACATGTAACAGCAACAATTTAATATAGATTGATATGTCACTGTTTTTTCAATAAAACAAATATTTCTCTGTATTTTTCTCAATAAAAAACATTTCTTGAGACAAATTATTACATTCGATCCATCAATGGTTAGACCCTAGCAGATTTCCAAAAAAGGAGTAGGCATATTCCATCACAGTTTCTGAAAGTGTTTGCCCCAAGACACGATTTGATTGTCTGTTTTTTTTTTGTTTTTTTTTTTATTCCTTTTTTATTTTTCTTGAAAATTCGAATTTAGATTATTATAAAGATGTCTAATAAAACGTTTAGTTTTTGATTGTATGTAGACTAAAAACACAAATTTCTAATAACATTATACGAAAGAAAGAAATTCACCTTATCTGGAGAAATAAGCAGCTTTTATAACATTATCTCTTTCTTTCCAAGAATGAGCAAAACAAATAAAAAGCAAAACAAAACAAATGGAGAAATCTAAATATCAAAATTTTAAGCAATACGTGAAAGACTCAATCAAGGGCAATTTCTCGTATGTGCATATCTGAAATCAGTTACAGGAAAAATAAATGAACATATTTCAGATGAAATTTAAAAAAAACACAAACACAAAATCAGTTTCAATGTATCATAGCAATTAGAAAAACTACAGTCACTGTGGAAACTAAAAGTACCATCATTTTAATATTAGATATATATATATTTGGTTTATCTTCAAATTACATCGTCCAGATTGTTTTCTCGCCGTATCTGTAACATTATGTGGAACTGTGCATATTGTTTTATTTATTTTCTTAACCGACGGACATAATGTTATGAACATGAGAGATAGTTAGAACTTATGGTGCGTCTGAGGGAGGGTTTATTGTGATTTATTAGTTAGATATAGTATAACCTTTTGAGGTTCTATCAAGATACTGGTAATACACCACTCCTCTAACCCATTGTGACAGAAGTTATATGGCCATAGCTAATCATAGTGGTTCAATTAACACAGACGGGTGCTTTTTTCCAGTTTTTACATCAAGCATCATGTATTCATGGCGTCGTTGGAGAGATGTTTATTCACAATTTAACAAGACAAAGTTTAATGGTAACCATGGAAACGTATTGGCGGATTTAATATTTCAGAAAAAATACAGTACACGGCTAGATACATCTATCACATAAAAGTTATTTCTAGTTTAAGTATTTCGTGAGTTCTTTCCGACACTCTTTCTCTTAGAATTATACCAAAAGAATACTGATGATTAATTTGCCGTGTTTGTCAAGCCAGGAAAGTGAGCTCATGCATATGTGCTAGGGGTATTGAATTTCCCTTTCTACGATTTGTGGATTGGATTGGATTTTGGAAATGTGGATACAGAGTGTTATTTTTTCTTTATATTCTTACTTGACGATTGTCTTAATGACGAAAAAGTGCATGTACGACAATTGTAATCAAATTGGTCCTATAACACACCTAGCCATGTCAAATAAAATTCTTCTAATTAATGTGATATACCATTAAACCAGATATGATTGTGTGTTTTTATTTACACATGTACATATTTTGTAAGTAAATCAATTGTAATTGCAGTATAAAATATGTTGGTGCATAAAATTAGCTATTCAACTTAACATCAGAGTACTGTTCTAATGATTTAGTGCGGACAATGCACTTCTGGACAATTTCTTCATTAGGTTGGCTCAATGTCAAAAGATTGGAACGCTAAATGATTTATACATTTTTGAGAACAAAATAAAACCAAAGAACCTAAAGAGGATAGCCAATCGAAATATCATTGTGAAATGTTAGCACTGTGTTACTTGGCAGAGAAAGTATCGAAATATCATTGTGAAATGTTAGCACTGTGTTACTTGGCAGAGAAAGTTTAGATTGATATTGGGGATCTAGTTTTCTTAAAAAAAAAAAAAAAAAAAAGTCTTAAAATCAGAGTAAAAATAATTAGGTTCTTGTGGTAATCTTTCTATTAGCCTTTTCACAATATTTGATATATTTTGATAGATACTGTTCTTTTTATCACAGTGTCCCTTCTGGTCTTTATTGATAAAGGGGGGAAATATTAAACGGTCAAGGAAGGAAAAAACTCATTCAGTATATAACATAAAATACATTTATAAGTGGCAACAACACACACCAAAGGCAAAGCAATAAACAATTCTAACAAATATACAAATAAATTCATTTCTTAGTGACAAACAAATATCTAAATGGTTTAGAAGTCACTTAGATATCATTTGTATTTTCAGAAAAATTTTGTATGGAGTAAAACATGTGTTATGGCTGTGATTTATAATTATACTAAATTAAAGCATTACCTGGTTATTTTTCACAGAGGGTTCTCATTTCTAAGCTTGACTCCTTAGTATTATTATTGTTATGTAAATTTAAAACTAAATCAAATATTGAAATCAATTATAAAAATGTTAGCATATTCTTTTAACCCTTCAAAAAGCATATGAATAAAACAGCACATTTTCTCACAGTTTTGAAGGAAAGAGCTAACCAACAGGTGCTTATATCAGCAGGTATTGACAGAGCTTTCCGCCATGACTTCGCATGACAACATAACATCTTTTATTGAGCCTTGACATTTTGTTTTTGTTCTTGTCCTCTGGCGAACAAATGTATTAATTATAAACGACGTTGACTACTGTGGTTTTGTAGAATGACACATGCAGTTTATTTTTATTTTGTTTCATAGCGAAGTGCAAAATTTACTCAATGTTTGGGAAGTACAAAAGGGTGTGTGTAAGTGTGTGACTTCAAAAATCCCATGTCTAGGATCTTATAATTGTAAATTATATACAGTCAAATCTTGTCTTATGTGACCTTCGAAGGGAATATTGGAACATGGTCACATAAGACAGGTGTTCACTAAATACAGGTTTAATTAGTATGAATTCCACTGTGAAGGGTAATTAAAATGATGGTCACACAATGCAAGTTATTGCTTAAGAGAGGTGGTCACTAAAGCAGGTTTAACTTTAATTATGTGGGTTTTCTTACGTTTAGACAGCTAATATTGCCATCTTCAGTGCTACTATACGTCGTTGATATTAACATAATTAACAACACACATATCAGGCAAAGAAAAACACAATGGAATATAAAAAAGATATAAAGTTCGGGAATTATAATCTCGAACATATTAATTCAATTTGTGAATATATTTCATAATTCATGTTTATACCATTAAAATCTAATTAATTGGAATAGTGTTACAATGTTATTTTTATGAATCGATTTGGCCTGTTTCTACGATTTCTCTATTAGATTTTGGAACTGCTCCGAGAGGGTGGTATTATTTTTTATTTTTATTTTTCATTTAACCCATAAAACCTCTAATCTTGATTCATTATGACTTTGTGGATTGGAAATGTTTACGAGGGCAGTACAACGTTGAGTTTGATATTATATAAAAAAAAAAAAAAGTAAATGTGAAAATAATATATATATTAGAGGAAAAAATTATGTTGCATATGTCGTCGGCTACAGAATAACTTAACGCAATACACTCAAAGATTCAACGTTACTTATAATGAAATAAGTTAGCTTCCTCAATTGACAAGATGAAAAACAAAACAATACTGAAAACACACACATACATGCCCGTTCACTCTATACTGGCTTGGTACAGACATCCCAAAGAAAAAGTGGATGGGTTAAGTAAGCGCTATGATCCTAAACCTTATATTTTAGTAAAATGACATAGTTATGCAAAATGTGTTGCTACATTACATGTCGTTTATATTTGAAGTGGAAACCAAGTGTTTTACATAAACGTTAGAGAATACCGAAAGGACAATCAAATATGGACAATCCAAATAAACTGGCAGCATAGGGTATACAAGACGAAGACAAACAAAACAAAAACACAACACATTATGTGTTGGACACCACAATACGCAAACAAACAATAGTTTGTATATATTTCCAACAAATACAAACAATACATTACAAAAATTATACTTTATAATCATAACGTAGTAACTGAGTGTTACATATTTACGAGTGTATCCAGACAGAATCGGTATTGTGCTTTTCGTAATGACGAATGTGAAGATGAGCTTAATCTTCTTTTAAAATGTCCGGTGTTTTCAGGATTACTATGCGAAAAATTGATAAATGTTTAAATTCAAACAGTTACTGAGTTCAAATAACATTGGAATCTTGTGTAATATAAAGAAAAAAGAACATTATAAACAGATTAATCAGATAGATTTATTATTGGGATTTAACGTTTTTAAATTATGTAATTACTACTATGACTTAGGTTCATCTCCAGTCGGCATTAATAACCTCGTTTGTATATTACTATCCTGTTTATGCCATTTGTTTTCTTTTAAAGTATTTGATTGTGAGATGAAGGTTATTCCAGAAACTCGTGGTGCGTACTGATTAGATATCCCTTCTTCCAAATACAGGACTAGATTCTAAGGATAGAGCGGGTAACGTCCCGGAACTGTGTGCGCTATGTACATGGACAAATTACTTTTAGAAGTATAATAAACAACAAATAAATAAATAAATAAATAAATAAATAAATAAATAAATAATTAATAATCAATAATCTACTTTGATGTTTTGTCTTTTGATATAGACAGATCTTTGGAAGTAAACAATGATTTGTTATGATGATAAGACAAGTTTGAATATCCCACACGGGTAATGAGAATCAGTAAATCGATGAAAGACAGCTTATACAATGGTCCAAAGAAAAAGGACAAACGCACTAACAATGATCTACAAAACATTACCCAGAAACTAAATATTGAGCAACACGAACTCCGCTTACAATCGCGGGTGAACCCTGGTGCTCCGGAAGGATAAACAGTTCTTATGACACCCGTCGTGTTACTCTTGTTACAATATCAGTGACAAGTCATCAATGTTCAGATTACCCTTTATGTTATAATGACTTGTATATGTGTGTGAGTGTTATAGTGACTTGTATATGTGTGTGAGTGTTATAGTGACTTGTATATGTGTGTGAGTGTTATAGTGACTTGTATATGTGTGTGAGTGTTATAGTGATTTGTATATATGTGTGAGTGTTATAGTGACTTGTATATGTGTATGAGTGTTATAGTGACTTGTATATGTGTGCGAGTGTTATAGTGACTTGTATATGTGTGTGGGTGTTATAGTGACTTGTATATGTGTGTGAGTGTTATAGTGACTTGTATATGTGTGTGAGTGTTATAGTGACTTGTATATGTGTGCGAGTGTTATAGTGACTTGTATATGTGTGTGAGTGTTATAGTGACTTGTATATGTGTGTGAGTGTTATAGTGATTTGTATATATGTGTGAGTGTTATAGTGACTTGTATATGTGTGTGCGTGTTATAGTGTTTTGTATATATGTGTGAGTGTTATAGTGACTTGTATATATGTATGAGACTATCTATTTTGCTGACGTTGGTACTCGCCATAATATAAACCTTATTATTCCACGGGGTGAAATACGGATTTTCATTTACATACAAATCTCAGTATTTCACAGACATATATGTAATAAATTCACCATTTATCAGTATACTTCATTATCGTGTGTTTTGTTGACGTATTTGTACTAATGTAACATTTTCATTTCAATGACATACAATTATAGTTTGTTGTTTCTGTGGAGGAAATCATTTCCATAAAAAATTATGAAGAAGTGTGGTCGTGTGATGCCAGCTTATATGTATGGGGCTTATTTTACATCCACCTTTTGTCATGATTCCAAATTTTCAAAGTCGTATTTTTTCTGTTATTTTAATATATTCCGTCATAAATGTGTGGTTCCAATCAATTGTAATAGCATACGAACACTTTAAAACTCGAATTGCTTGGAATAAAGATATTGGTCCCTTTTCTGGTTTTGCCAATATTATATTGTTTTGCATTTTAGTAAACTCGTCATTAGAATGAGATACATTTCATTGTGAATGACATAATAACTGAAATAGATCGTAATGACTGTCTAAATATAGTAAATCAATTATATTGGATATTTTTAGTCGTATTACTTGTTATATAGACATCTAATCAACTAATCCTAGTATATCGATTTAATTTTATGCATATAAATAAAAACGTAGATATCTAATTTAGTGCACACGACGCGTTTCTGGAATAACCATCATCAGGTACGCTCAAAATAACCATGATCAGGTACGCTCAAAATAACCATCATCAGGTACGCTCAAAATAACCATCATCGGGTACGCTCAAAATAACCATCATCGGGTACGCTCAAAATAACCATGATCGGGTACGCTCAAAATAACCATGATCAGGTACGCTCAAAATAACCATGATCAGGTACGCTCAAAATAACCATGATCAGGTACGCTCAAAATAACCATGATTAGGTACGCTCAAAATAACCATGATCAGGTACGCTCAAAATAACCATGATCAGGTACGCTCTAAATCGACAGATATATATATATATAATTGTTTGCCATTATGTATGTATCAGTACACTTATCACCATGTTAGATATATATACAATACACGTACATTGTCAAAGAATATAATTTATTTGTACGAGCTTTAGAAATAGATAGAAAAATTAGCCTTTTTTGGCCTGTTTCGCAGCGAGTGCAAAATTGATTTCATATTTACTTAAAATGTACGTATATTTCAAATAACTGCCAAGTTGTCTGGAAAGAGCAGAAACATTCGCTTTTCTAATCGTTTTCAATGATGTCGTCCATGACGTCCGCACTTATACTGCTACCGTTTTTTTACCGTAGCTCTACATGACTCGGGTACCAGAAAAGCAATATTTAGTCAATGATTAAATAACACTGAAGCTTATCTTACCCCTATATTAGTACTCAAAATCTCACAATTGCAGGATAAATACTGGAATTTTTTATTTAATTAATCCACGTGTAGAGAAGTGTTCACATATATTTTATTATTCGAATACAAAAATCAAGATTGGATTACAGAAAGATATTATATTGTAAATAGTAGATTTCGCGTTAAACATTGTTGCAAAATAAAATGATACAGTTTTGCGTTCATTCATAAAATAAATGGTAACAGATTTTTCTTATAAAGTTTTTGACCTCAGGAAGTTTTATCTTTTTTCTCCTTACCTACGTATTTTATTATAAAACATCCTTCGCACCTGTACGTCCGGTTTACCTGAGAAATATCACCTGTCATTCATCCATTAAAAACTGCATCCTACCGAGAAAATACTATTAAATACGTGTTGAACACAGAACACTTACAATAAACGTGATTTCTCCATCAAATGCTTACCATTCATCAACAGGTATACTTCTACTTAGATATAAAAGGTCCATCTTTAAATATCCATATTCATATTGCTAAACAAGTCCTTCAACAAACTCTCAAACCATTTATCTCATAAAACCTATAATTTGTCATTTATCTTAAGAAAGGTCAAATATATTTTTTCATTGTTATTCAAATGTGTTTCTTTATGACCATAAGGGGGTAGGGTTGTACTTATTTGACTTGTATACAATTTGAAGCTTTGTTATTGTTTATTACACAACTTAGTCATTGTTGATAGCTTTATCCCATTCTTTACATATTTTTATTTATTTCTTGTTAAGAGATATATAATTAAAACGTTATAAATATGTTCTAGTCATTGTAAATTACCAGAAAAATGTGAACAAAGCAAAATTATCAAATTAAGAGGCTTCTGTTATTTATAAAATATTTTTAAGTCAATATTCTTTTTTTATTTTTCGGACCACTGATATATCACTTGATCAGTCTATGCTTGCAATTCAAGACCTAGACCTACCCCGTTGTCATTTTTATGGATAATTCATTTAGTTTTTTATTCAATCTCAGAAAAAGTTGTGTATTAATTATTTGAGATCTGCATTCATTGCAATTCTTTTAACGTTGATGTGTGTAATACATTTATGTTTACAGTTGTCATCACTGAGCTTACAGCTGGTAGGAACTATTGAAATAGGAACTGTTGCCCTTCCAGTGAACCTGAGTTCACCCCGGGATTTAGTGGGGTACGTGTTGCTCGATCTTCCGTTTTCTGTAGATCATTGATTGTCCTTTTGTACTTTGTCATTTGGCCGTTGTGCTGTCTGTACTTCTCCGAATTACGGCATCGGATTACCTCTTTGGTATCTTCACACTTTCCTTGTCCACAAATACTAGATTAAATCCTAATACTTCTAGATTCAGCACACTTTGTCACATCGTCCGTTGTATAGGTTACAATTTCCAAATCATAGCTGCTTGTAATGTTTCTAGAATGTTTTTGATTTGCTAGAATATAGGGTTCTTTTTATTTCTCTTGCACTCCTCTGTGCATATTTCTATCAGCAGTTGCATTCGCACTAGAATGCGAAAAGAGAAAATGGTAAGGTTCGTCGAGCCACAAATAACATAAAAACGAAGCAATATTAATGGAAAATTCAGAAGCCATTCTCTCAGACACATCAAAACATTACGAGAAATATAACTCATAAAAGTAATTATTCTGTGTTGGAATATATATGATATCAGAAACACAAGATTTAAATCACAGTTTTCCGGTTGTTGACTGATTTTGTCTATTTATATACTTATGAGTTTTGACTTTCCCTGTGTTAGATTGTTCGGAGTTCAGTAATTTTGTTATTACCCTTATCATGTAGTGATGTATCAAGTTGCAAACATAAGTAACAATTATTACTTTTAATTTTACGTATGATAATATGCAGTGGTTTTTTTTATATCTTTGCTTCTTTATTGTTTTAGCTTTCTGGTTAACTATAGTGGCTTTCTATTCGAATTATCGGAATAGATGCTGCAAATAGAAAAAAGAAGTATATCATAATGACCAAGTGAAAAAGTACAAAAGATAAGCAATTGCCCCAAAAAACTCTTAAGATGGAGCAACGTTAACCCCACTAACACCGGGGAGAGATATTAGATGCCCCACAAGGGTAAGACGTTCCTGCTCCACTAGTAACACCCTTCGAGTATGTCAACCGACTTTGGACACTTCCTTTGTCTAAGATATAATAAGGATTGTCTTTTGTCTATAATAATATGGTTTAATATTATACAATTATTGACTTTTGTTGAGGTCAGCATAAGGATCTATCATTCCAAGATATATGATTTTTACCGAGGCTGAAACCGAGATAAATCTTTAGAAATGCCTGTACCAAGTCAGGGTCATTACGGTTTTCACAGTTTTCCGGTTGTTGACTGATTTTGTCTGTTTATATACTTATGAGTTTTGACTTTCCCTTTGTTAGATTGTTCGGAGTTCGGTAATTTTGTTATTACCCTTATCATGTAGTGATGTATCAAGTTGCAAACATAAGTAACAATTATTACTTTTAATTTTACGTATGATAATATGCAGTGGTTTTTTTTATATCTTTGCTTCTTTATTGTTTTAGCTTTCTGGTTAACTATAGTGGCTTTCTATTCGAATTATCGGAATAGATGCTGCAAATAAAAAAAAGAAGTATATCATAATGACCAAGTGAAAAAGTACAAAAGATAAGCAATTGCCCCAAAAAACTCTTAAGATGGAGCAACGTTAACCCCACTAACACCGGGGAGAGATATTAGATGTCCCACAAGGGTAAGACGTTCCTGCTCCACTAGTAACACCCTTCGAGTATGTCAACCGACTTTGGACACTTCCTTTGTCTAAGATATAATAAGGATTGTCTTTTGTCTATAATAATATGGTTTAATATTATACAATTATTGACTTTTGTTGAGGTCAGCATAAGGATCTATCATTCCAAGATATATGATTTTTACCGAGGCTGAAACCGAGATAAATCTTTAGAAATGCCTGTACCAAGTCAGGGTCATTACGGTTTTCACAGTTTTCCGGTTGTTGACTGATTTTGTCTGTTTATATAATTATGAATTTTGACTTTCCCTTTGTAAGATTGTTCGGAGTTAGGTAATTTTGTTATTACCCTTATTTATTATATCTTGGAACGATAGATCCTTATGTTAATCGAAAAGAAAGTCAGTAATTGTTTTATTATATGAAACTGTTATTTATGTCCTCTTGGGTCATATTTTATAAATTGGCATTAAACACTATTACGTATGTTTTTGTAAATTTTAATGGTAACAAGAAAGATTCAACAAGACTTCATCTTTTCACATCAATATATCAACAGATTGATTCTATTTATAGCTGAAATTGTAATTTATGGTAACAATTCCACAGTTGCTGATAACTGGAAAATCGTTCAAATTCTTGTGTGGTGCCCTTTTCTCGTAAGTATGCCTTAAATGTTTAAAGCAAAAATGTATTTGGATCGTTCCAGAGGAGCCTTTGGAACGTTATATTAACCTCACGTGACGCTAAAATCTGAAAAACCCTACTATTAATTTTAGAGTCACGTGAGGTTAGTATAACGTTCCAAAGGCTCCTCTGGAACGATCTAACTTAATCTTTGCGGAAATTGAAGACTTGGACAATATTCATAAAATTCTATCAAGAAGCAATCTCATGCTTTTAGCCAATCAGATAAAATAATTTTTTATAGTCATATAATAAATGGTTTTATGATATATATACATTTTTTTAACCAACAGCTTGTTATTTTTTATATATTTGTGCTTATTTTGTTCCTTGCACTTTTCTAATGTCGATTTGTAACACTACATTACCTGCATGGACATATCTATCTTTTTTTCTATTGTAAACATTCTACGCTTTTATACATACGTCCGTACGAACCAAATTCTATATTTTTAGTTCTAGTAGGGTAAAATCGTATTTCTGAACAGTGATACTCATTGTGTACGATGCCTACATATATATATATATATAACATTGTTAATATTTTTACAATCTATTTGTATATTTCAATAACAAAATATAAGTACACAGCCCTATTACCATATGTTACTTGTTATATAAGCCTATATTGTTCGCTAGCTCCTTTTGTACAAGACTGCTTTTATCAATTGGGGAAAGTCATATCTTTATAAATTCATTGTTGGCTAAAATGTCAATGTTAACATATGTGATTGGATACGATGTAACTTTTGATCTTTTCTCTCTGAGTAAGAGATATAATCTATTAAGTAACACATTTCATATATCAAGCAAATAAATTACCTCATAAACCATGATTTCTGCAAATTATAATTAAAAAATAATAATATCCAAGAGAAAGGATCCTGTGTAATCTATTAGATACACAGCATAGCGATTAACCAATTCAATATGGCGACCGCAATCTATCCGAAGTCAAGACTATCATCCGACTTTGAGAGCCCCTGTGCAGGCAGTGTGCTCGTCAGTAACAGTCCTCTATCCGAAACACTTCACATATGATGTACAGACCCTAGAATATCTTCATAAGACATGTACACTCCGTTTGTGAGTGCTCTGTGATCCTGGGATGTTGTTTAAAATGAAAGAGAAGTGTACCATTGGAACGTTGAAGTCATCATATCATCATCGTCAATGGCCATGTAAAATGTTAAGGTACGAAACGGACTTTACAGCATTGATGGTTTATTTAATTTCAATCTCATTATTTTGAAACGGTAATCTTTTTACAAAGAAACACTTGTTACTACCCAAAGCAATGAATTGGTCTCTAGGTTGGTCATTTTGAAAAGACAAGGAAGTTGAACATATTCCTTTCCAGGAGTTTCACACTTAGTATGATGGATGGTAATGTAAAGGGAAGAAAAAGTCTAAAGTTTTTAACAGTGTTGCAAAATAAGAGATTCCTGGATATAATAGATCTTTAACATTTGAGGATCACCATCTGATTCATTCTTCTAGAATATCTAGTGTTGACAGTATTTCTAAACACACGAACTCACTGCTGATGAAATAGATGTTTATGTGTTTGGTAGATTTTTTGGATAATTCAACAATATACTGCTGCTTGCAGTGACAATATTGTACGCTTTGTCATCCAGTTAAAGAAGGTGATTTCGCTATGTTTGGTTGAAATGGCAATAAAACACACCGCTGATTTCTGATTGTCAAAGATTTCTTCTTTTGTAAAAAGGAAACTCCTTTACTTGTTTTGCATCTCACTGATAGTCTAACACCTTGGAATCGAATTCTAACTCTGTTGCTGGACTATTAGTTCATTAGGGTATTATCTGACTGGTAGTTAGTGTATCGGTATTGGCATGGTTTATATACAGTTACTAAGTAATGTAACTAGTATCTCCCTCATCAGGCATAGGCTACATTAGCCGAATATTCTGTTTATACCCTTTTGTTTTCTAGCTACCAAACACTTTTAAATAATTTGGTTTTCCAATCTTTTGACTTTGAGCGTACCTGGTGACGATCACTAGAAACATACCTGGGGACGATCACCAGAAACATACCTGCTGACGATCACCAGAAACATACCTGATGACGATTATACCAGAAACGTACCTGTTGACGATCATACCAGAAACGTACCTGATGACGATCATACCAGAAACATACCTGATGACGATTATACCAGAAACGTACCTGATGACGATCATACCAGAAACGTACCTGATGACGATCATACCAGAAACGTACCTGATGACGATCATACCAGAAACGTACCTGATGACGATCATACCAGAAACGTACCTGATGACGATCATACCAGAAACGTACCTGATGACGATCATACCAGAAACGTACCTGATGACGATCATACCAGAAACGTACCTGATGACGATTATACCAGAAACGTACCTGATGACGATCATACCAGAAACGTACCTGGTGACGATCATACCAGAAACATACCTGATGACGATCATACCAGAAACGTACCTGATGACGATCATACCAGAAACATACCTGATGACGATCATACCAGAAACGTACCTGGTGACGATCATACCAGAAACGTATCTGATGACGATCATACCAGAAACGTACCTGGTGACGATCATACCAGAAACATACCTGCTGACGATCATACCAGAAACGTACCTGATGACGATTATACCAGAAACGTACCTGATGACGATTATACCAGAAACGTACCTGTTGACGATCATACCAGAAACGTACCTGATGACGATCATACCAGAAACATACCTGATGACGATCATACCAGAAACGTACCTGATGACGATTATACCAGAAACGTACCTGGTGACGATCATACCAGAAACGTACCTGGTGACGATCACTAGAAACATACCTGGGGACGATCACCAGAAACATACCTGCTGACGATCACCAGAAACATACCTGATGACGATTATACCAGAAACGTACCTGTTGACGATCATACCAGAAACGTACCTGATGACGATCATACCAGAAACATACCTGATGACGATTATACCAGAAACGTACCTGATGACGATCATACCAGAAACGTACCTGATGACGATCATACCAGAAACGTACCTGATGACGATTATACCAGAAACGTACCTGATGACGATCATACCAGAAACGTACCTGATGACGATCATACCAGAAACGTACCTGATGACGATCATACCAGAAACGTACCTGATGACGATCATACCAGAAACGTACCTGATGACGATTATACCAGAAACGTACCTGATGACGATCATACCAGAAACGTACCTGGTGACGATCATACCAGAAACATACCTGATGACGATCATACCAGAAACGTACCTGATGACGATCATACCAGAAACATACCTGATGACGATCATACCAGAAACGTACCTGGTGACGATCATACCAGAAACGTATCTGATGACGATCATACCAGAAACGTACCTGGTGACGATCATACCAGAAACATACCTGCTGACGATCATACCAGAAACGTACCTGATGACGATTATACCAGAAACGTACCTGATGACGATTATACCAGAAACGTACCTGATGACGATCATACCAGAAACGTACCTGATGACGATCATACCAGAAACATACCTGATGACGATCATACCAGAAACGTACCTGGTGACGATCATACCAGAAGCGTATCTGATGACGATCATACCAGAAACGTACCTGGTGACGATCATACCAGAAACATACCTGCTGACGATCATACCAGAAACGTACCTGATGACGATTATACCAGAAACGTACCTGATGACGATTATACCAGAAACGTACCTGTTGACGATCATACCAGAAACGTACCTGATGACGATCATACCAGAAACATACCTGATGACGATCATACCAGAAACGTACCTGATGACGATTATACCAGAAACGTACCTGGTGACGATCATACCAGAAACGTACCTGGTGACGATCACTAGAAACATACCTGGGGACGATCACCAGAAACATACCTGCTGACGATCACCAGAAACATACCTGATGACGATTATACCAGAAACGTACCTGTTGACGATCATACCAGAAACGTACCTGATGACGATCATACCAGAAACATACCTGATGACGATTATACCAGAAACGTACCTGATGACGATCATACCAGAAACGTACCTGATGACGATCATACCAGAAACGTACCTGATGACGATTATACCAGAAACGTACCTGATGACGATCATACCAGAAACGTACCTGATGACGATCATACCAGAAACGTACCTGATGACGATCATACCAGAAACGTACCTGATGACGATCATACCAGAAACGTACCTGATGACGATTATACCAGAAACGTACCTGATGACGATCATACCAGAAACATACCTGATGACGATCATACCAGAAACGTACCTGGTGACGATCATACCAGAAACGTATCTGATGACGATCATACCAGAAACGTACCTGGTGACGATCATACCAGAAACATACCTGCTGACGATCATACCAGAAACGTACCTGATGACGATTATACCAGAAACGTACCTGATGACGATTATACCAGAAACGTACCTGTTGACGATCATACCAGAAACGTACCTGATGACGATCATACCAGAAACATACCTGATGACGATCATACCAGAAACGTACCTGATGACGATTATACCAGAAACGTACCTGGTGACGATCATACCAGAAACGTACCTGGTGACGATCATACCAGAAACGTACCTGATGACGATCATACCAGAAACGTACCTGGTGACGATCATACCAGAAACGTATCTGATGACGATCATACCAGAAACGTACCTGGTGACGATCATACCAGAAACGTACCTGATGACGATCATACCAGAAACGTACCTGATGACGATTATACCAGAAACGTACCTGATGACGATCATACCAGAAACGTACCTGATGACGATTATACCAGAAACGTACCTGATGACGATTATACCAGAAACGTACCTGATGACGATTATACCAGAAACATACCTGATGACGATCATACCAGAAACATACCTGATGACGATCATACCAGAAACATACCTGATGACGATCATACCAGAAACATACCTGATGACGATCATACCAGAAACGTACCTGGTGACGATCATACCAGAAACGTACCTGGTGACGATCATACCAGAAACGTACCTGATGACGATCATACCAGAAACATACCTGATGACGATCATACCAGAAACGTACCTGATGACGATCATACCAGAAACATACCTGATGACGATCATACCAGAAACATACCTGATGACGATCATACCAGAAACGTACCTGGTGACGATCATACCAGAAACGTACCTGGTGACGATCATACCAGAAACGTACCTGATGACGATCATACCAGAAACATACCTGATGACGATCATACCAGAAACATACCTGATGACGATCATACCAGAAACATACCTGATGACGATCATACCAGAAACATACCTGATGACGATCATACCAGAAACATACCTGATGACGATCATACCAGAAACACACCTGATGACGATTATACCAGAAACGTACCTGATGACGATCATACCAGAAACGTACCTGATGACGATCATACCAGAAACGTACCTGGTGACGATCATACCAGAAACGTACCTGATGACGATTATACCAGAAACGTACCTGATGACGATCATACCAGAAACGTACCTGATGACGATCATACCAGAAACGTACCTGATGACGATTATACCAGAAACGTACCTGATGACGATCATACCAGAAACGTACCTGATGACGATTATACCAGAAACGTACCTGATGACGATCATACCAGAAACGTACCTGATGACGATCATACCAGAAACGTACCTGGTGACGATCATACCAGAAACATACCTGATGACGATCATACCAGAAACGTACCTGATGACGATCATACCAGAAACGTACCTGATGACGATCATACCAGAAACGTACCTGCTGACGATCATACCAGAAACGTACCTGCTGACGATCATACCAGAAACGTACCTGGTGACGATCATACCAGAAACGTACCTGATGACGATTATACCAGAAACGTACCTGATGACGATCATACCAGAAACGTACCTGATGACGATCATACCAGAAACATACCTGATGACGATCATACCAGAAACATACCTGATGACGATCATACCAGAAACGTACCTGGTGACGATCATACCAGAAACGTACCTGATGACGATTATACCAGAAACGTACCTGATGACGATCATACCAGAAACGTACCTGATGACGATTATACCAGAAACGTACCTGATGACGATCATACCAGAAACGTACCTGATGACGATCATACCAGAAACGTACCTGATGACGATCATACCAGAAACGTACCTGATGACGATTATACCAGAAACGTACCTGATGACGATCATACCAGAAACATACCTGATGACGATCATACCAGAAACGTACCTGATGACGATCATACCAGAAACGTACCTGATGACGATCATACCAGAAACGTACCTGCTGACGATCATACCAGAAACGTACCTGCTGACGATCATACCAGAAACGTACCTGGTGACGATCATACCAGAAACGTACCTGATGACGATTATACCAGAAACGTACCTGATGACGATCATACCAGAAACGTACCTGATGACGATCATACCAGAAACATACCTGATGACGATCATACCAGAAACATACCTGATGACGATCATACCAGAAACGTACCTGGTGACGATCATACCAGAAACGTACCTGATGACGATCATACCAGAAACGTACCTGATGACGATCATACCAGAAACGTACCTGCTGACGATCATACCAGAAACGTACCTGCTGACGATCATACCAGAAACGTACCTGGTGACGATCATACCAGAAACGTACCTGATGACGATTATACCAGAAACGTACCTGATGACGATCATACCAGAAACGTACCTGATGACGATCATACCAGAAACATACCTGATGACGATCATACCAGAAACGTACCTGCTGACGATCATACCAGAAACGTACCTGATGACGATCATACCAGAAACGTACCTGATGACGATTATACCAGAAACATACCTGATGACGATTATACCAGAAACATACCTGCTGACGATCACCAGAAACATACCTGATGACGATTATACCAGAAACGTACCTGTTGACGATCATACCAGAAACGTACCTGATGACGATCATACTAGAAACGTACCTGATGACGATTATACCAGAAACATACCTGATGACGATCACCAGAAACATACCTGCTGACGATCACCAGAAACATACCTGATGACGATTATACCAGAAACGTACCTGTTGACGATCATACCAGAAACGTACCTGATGACGATCATACCAGAAACGTACCTGATGACGATCATACCAGAAACGTACCTGATGACGATCATACCAGAAACATACCTGCTGACGATCATACCAGAAACGTACCTGATGACGATTATACCAGAAACGTACCTGATGACGATCATACCAGAAACGTACCTGATGACGATCATACCAGAAACGTACCTGGTGACGATCATACCAGAAACGTACCTGATGACGATCATACCAGAAACGTACCTGATGACGATCATACCAGAAACGTATCTGATGACGATCATACCAGAAACGTACCTGATGACGATCATACCAGAAACGTACCTGATGACGATTATACCAGAAACGTACCTGATGACGATCATACCAGAAACGTACCTGCTGACGATCATACCAGAAACGTACCTGATGACGATCATACCAGAAACGTACCTGATGACGATCATACCAGAAACGTATCTGATGACGATCATACCAGAAACGTACCTGATGACGATCATACCAGAAACGTACCTGGTGACGATCATACCAGAAACGTACCTGATGACGATTATACCAGAAACGTACCTGGTGACGATCATACCAGAAACGCATGTTGTGCAATGAAATAGATATCTACGCTTTAATTATTAGATATCAAATACATACGATGTTGATGACTTTACCTATCAGAAAAAGAACTGTATACTGACGATTGACTTATATTTATTCTGGTCATTGGAGTGAGTGAGTGATTGTTGTTCATCGCCAACTCAGCAATTTTTCATTTAGCTATATCATGGCGAGAACAAGTTAATTTTCAATGAGATAATGATGAGGTACGCTTTGTGCTAGACCAACACGCTTAGTTGGATTTTTATAGTGCTAGCTCATTGAAGCAAAGTCCGCGGATAGACATGTCCCCCACTCGGACACATTGTCATGATTTCGTGCCAACCGGTATTTGGTCTTTCTCCTTAATGTTGTGTGCTTATCGTTGAAGCAAAAAATGACAATTTATAGTATTTGGTTAGGGGTTCGAAACCACGATCTGCCGCACTCGAAGAGAGCACGCTAACCATTACACCACCGATGCCGTTTTCTGGTCATTGGTGATCATACAATCATCATGAGACACAAAATATTAATACGCACTCTGGGTGTTTGCCATGCCTCAACACTACGTAGGTGCTCCATTTTCTATTTTCCATTCTATTGAACAAAATTTTCAACGTGAATACCAAATAAGTCAACGTCCAGGTCGACCCAGGTCCGGCCTTTAGACAATTGGACCAAGTGCTCCAATGGGCCACAACGGGTTCTGCGCTGGATTTTTCGGCTCTAGGCTGTTGAAGTATACACAACAACACACTGCAGGTTTTATGGAGTACAACATTGGGCCCCATACCTCATAAGACCCCGTGTCGACTAACATACTTTTATCGAATTACATTTCGTTTGTAGTTTAAGAAGCAGTGATCGAGATACCATAACTGTTACTCTTATATTATAATACATGATTACACACGGGAAATTAATTTTTAGTTGAACTTTTTGAAAATCAAAAATACAGGAAACGTCTATTTTTGTCAAAACAAGCCTTCAATCTAAAAGCCCTTGTTGATTACCCATGCGTGTTATTCCTACCACGTGACATTTTAAAATTCCGGAGTTAAGGAATACAATAAAATGTATATCGTATAATCAAGAGATGATTGGTTCAACATCCCCTGGTTCAATACAAAATGGTCTTATATCTATCATTTAATTGCAGTGTATATATAGTAGATAAGATTCCTGGTATAGAAACATATCTATAAATATTTGAACCGATTATATCATTATCATTCTACAATTGCCACTTGTTAAACTGTAGTTTGTAATACACTGTCAATTTAATCAAATCATGCGCTAGTTAATTTCCCGTGTTGCCGCGGTTATCCTTATTCAAATATAGATTATTCATTTCATCTTTATTTATACACGTTATGTGGTAAATCCCAGTAGGAATACATGGCATTATTCAGATAGAGGTATGTATTGTGTTTTTTGGAGAACCATCCATTTAAAATATGACAAATTAGCAGCATCTAGAGGACTCATTAATTACATTTTACCTAATGGAGCACAAACTTGTCATATTCCAACTCGCAATTGAAATTTACATGAAACCAGCATGCCGAGATGACACGCGCGCTCGTCCATCATTTTTGACAAGTTCAAAGTTTAAATATAACAATACATAAATCATGGTTAACTTTGTCTCTGTCGTGTTATTATTACTTAAACTTGTAAGAAATACGACAAATTTATCTCTCTTTCACTTAAAAAGATGATTTACGCAACTTGTATCCTTATTATATTAAATTGGATACTCTCGCGAGGACATCGACATTTTAACATGAAACGACATTCAATTATATATATATATGTTGATAACTTATGTTAAAATAATGTCCCATGTTGGTACAGAAAAATACCTGGCATTAGTTAAAGATTTTGAATATAGAAAACATTTCTCAAAATTAAGGAAATCCTACAGCAGACTTAAAATTGAAAAAGGGCGATAATTACAAATACCAAATAATAACAGCTTGAAGATACCAAATTGGTAATCAGAAGTCATAAATGGAGGAAGCACAGACAATACAATGGTCAAATACAAAAGGATTATGATACAAACGCTACAACAAAAAACTAAAGATCGAGCAACACGAATCCACTAAAAGTCCGGGGTGAACTCAGATGCTCGAGGGGAGGGGTGGGAGAGTGGGTAAGCAATTCATACTCAACATGCGTCACCCCTCATGAGTGATTTTTTTCATATTGCACTCTTAACGAATTTGAAGTTGTGGTACAATTCCTCACCTAATGGAAACTATGTTAATGATATAGTCGATTTGTTTAATGCAATTATTGCTAAATTCCCTAATTAATTATCATACAATGTTTTGGAATCCAAGCTGTGAGGAAAAGGAAGTTCTGTTGGTAAATTCGTGAAAACTAATATGCTATAATGTACTACACCGTTCATGTTGTTTATATTTAGTTCAAGCTATAATTAGGATTTGCACTCTTTTATTTAATAATTACCATTTAGCGATTTGATACTATACTCCTTTGCCCATGGTGATCCCTTAAAGGGTCACAAAATATATTTTGTTTTATTACATATACGTATATCAATAAGCGATTCATAGGAACCCTATCTGTACTCTTTCAATTATGAGCTCGTGATACAAACAATACAACGTCGTGATCAGGATTTTAAATGCACTGAAAAATATATGATCAGCTTTGACAAAGAATCTAATATAACCAAGCGCAAAGCTATTTAATGTATAAAAAAAAACCTACAAGAACAAACTCATTGCTTTTTCGTTTCTTATGCCATTAAATATATATTGCATTTCATGCTAAGTCGAATTATTGGCCAATCAATGGATTTGGTTGTTATCTAAACATGCCTATGGAGGGGACAATCAAGAATGGACAATCCAGAGACACTGACAACACTGAGCACAAACCACAGACCGAAGACAAACAAAGCAAAAACAAACAGAAAACGAAAAAGATGAGCAACACGGAGCCCACCAAAAAACTGGGGGTACAAACAGGCGCTCGCTAAGGGTAATCAGTTCCTGCAACAACTAAGTACGGAAAAAATCATTTCACATTAAACACGATATTGGGATTGGTTTTATGTTTATATTATGTGTAATACTTAAAAATAACTGTGTCAGTAGATCATTGTCGCAAATACGTATTACCCTGTGTAATACATATTAATTAATTGGGTCATTATGTCATTTTGCAAATACGTAGATATTATAAATTATTTACGTTCCTATTCGTAGATATGGAGATTTTAACACCCTGAAGTAGCCAAGTACATCCTGAGGCGCAGCCGAAGGGTGTACAGGCTACTAAAGGGTGTTAAAATCTCCATATCTACGGATAGGAACGTAAATAATGAATTTATCCCCGGCTGTGGTCAAAAATAAGACATTTTGGATCCCGGCGGGCCACGTAAAAGTGACGTTTTCTTTGTTTTTGGAAAGAATAACTAATAAAAAATATGAAAGTTTCGAGTGTAGGGTTGGTAGAACTCTTCAGTTGATCAAATTAACAGCTTTTTATTCAATATATAACCAAAATTAACTAAATTTGATTTTGGAGTGTAACGTCGCGAGCTTTGACGTCATATTATCCCCGTTTTGAAAAATATATCAACATGTGATTGGTTAATGGCTAGTTACACCCGGTAATATGGCCTAGCAGCACCCGGTAATATGTTTTTTTCATACCCGGGGTTTTAACCAATCAAAAATTGTTATAATTTTCAAGACGGGGATAAATATTATCATTGTATAATATATAAACATAATTGGTTCACTATGTCATTTTTGCAAATACGTAATATTTGGTTTCGTAAATAGACATAATTTGGTCATTATATAAAGCCCCATTGATTTCAAATCATTATTATTCTGTTCCTGAATAAGGACAGTTCTAATATAACTCCAATATAATTTATTTCAAGCTAAATTTTGAACTTCTATGATCTGTTTATACAGTTAATTATTTGTATTCAATTGTTTTTGGACAATGAACATTTCATTCTTCTTTGAAAACTTTAAACACAACTGTATTGTTAGACGATGACATACACGTTTAAAACATCACAATCGACATAAGTAGAAATAGGCCATGCATGCTAAAAATGTTCATTCATAGTCTTACACCCAGTATGTTTTACTGTTTTGACAATTAGCACTATATTGGTCAAGGTCTTTTAAACTATGAATAGATCTAAAGTGGATCATTGTGAGGTTCATGTGATTAATGTAGAAAATACGTTATCATTCTGACACCATTTTTAATGGCCAAGAATTTTGTAACTATCATTTAACATTGTTCAAGGTAAAAGTATATTGTATATTTTCTAAATTTAGATTTTAAATATATTTAATATTCTTTACATTTGATGTAAAATTGTCAATTTATGTAATAAAAACCTGCATATCTAATTTAGTGCAGAAAACGTGTGCATGGAATAATCATCAATGTCAAAAGATTGGAAAGTGAAATAATTCAAAATATTTGGAGAAAAGTAAGCCAAGGTCCTACTTAGAATAGCCTAAATCTACTAAGGTTACCATTACAAGTAAACCAAGGTCCTACTTAGAATAGTCTAAATCGACTAAGGTTACCATTGCCCAAGTAAGCCAAGGTCCTATTTAGAATAGTCTAAGTCTACTAAGGTTACCATTACAAGTAAGCCAAGGTCCTACATAGAATAGTCTAAATCTACTAAGGTTACCATTACAAGTAAGCCAAGGTCCTACTTAGAATAGTCTAAATTGACTAAGGTTACCATTACAAGTAAGCCAAGGTCCTACTTAGAATAGTCTAAATCGACTAAGGTTACCATTGCCCAAGTAAGCCAAGGTCCTATTTAGAATAGTCTAAATCTACTAAGGTTACCATTACAAGTAAGCCAAGGTCCTACTTAGAATAGTCTAAATCTACTAAGGTTACCATTACAAGTAAGCCAAGGTCCTACTTAGAATAGTCTAAATCGACTACGGTTACCATTACAAGTCAGCCAAGGTCCTACTTAGAATAGTCTAAATCTACTAAGGTTACCATTACAAGTAAGCCAAGGTCCTACTTAGAATAGTCTAAATCCACTAAGGTTACCATTACAAGTCAGCCAAGGTCCTACTTAGAATAGTCTAAATCTACTAAGGTTACCATTACAAGTAAGCCAAGGTTCTACTTAGAATAGTCTAAATCTACTAAGGTTACCATTACAAGTAAGCCAAGGTCCTACTTCGAATAGTCTAAATCGACTAAGGTTACCATTGCCCAAGTAAGCCAAGGTCCCATTTAGTATAGTCTAAATCGACTAAGGTTACCATTGCCCATGTAGCCAAGGTCCTACATAGAATAGTCTACATCTACTAAGGTTACCATTACAACTAAGCCAAGGTCCTACTTAGAATAGTCTAAATCTACCAAGGTTACCATTACAAGTAAGCCAAGGTCCTACTTAGAATAGTCTAAATCTACTAAGGTTACCATTACAAGTAAGCCAAGGTCCTACTTAGAATAGTCTAAATCTACTAAGGTTACCATTACAAGTAAGCCAAGGTCCTACTTAGAATAGTCTAAATCGACTGCGGTTACCATTACAAGTCAGTCAAGGTCCTACTTAGAATAGTCTAAATCTACTAAGGTTACCATTACAAGTAAGCCAAGGTCCTACTTAGAATAGTCTAAATCTACTAAGGTTACCATTACAAGTAAGCCAAGGTTCTACTTTGAATAGTCTAAATCCACTAAGGTTACCATTACAAGTCAGCCAAGGTCCTACTTAGAATAGTCTAAATCTACTAAGGTTACCATTACAAGTCAGTCAAGGTCCTACTTAGAATAGTCTAAATCTACTAAGGTTACCATTACAAGTAAGCCAAGGTCCTACTTAGAATAGTCTAAATCTACTAAGGTTACCATTACAAGTAAGCCAAGGTCCTACTTCGAATAGTCTAAATCGACTAAGGTTACCCTTGCCCAAGTAAGCCAAGGTCCCATTTAGAATAGTCTAAATCGACTAAGGTTACCATTGCCCTAGTAGCCAAGGTCCTACATAGAATAGTCTACATCTACTAAGGTTACCATTACAACTAAGCCAAGGTCCCATTTAGAATAGTCTAAATCGACTAAGGTTACCATTACAAGTAAGCCAAGGTCCCATTTAGAATAGTCTAAATCGACTAAGGTTACCATTGCCCAAGTAGCCAAGGTCCTACATAGAATAGTCTAAATCTACTAAGGTTACCATTACAACTAAGCCAAGGTCCTACTTAGAATAGTCTAAATCTACCAAGGTTACCATTACAAGTAAGCCAAGGTCCTACTTAGAATAGTCTAAATCTACTAAGGTTACCATTACAAGTAAGCCAAGGTCCTACTTAGAATAGTCTAAATCTACTAAGGTTACCATTACAAGTAAGCCAATGTCCTACTTAGAATAGTCTAAATCTACTAAGGTTTCCATTACAACTAAGCCAAAGTCCTACTTAGAATAGTCTAAATCTACTAAGGTTACCATTACAAGTAAGCCAAGGTTCTATTTAGAATAGTCTAAATCTACTAAGGTTACCATTACAAGTAAGCCAAGTCCCTAATTAGAATAGTCTACATCTACTAAGGTTTCCATTACCAGTAAGCCAAGGTCATATTTAGAATAGTCTAAGTCGACTACGGTTACCATTACAAGTCAGTCAAGGTCCTACTTAGAATAGTCTAAATCTACTAAGGTTACCATTACAAGTAAGCCAAAGTCCTACTTAGAATAGTCTAAATCTACTAAGGTTACCATTACAAGTCAGCCAAGGACCTATTTAGAATAGTCTAAATCTACTAAGGTTACCATTACAAGTAAGCCAAGGTCCTACTTAGAATAGTCTAAATCTACTAAGGTTACCATTACAAGTAAGCCAAGGTTCTACTTTGAATAGTCTAAATCCACTAAGGTTATCATTACAAGTAAGCCAAGGTCCTATTTAGAATAGTCTAAATCTACTAAGGTTACCATTACAAGTAAGCCAAGGTCCTACTTAGAATAGTCTAAATCTACTAAGGTTACCATTACAAGTAAGCCAAGGTTCTGTTTAGAAAAGTCTAAATCTACTAAGGTTACCATTACAAGTAAGCCAAGGCCCTACTTAGAATAGTCTACATCTACTAAGGTTACCATTATTAGTAAGCCAAGGTCCTACTTAGAATAGTCTAAATCTACTAAGGTTACCATTACAAGTAAGCCAAGGTCCTACTTAGAATAGTCTAAATCTACTAAGGTTACCATTACAAGTAAGCCAAGGTCCTACTTAGAATAGTCTAAATCTACTAAGGTTACCATTACAAGTAAGCCAAGGTTCTATTTAGAATAGTCTAAATCTACTAAGGTTACCATTACAAGTAAGCCAAGGCCCTACTTAGAATAGTCTAAATCTACTAAGGTTACCATTACAAGTAAGCCAAGGTCCTACTGTGAATAGTCTAAATCTACTAAGGTTACCATTACAAGTAAGCCAAGGTCCTATTTAGAATAGTCTAAATCTACTAAGGTTACCATTACAAGTAAGCCAAGGTCCTACTGTGAATAGTCTAAATTGACTAAGGTTACCATTACAAGTAAGCCAAGGTCCTATTTAGAATAGTCTAAATCTACTAAGGTTACCATTACAAGTAAGCCAAGGTCCTACTTAGAATAGTCTAAATCGACTAAGGTTACCATTACAAGTAAGCCAATGTCCCACTTAGAATAGCCTAAATCTACTAAGGTTATCTGTACAAGTAAGCCAAGGTCCCATTTAGAATAGTCTAAATCGACTAAGGTTTCCATTACATCTAAGCCAAGGTCTTACTTAGAATAGTCTAAATCTACTAAGGTTACCATTACAAGTAAGCCAAGGTCCTACATAGAATAGTCTAAATCTACTAAGGTTACCATTACAAGTAAGCCAAGGTCCTACTTAGAATAGTCTAAATCTACTAAGGTTACCATTACAAGTAAGCCAAGGTCCTACTTAGAATAGTCTAAATCTACTAAGGTTACCATTACAAGTAAGCCAAGGTCCTACTTAGAATAGTCTAAATCGACTACGGTTACCATTACAAGTAAGCCAATGTCCTACTTAGAATAGTCTAAATCTACCAAGGTTACCATTACAAGTAAGCCAAAGTCCTACTTAGAATAGTCTAAATCTACTAAGGTTACCATTACAAGTAAGCCAAGGCCCTACTTAGAATAGTCTAAATCTACTAAGGTTACCATTACAAGTAAGCCAAGGTCCTACTGTGAATAGTCTAAATTGACTAAGGTTACCATTACAAGTAAGCCAAGGTCCTATTAGAATAGTCTAAATCTACTAAGGTTACCATTACAAGTAAGCCAAGGTCCTACTTAGAATAGTCTAAATCGACTAAGGTTCCATTACAAGTAAGCCAAGGTCCTACTTAGAATAGTCTAAATCTACTAAAGTTACCATTACAAGTAAGCCAATGTCCCACTTAGAATAGCCTAAATCTACTAAGGTTATCTTTACAAGTAAGCCAAGGTCCTACTTAGAATAGTCTAAATCTACTAAGGTTACCATTACAAGTAAGCCAAGATCCTACTTAGAATAGTCTAAATCTGCGAATGTTACCTTTACAGGTAAGCCAAGGTCCTACTTAGAATAATCTAAATCTACTTAGGTTACCATTACAAGTAAGCCAAGGTCCTACATAGAATAGTCTAAATCGACTAAGGTTACCTTTACAAGTAAGCCAATGTCCTACTTAGAAAAGTCTAAATCTACTAAGGTTACCATTACAAGTAAGCCAAGGTCCTACTTAGAATAGTCTAAATCTACTAAGGTTACCATTACAAGTAAGCCAAGATCCTACATAGAATAGTCTAAATCGACTAAGGTTACCATTACAAGTAAGCCAATGTCCTACTTAGAAAAGTCTAAATCTACTAAGGTTACCATTACAAGTAAGCCAAGGTCCTTCTTAGAATAGTCTAAATCTACTAAGGTTACCATTACAAGTAAGCCAAGATCCTACTTAGAATAGTCTAAACTACTAAGGTTACCATTACAAGTAAGCCAAGGTCCTACTTTGAATAGTCTAAATCTACTAAGGTTACCATTACAAGTAAGCCAATGTCCTACTTAGAATAGTCTAAATCTACTAAGGTTACCATTACAAGTAAGCCAAGGTCCTACTTAGAATAGTCTAAATCTACTAAGGTTACCATTACAAGTAAGCCAAGGTCCTACTTAGAATAGTCTAAATATACTAAGGTTACCATTACAAGTAAGCCAAGGTCCTACTTAGAATAGTCTAAATCTACTAAGGTTACCATTACAAGTAAGCCAAGGTCCTACTTAGAATAGTCTAAATCTACTAAGGTTACCATTACAAGTAAGCCAAGGTCCTACTTAGAATAGTCTAAATATACTAAGGTTACCATTACAAGTAAGCCAAGGTCCTACATAAAATAGTCTAAATCGACTAAGGTTACCATTACAAGTAAGCCAATGTCCTACTTAGAATAGTCTAAATCTACTAAGGTTACCATTACAAGTAAGCCAAGGTCCTACTTAGAATAGTCTAAATCGACTAAGGTTACCATTACAAGTAAGCCAAGATCCTACTTAGAATAGTCTAAATCTACGAATGTTACCTTTACAGGTAAGCCAAGGTCCTACTTAGAATAGTCTAAATCTACTAAGGTTACCATTACAAGTAAGCCAAGGTCCTACATAGAATAGTCTAAATCGACTAAGGTTACCATTACAAGTAAGCCAATGTCCTACTTAGAATAGTCTAAATCTACTAAGGTTACCATTACAAGTAAGCCAAGGTCCTACTTAGAATAGTCTTAATCTACTAAGGTTACCATTACAAGTAAGCCAAGGTCCTACTTAGAATAGTCTAAATATACTAAGGTTACCATTACAAGTAAGCCAAGGTCCTACATAGAATAGTCTAAATCGACTAAGGTTACCATTACAAGTAAGCCAATGTCCTACTTAGAATAGTCTAAATCTACTAAGGTTACCATTACAAGTAAGCCAATGTCCTACTTAGAATAGTCTAAATCTACTAAGGTTACCATTACAAGTAAGCCAAGATCCTACTTAGAATAGTCTAAATCTACGAATGTTACCTTTACAGGTAAGCCAAGGTCCTACTTAGAATAGTCTAAATCTAATAAGGTTACCATTACAAGTAAGCCAAGGTCCTACTTAGAATAGTCTAATTCTACTAAGGTTACCATTACAAGTAAGCCAAGGTCCTACATAGAATAATCTAAATCGACTAAGGTTACCATTACAAGTAAGCCAATGTCCTACTTAGAATAGTCTAAATCTACTAAGGTTACCATTACAAGTAAGCCAATGTCCTACTTAGAATAGTCTAAATCTACTAAGGTTACCATTACAAGTAAGCCAAGATCCTACTTAGAATAGTCTAAATCTACTAAGGTTACCATTACATGAAGGAGATTTATTGGTTGTAATAAATACAATATAGACAAATCAATGACGGATAACTTTGTACAATGGCATTATTGTATCCAATCACTGCTAACAGTATTATGCTAAATTTAAACACACCATTGGCTAACTTTATATATCCGGGTTTTTCTTGGCATTGAACAAGGTTGTCAACAACAACTAACCGATGGGGGATTCATGAAACAACAATGAATGCTATAAATAGCCTTTCAGACACAAGACTATACAGATTGTGAAGATAAGAGATTTGTTATCTAACATTGAGTGTCATGTTCCCGTTTTAGTATATGACATACGAACCAGGACAATGACCCGATCAATGGCTGTAATGGCTGTTTAAATACTTCGGTTTTGGATATTATGTATTTTGAAAACATCGATTGTTGTAATAATGAAATTAAAAACAAACAATACCACACTTTCGGAACAATTCCAATATGAAATATCAAAATCATAGACGCAGAGGCAAAATTGATGCCTTAGCACAAATACATGACCGCTCATTTCTCTGGCTTGGCACAGACACTTCAATAAACTAGTTAACATTTCAAATATATTGTATATTTATCCTCTTTTAGGATGTAATAATAAATGCAAATATATTTCCAAAATGACTGTTATCCTGGCTAAAGTGATAAAAATCGTTTCAATGTGAGAGATGACATCCATGCACAAAGCCCACAAACTAAGACTACTGATCAAGGTTTGTAGATATGGGACATAGAATAAAAAAAAGCGCATAGATATCTAATTTAGTGCACACGACGCGTTTCTGTTTTAACGTTCATCAGGTGCGTTCATAGTCAAGACACTGGAAACACGAATAATTTTAGTCCTTGAAAGGAAGTAAACCAAATGATGAGGGACAAAATCGACTAAGTTTACTTCAGCCTGAGGTGAGACTAAGCTTACTTCAGCCTGAGGTGATATTAAGTTTCTTCAGCCTGAGGTGAGATTAAGCTTACTTTAGCCTGAGATGAGATTAAGTTTACTTCAGCCTGAGGTGAGATTAAGTTTACTTCCGCCTGAGGTGAGATTAAGCTTACTTCAGCCTGAGGTGAGATTAAGTTTACTTCAGCCTGAGGTGAGACTAAGCTTACTTCAGCCTGAGGTGAGACTAAGCTTGCTTCAGCCTGAGGTAAGATTAAGCTTACTTCAGCCTGAGGTGAGATTAAGCTTACTTCAGCCTGGGTTGAAATTAAGTTTACTTCAGCCTGAGGTGAGATTAAGCTTACTTCAGCCTGAGGTAAGATTAAGCTTACTTCAGCCTGAGGTGAGATTAAGCTTACTTCAGCCTGAGGTGAGATTAAGCTTACTTCAGCCTGAGGTGAGATTAAGCTTACTTCAGCCGGAGGTGAGATTAAGCTTACTTCATCCTGAGGTGAGATTAAGTTTACTTCAGCCTGAGGTGAGATTAAGTTTACTTCAGCCTGAGGTGAGACTAAGCTTACTTCAGCCTGAGGTGAGATTAAGTTTACTTCAGCCTGAGGTGAGATTAAGTTTACTTCAGCCTGAGGTGAGATTAAGTTTACTTCAGCCTGAGGTGTGATTAAGTTTACTTCAGCCTGAGGTGAGATTAAGTTTAGTTTTAAATATTTATCTACATCTGTGGTTCAGATAAGTTAGTTTAACTCTTACACAACGGAATATGTAGACCATAGTTCATATTGGCAATACAGAGCTACGGTTAATGAGATTGGACCAATTTTTATTATAGCCCACGATTGGTAATGCTAATCCCGGAAGCACAATTGCAAGCTACAGAAACAATATTTATTAGTGCATCAATATGAACATGTTACAGATTTGCTACAGACAGCATCCATGACATACATCATTCTCCAGATTGAAGTATAAAAAACTGTTGATATTGCAACGAACAGAAGAAGAGTTTGAAGATATCAAAGGGATAATCAGAATCCGGAAATTGAAGACACAATGGCCAACAGACAAAGGACAATCAACGATCTACAAATCACTACAATGAAAACTAAAGACCGCGGAACATGAACACAACCAAAAACTGGGAATGAACTCCGGTGTTCCGGAAGGGTGAGTAGTTCATGTTCCATTAGTGGCACCCGTCATCTTACTGTAGTTAAAAACTCGGTAATAAGTCATGGATGAGGAATGAACCATTGAGATACTTCTCATTCCTTGTTCGTACTATGCCAGTCAAACAATTATACACCACTGTTTTTCATTCTGTCAAAATGTGCCAATTATTACTAACATTCTTTAAATGTGAGACATGAATTTTTTATTTTTTTTTGCTCAATTGGGAATCAAATAGATTTGGAAACATGTTATAAGTAAATGGTCTTAAAGATATTCCTATATACAAACAAATATCAGTGCTTGTGTGCGTACTCCTATCTATATGTATCGAAATATTAACACATGTTGTCAAGATCTTCCTTAAATGAATAATGGGTAATTAAGTATCATGAAAAGAAAGCTTATATAGTAATTATATACACATATTTCTAGACTAGTATATAGTTGGTATCGATTCCTAAATGAATTTGAATTTTATCTTTTATCTTATGGTCAACAAAGCGAACAACGATATTTCACTTCAAGTCATTCTAGGTGCTGACCTCGGACAAGCACAATAATTGTATCCAAAATGTACCCTTCGTGATCATTCAGTTTTCAACAGCAACCCAGATATAAACAAACAACATTCGCTTCTACACAAACAAATATGCACTATTACAAAAATGAACATAATAAACATGGAAAGTGCAATAGCAGGGTTAGTGAATATTTGTAAAAATTTACTACTAGCTTAGATGGTTATACTATTTTGGTTAAAATTCATTGCAATTGGGACAAAGCAAATCATAGCTGTTACATTCTAATAGATTTAATACCAATTAACAATAAACTGTTGGAGTCATTCTTGAATAGAATATAATTCAATGATAAAATAATATGTAATGAAACAGAGGTATCTAAATCGAAAATACAAAATTTTAGTTACAATCAGGATTGGTAAAATGTGCATTTCCTCTACATTTTCCTGATTGAATATGTGATAAATAAATAAGTTTTTTCTCTTTCTTATAAATGTCTCCAATTGTGAGGTTAGCATTGATTCTACTACACTCTTTTAATTCATCGTACAATAAAGTGAAAAGTAACAGTGGTGCTTAATGTATTACCTATCCCCCATTTCCGACATAATCTGTCTTTTACAGTGTAGTATTGTTTTCATGTTATTGCAGAAAAAATCAACAAAGTACATCTCTGATGTCAAATGTAAAGTATAGAACAATCACGACGTACGAGACTCTAGCATGAAAGCTGATTTGATTCTAGTAATGTGTCGTAGCTTGTCGTGATAGTTAAGAGTATTAATAAAAGCAGGATGGGTTCAAACAATATCTAGGTTTTATGGCATTGAACAATGTAGTCTAAAACAACTAACCAATGAAGATTGTATTGACAAACAAACATATTATTTAAACAGCATTTAGCGTATTATGGCTACAGAGATCTTAAAGATAAGGGGATAGTTATCATATTACTGTTAAATCTATTACATAGGAAACAGGACAATGACCCAATCAATGGCTCTTACTGTTATTCAAATTCGTCTCATTTGCTTCAAAACAACATTAATTGCCCTTTATATTACAAGGTTCTTTACTATATTGATTAACATATCCATTGTTTGAAATTTAACTAAATGACACCGCAGATATAGCTAGGTCTGCTTCATATATATGTCCACAACTAGAAAATGATAGTTATGTAGTTAAGGCCGGTGAAAGACGAAACATTACGACAAAAGAGATGCTTTTAATTTTCCCATTGTGAACTTTCCATTTATATGTAGCAACATTTCGTCAGCACCTGCATATGGAGTATATATATATATATATATATATATATATCAGTTGATTCGGAATTCCACAGCTTCTTGTTCCAATCATATGTTCTTGTAAAAGAGGAAGCTATTGAATCTTAGCATTCTTAGTTTGAGCTCATCGGTTCGATAGTTTTACAGTTGCCATCTTGCATTCGTCAACCGTTGTAGAATATATGTGTCATAGATTACCGGGTGTATAACAAGAGTAGCACATCAAATATCACAAGCGGAGCAAGAACTGCTATTTACCCTTCCTGAGCACCTAGGTTTATCCCCGGTTTTTAGTGATGATAGTGTTTCTCAATCTTTAGCTATCTGTGTAGTGTTTTGTAGATCATTGTTTGTCTATTTTTCCTGGTTTGCCATTATGTTTTATATATAGTATTTATCATGTAAATTGCCATATTTTCTCAACCAATATTAACTTACGCCATCAAGGAATGTAATGGTCTCTAACATTGACTGATGCATGGTTCTGATGTTGTAGCATTATGCTGTATATTTCCGAAAAAAAATCGATTATCAAGTGATAACAGTTATATGGAATATTATGGCCATCGAATGATTTTTTATATTTTTAGCCAAATGTTTTAATAAGTATGCATAAAAAAAAACTCCGCGGAAACTTTGAACTATTTTTAATGTCCATTATCTTATACAATAGTAGAATGGATTGTGAGTTCTGTCAATAATATTAATATAACATTGATCGTCATACTAATTTAGACCTGTGATATGTTTTCCTCAGAATCTTTCCTGGATTTAAAATAAAAATCATTCATAATCTTCTTTTCCGATATTTTTTCTTTTGTTACAATAAATATTTAAAAAAAAATTGTCTATATTTTATATTATATATACGTTATCTAGATTACTTTGTAGTAATTTAGCTTTTATTTAATCACAAAGTTAATCAAAGGGAAATAACTCGAGCATATTCATATAGTCATGATGTATAAATATTTTTTTCTTAATGCTTTAGATACTTTGTGAGTTAAAACGAGCACATAATACCCAAGTCAAACAAGCAGAATGTGGACGTCAAAACAATGAAAATCATATAACAAAATAAAGCAGAAATCAATTAAACAACCAGCGAGACACCTACATTTATCACCCAGATTCGAAGATATATTTTCAGATATTGAACTAGTGCAAAGTTGGATAGTCTCTCATGTTCATTTACATCTATATATATTCTTACTGATTTACATATTCGTTCATGAAATTCTACGCATTGATGTGCAGTGTGTATCACTTCGACATATTAGGAAGCACACACACTTTTATAGCTAAATTTAGGACTAATTTGATCACTGCCATCATTGGTAAAGTGTCTGTACCAAGCCAGGAAAAAGATCAGTCAAGTATTTGTGTAGAAAGAGGTGGGGGGGGGGTCGATTTTGCTTCTTGGTATGATTTTCATATTGTTCCGACAGTGTGGTATTTTTTGTTTTTCATTTTAATACATAAATAATAAAACAAAATGTACCTTCTATGCTAAACATTTTTCAGGTGCTGTATTTTATCATATCATCAACTAGTACCCATGCTATATTTATTGGCATCACATGTGTTTGATATCTATACAAGTAGTTTAATACCGCCTATTACAAGACAGGAAAATGAGCGGTCATGTATTTGTGTGTTCGGGGTATCGCTATGTATTTGTGTGTTCGGGGTATCGTCATATATTTGTGTGTTCGGGGTATCGTCATGTATTTGTGTGTTCGGGGTATATATTTTACCTCTTTTTATAATTTCTCTATTAGATTTGTACAAACGTGTGATATTTGTGTGTTCGGAGTATAGATTTTACCTCTTTTTATAATTTCTCTATTAGATTTGTACAAACGTGTGATATTTGTGTGTTCGGGGTATAGATTTTACCTCTTTTTATAATTTCTCTATTAGATTTGTACAAACGTATGATATTTGTGTGTTCGGGGTATATATTTTACCTCTTTTTATAATTTCTCTATTAGATTTGTACAAACGTGTGATATTTGTGTGTTCGGAGTATAGATTTTACCTCTTTTTATAATTTCTCTATTAGATTTGTACAAACGTGTGATATTTGTGTGTTCGGGGTATAGATTTTACCTCTTTTTATAATTTCTCTATTAGATTTGTACAAACGTGTGATATGTGTGTGTTCGGGATATATATTTTACCTCTTTCTACAATGTCTCTATTAGATTTGTACAAACAGTTTGATATTTGTGTGTTCGGAGTATAGATTTTACCTCTTTCTACAATGTCTCTATTAGATTTGTACAAACGTGTGATATTTGTGTGTTCGGGGTATAGATTTTACTTCTTTTTATAATTTCGCTATTAGATTTGTACAAACGTGTGATATTTGTGTGTTCGGAGTATAGATTTTACCTCTTTTTATAATTTCTCTATTAGATTTGTACAAACGTGTGATATTTGTGTGTTCGGGGTATAGATTTTACCTCTTTTTATAATTTCTCTATTAGATTTGTACAAACAGTGTGATATTTGTGTGTTCGGAGTATAGATTTTACCTCTTTCTACAATGTCTCTATTAGATTTGTACAAACAGTGTGATATTTGTGTGTTCGGGGTATAGATTTTACCTCTTTTTATAATTTCTCTATTAGATTTGTAAAAACAGTGTGATATTTGTGTGTTCAGGGTATAGATTTTACCTCTTTCTACAATGTCTATATTAGATTTGTACAAACAGTGTGATATTTGTGTGTTCGAGGTATAGATTTTACCTCTTTCTACAATGTCTCTATTAGATATGTACAAACAGTGTGATATTTGTGTGTTCAGGGTATAGATTTTACCTCTTTCTACAATGTCTATATTAGATTTGTACAAACAGTGTGATATTTGTGTGTTCAGGGTATAGATTTTACCTCTTTCTACAATGTCTCTATTAGATTTGTACAAACGTGTGATATTTGGGTGTTTGGGGTATATATTTTACCTCTTTCTACAATGTCTCTATTAGATTTGTACAAACAGTGTGATATTTGTGTGTTCGGGGTATAGATTTTACCTCTTTCTATGATTTCTCTATTAGATTTGTACAAGCAGTGTAATATTTTTGTGTTCGGGGTATAGATTTTACCCCTTTCTACAATGTCTCTATTAGATTTGTACAAACAGTGTGATATTTGTGTGTTCGAGGTATAAATCTTACCTCTTTCTACAATGTCTCTATTAGATTTGTACAAACAGTGTGATATTTGTGTGTTCGAGGTATATATCTTACTTCTTTCTACAATGTCTGTATTAGATTTGCACAAACAGTGTGATATTTGTGTGTTCAGGGTATAGATTTTACCTCTTTCTACAATGTCTCTATTAGATTTGTACAAACAGTGTGATATTTGTGTGTTCGGGGTATAGATTTTACCTCTTTCTACTATGTCTCTATTAGATTTGTACAAACAGTGTGATATTTGTGTGTTCAGGGTATAGATTTTACCTCTTTCTACTATGTCTCTATTAGATTTGTACAAACAGTGTGATATTTGTGTGTTCGGGGTATAGATTTTACCTCTTGCTATAATTTCTCTATTAGATTTGTACAAACAGTGTGATATTTGTGTGCTCAGGGTATAGATTTTACCTCTTTCTACAATGTCTCTATTAGATTTGTACAAACAGTGTGATATTTGTGTGTTCGGGGTATAGATTTTACCTCTTTCTACTATGTCTCTATTAGATTTGTACAAACAGTGTGATATTTGTGTGTTCAGGGTATAGATTTTACCTCTTTCTACTATGTCTCTATTAGATTTGTACAAACGTGTGATATTTGTGTGTTCAGGGTATATATTTTACCTCTTTCTACAATGTCTCTATTAGATTTGTACAAACGTGTGATATTTGTGTGTTCAGGGTATAGATTTTACCTCTTTCTATGATTTCTCTATTAGATTTGTACAAACAGTGTGATATTTGTGTGTTCGGGGTATAGATTTTACCTCTTTCTATAATTTCTCTATTAGATTTGTACAAACAGTGTGATATTTGTGTGCTCAGGGTATAGATTTTACCTCTTTCTACAATGTTTCTATTAGATTTGTACAAACAGTGTGATATTTGTGTGTTCAGGGTATAGATTTTACCCCTTTCTACAATGTCTCTGTTAGATTTGTACAAACAGTGTGATATTTGTGTGTTCGGGGTATAGATTTTACCTCTTTCTACAATGTCTCTATTATATTTGAACAAACAGTGTGATATTTGTGTGTTCATGGTATAGATTTTACCTCTTTCTATGATTTCTCTATTAGATTTGTACAAGCAGTGTGATATTTGTGTGTTCGGGGTATAGATTTTACCCCTTTCTACAATGTCTCCATTAGATTTGTACAAACGTGTTATATTTGTGTGTTCGAGGTATAAATCTTACCTCTTTCTACAATGTCTCTATTAGATTTGTACAAACAGTGTGATATTTGTGTGTTCGAGGTATATATCTTACCTCGTTCTACAATGTCTCTATTAGATTTGCACAAACAGTGTGATATTTGTGTGTTCAGGGTATAGATTTTACCTCTTTCTACAATGTCTCTATTAGATTTGTACAAACAGTCTGATATTTGTGTGTTCGGGGTATAGATTTTACTTCTTTCTACAATGTCTCTATTAGATTTGTACAAACAGTGTGATATTTGTGTGTTCGAGGTATAAATCTTACCTCTTTCTACAATGTCTCTATTAGATTTGTACAAACGTGTGATATTTGTGTGTTTGGGGTATATATTTTACCTCTTTCTACAATGTCTCTATTAGATTTGTACAAACAGTGTGATATTTGTGTGTTCGGGGTATAGATTTTACCTCTTTCTACAATGTCTCTATTAGATTTGTACAAACAGTGTGATATTTGTGTGTTCGGAGTATAGATTTTACCTCTTTCTACAATGTCTCTATTAGATTTGTACAAACAGTGTGATATTTGTGTGTTCGGGGTATAGATTTTACCTCTTTCTACAATGTCTCTATTAGATTTGTACAAACAGTGTGATATTTGTGTGTTCGGGGTATAGATTTTACCTCTTTCTACAATTTCTCTATTAGATTTGTACAAACAGTGTGATATTTGTGTGTTCGGGGTATAGATTTTACCTCTTTCTACAATGTCTCTATTAGATTTGTACAAACAGTGTGATATTTGTGTGTTCGGGGTATAGATTTTACCTCTTTCTACAATGTCTCTATTAGATTTGTACAAACAGTGTGATATGTGTGTGTTCAGGGTATAGATTTCTACAATGTCTCTATTAGATTTGCACAAACAGTGTGATATTTGTGTGTTCAGGGTATATATTTCTACAATTTCTCTATTAGATTTGTACAAACAGTGTGATATTTGTGTGTTCGAGGTATATATCTTACCTCTTTCTACTATGTCTCTATTAGATTTGTACAAACAGTGTGATATTTGTGTGTTCGAGGTATAGATTTTACCTCTTTCTATAATTTCTCTATTATATTTGTACAAACAGTGTGATATTTGTGTGCTCAGGGTATAGATTTTACCTCTTTCTATAATTTCTCTATTAGATTTGTACAAACAGTGTGATATTTGTGTGTTCGGGGTATAGATTTTACCTCTTTCTACAATTTCTCTATTAGATTTGTACAAACAGTGTGATATTTGTGTGTTCGGGGTATAGATTTTACCTCTTTCTATAATTTCTCTATTAGATTTGTACAAACAGTGTGATATTTGTGTGTTCGGGGTATATATTTTACCTCTTTCTACAATTTCTCTATTAGATTTGTACAAACAGTGTGATATTTGTGTGTTCGAGGTATAGATTTTACCTCTTTCTACAATGTCTCTATTAGATATGTACAAACAGTGTGATATTTGTGTGTTCAGGGTATAGATTTTACCTCTTTCTACAATGTCTATATTAGATTTGTACAAACAGTGTGATATTTGTGTGTTCAGGGTATAGATTTTACCTCTTTCTACAATGTCTCTATTAGATTTGTACAAACGTGTGATATTTGGGTGTTTGGGGTATATATTTTACCTCTTTCTACAATGTCTCTATTAGATTTGTACAAACAGTGTGATATTTGTGTGTTCGGGGTATAGATTTTACCTCTTTCTATGATTTCTCTATTAGATTTGTACAAGCAGTGTAATATTTTTGTGTTCGGGGTATAGATTTTACCCCTTTCTACAATGTCTCTATTAGATTTGTACAAACAGTGTGATATTTGTGTGTTCGAGGTATAAATCTTACCTCTTTCTACAATGTCTCTATTAGATTTGTACAAACAGTGTGATATTTGTGTGTTCGAGGTATATATCTTACTTCTTTCTACAATGTCTGTATTAGATTTGCACAAACAGTGTGATATTTGTGTGTTCAGGGTATAGATTTTACCTCTTTCTACAATGTCTCTATTAGATTTGTACAAACAGTGTGATATTTGTGTGTTCGGGGTATAGATTTTACCTCTTTCTACTATGTCTCTATTAGATTTGTACAAACAGTGTGATATTTGTGTGTTCAGGGTATAGATTTTACCTCTTTCTACTATGTCTCTATTAGATTTGTACAAACAGTGTGATATTTGTGTGTTCGGGGTATAGATTTTACCTCTTGCTATAATTTCTCTATTAGATTTGTACAAACAGTGTGATATTTGTGTGCTCAGGGTATAGATTTTACCTCTTTCTACAATGTCTCTATTAGATTTGTACAAACAGTGTGATATTTGTGTGTTCGGGGTATAGATTTTACCTCTTTCTACTATGTCTCTATTAGATTTGTACAAACAGTGTGATATTTGTGTGTTCAGGGTATAGATTTTACCTCTTTCTACTATGTCTCTATTAGATTTGTACAAACGTGTGATATTTGTGTGTTCAGGGTATATATTTTACCTCTTTCTACAATGTCTCTATTAGATTTGTACAAACGTGTGATATTTGTGTGTTCAGGGTATAGATTTTACCTCTTTCTATGATTTCTCTATTAGATTTGTACAAACAGTGTGATATTTGTGTGTTCGGGGTATAGATTTTACCTCTTTCTATAATTTCTCTATTAGATTTGTACAAACAGTGTGATATTTGTGTGCTCAGGGTATAGATTTTACCTCTTTCTACAATGTTTCTATTAGATTTGTACAAACAGTGTGATATTTGTGTGTTCAGGGTATAGATTTTACCCCTTTCTACAATGTCTCTGTTAGATTTGTACAAACAGTGTGATATTTGTGTGTTCGGGGTATAGATTTTACCTCTTTCTACAATGTCTCTATTATATTTGAACAAACAGTGTGATATTTGTGTGTTCATGGTATAGATTTTACCTCTTTCTATGATTTCTCTATTAGATTTGTACAAGCAGTGTGATATTTGTGTGTTCGGGGTATAGATTTTACCCCTTTCTACAATGTCTCCATTAGATTTGTACAAACGTGTTATATTTGTGTGTTCGAGGTATAAATCTTACCTCTTTCTACAATGTCTCTATTAGATTTGTACAAACAGTGTGATATTTGTGTGTTCGAGGTATATATCTTACCTCGTTCTACAATGTCTCTATTAGATTTGCACAAACAGTGTGATATTTGTGTGTTCAGGGTATAGATTTTACCTCTTTCTACAATGTCTCTATTAGATTTGTACAAACAGTCTGATATTTGTGTGTTCGGGGTATAGATTTTACTTCTTTCTACAATGTCTCTATTAGATTTGTACAAACAGTGTGATATTTGTGTGTTCGAGGTATAAATCTTACCTCTTTCTACAATGTCTCTATTAGATTTGTACAAACGTGTGATATTTGTGTGTTTGGGGTATATATTTTACCTCTTTCTACAATGTCTCTATTAGATTTGTACAAACAGTGTGATATTTGTGTGTTCGGGGTATAGATTTTACCTCTTTCTACAATGTCTCTATTAGATTTGTACAAACAGTGTGATATTTGTGTGTTCGGAGTATAGATTTTACCTCTTTCTACAATGTCTCTATTAGATTTGTACAAACAGTGTGATATTTGTGTGTTCGGGGTATAGATTTTACCTCTTTCTACAATGTCTCTATTAGATTTGTACAAACAGTGTGATATTTGTGTGTTCGGGGTATAGATTTTACCTCTTTCTACAATTTCTCTATTAGATTTGTACAAACAGTGTGATATTTGTGTGTTCGGGGTATAGATTTTACCTCTTTCTACAATGTCTCTATTAGATTTGTACAAACAGTGTGATATTTGTGTGTTCGGGGTATAGATTTTACCTCTTTCTACAATGTCTCTATTAGATTTGTACAAACAGTGTGATATGTGTGTGTTCAGGGTATAGATTTCTACAATGTCTCTATTAGATTTGCACAAACAGTGTGATATTTGTGTGTTCAGGGTATATATTTCTACAATTTCTCTATTAGATTTGTACAAACAGTGTGATATTTGTGTGTTCGAGGTATATATCTTACCTCTTTCTACTATGTCTCTATTAGATTTGTACAAACAGTGTGATATTTGTGTGTTCGAGGTATAGATTTTACCTCTTTCTATAATTTCTCTATTATATTTGTACAAACAGTGTGATATTTGTGTGCTCAGGGTATAGATTTTACCTCTTTCTATAATTTCTCTATTAGATTTGTACAAACAGTGTGATATTTGTGTGTTCGGGGTATAGATTTTACCTCTTTCTACAATTTCTCTATTAGATTTGTACAAACAGTGTGATATTTGTGTGTTCGGGGTATAGATTTTACCTCTTTCTATAATTTCTCTATTAGATTTGTACAAACAGTGTGATATTTGTGTGTTCGGGGTATATATTTTACCTCTTTCTACAATTTCTCTATTAGATTTGTACAAACAGTGTGATATTTGTGTGTTCGGGGTATAGATTTTACCTCTTTCTACAATGCCTCTATTAGATTTGTACAAACTGTGATATTTTCGTTTTTCATTTTACTACTAAATTACGAATTGTTTGTTACTTTTTTTAATTGCATTTGTGCTCCACTATATTTTGAATGTGCTGACTTTCCATACTTTTGCCACATTAGTATGGAACTAAGACACTGAACTGATTTAACTGCATTGCAATCTTCTTATTTTGAGAGTACCTGATGAAGGTTAGTCCATAAACTCATCGTCCGTATTAAATTAGATATCTACGTTTTCATTGATTTAGATATATTCTACAAACACATTAATTGACATTATGCCTAAGCTTAATAAATGGTATATTAATTTGTATAAAGCTGTCAATAAGAATTAATGAGTGGAACCGAACCATATACCAAGGACAATGCACATATAGAATAAAACAAAAATCAATAAATACCACACTGTCGGTACATTCCATAAATCAATAGGACAATCACAGAAAGAGGCAAATTCTATATTTTTTAAACACAAATACATCACCGCTCACATTCCTGGGTTATTACAGGCACTTCAATAAAACGTGGTGGGATTAAGCTGGTTTTATTGCCTCAAACTAGCTGTCAAAGAGAAAATGCCAGTCGAATTATTCATAAATGTTGACGAGAATTGTATGGAAGTATGTGTATATGAGTATCAGTAGGAGTTTTTATTAAAGAAAAATACCATGCACAAAATACTGCAGAACAGGGGACACGAAACACATTTCAAAGACAGGAAATACCTTATTGATATATATTTTTAGATAACAGTTGGCTAACAGTAGCGTCCTTCGCAATATACAAAGGCAAAATTAAACGGAACAATGGATAGAAAAAAACATAACACTGTTTATATAAAAAACGACAAATCTTACAAATTAACAAACATGTCTGTATCTGTCGAGCTGAAATGTTATTTGAACCCCGAGATACGTTAATAAATCATTGTCTCACCTGTAAGGTATATAATGTAGATAAATAGTGGCATGTTGAATACAATACAATAATTGTAGCCATGCAGAATGTGCGTAAACACAATCTAAACCTTGGATCATTATTGCTTATTAAAACTACCATTTAGGTGTGAAACCACTAATTAATTTCTTTAAGGTTTTCTACTAAATTTGTGTTTTTTCGAGCCTACCTGGCCATTTTATCTTAAGTTTAACCTTTCCAAGACCATATATTTTCTGAAGCGTACATGATTCCTCTACGTTCTGTCAAAATATCAGGGCATGTTTAAAATCTTGCAGTGAAATGCCGTGCTACGGAAAACACCTACTCTAAAAATAGCTCGGTCATCCCCAAGAAATTCAGTATTTATAGGTCATCCATAGAGGTATTAAAATACCACTAAGTCCATCAAATTTGGGCTTAAAATAATCCCTATATATTTAACTTCAATTATCAATTTTAATTAGTCCATTCCATTCAGTAGTTTTCACAATGCTACAAAGTGAAAGGAACTTTTTTCTTGAAAAGGGACTACTTTCATATATGTTCTAAGCTCTGATTGGTGAATTAGTGGTTTGACACCTTTACCAAATTCATGTGTGAAGATCAGACATCTAGTGTCGTCTTTTATAATCGGTAGAACAGAGATATGCCATTACTATCTAAGAAGAGTTTGAATGTAGAACAGAGATATGCCATTACTATCTAAGAAGAGTTTGAATATAGAACAGAGATATGCCATTACTATCTAAGAAGAGCTTTAATGTAGAACAGAGATATGCCATTACTATCTCAGAAGAGTTTGAATATAGAACAGAGATATGCCATTACTATCTAAGAAGAGTTTGAATGTAGAACAGAGACATGCCATTACTATCTAAGAAGAGTTTGAATGTAGAACAGAGATATGCCATTACTATCTAAGAAGAGTTTGAATGTAAAACAGAGATATGCCATTATTATCTAAGAAGAGTTTGAATGTAGAACAGAGATATGCCATTACTATCTAAGAAAAGGTTGAATGTAGAACAGAGATATGCCATTACTATCTAAGAAGATTTTGAATGTAGAACAGAGATATGCCATTACTATCTAAGAAGAGTTTGAATGTAGAACAGAGATATGCCATTACTATCTCAGAAGAGTTTGAATATAGAACAGAGATATGCCATTACTATCTAAGAAGAGTTTGAATGTAGAACAGAGACATGCCATTACTATCTCAGAAGAGTTTGAATATAGAACAGAGATATGCCATTACTATCTAAGAAGAAGTTGAATGTAGAACAGAGATATGCCATTACTATCTAAGAAGATTTTGAATGTAGAACAGAGATATGCCATTACTATCTAAGAAGAGTTTGAATGTAGAACAGAGATATGCCATTACTATCTAAGAAGAGTTTGAATGTAGAACAGAGATATGCCATTATTATCTAAGAAGATTTTGAATGTAGAACAGAGATATGCCATTATTATCTAAGAAGAGTTTGAATGTAGAACAGAGATATGCCATTACTATCTAAGAAGAAGTTGAATGTAGAACAGAGATATGCCATTACTATCTAAGAGGCAGTTGAATGTAGAACAGAGATGTGCCATTACTATCTAAGAAGAGTTTGAATGTAGAACAGAGATATGCCATTACTATCTAAGAAGAGTTTGAATGTAGAACAGAGATATGCCATTACTATCTAAGAAGAGTTTGAATGTAGAACAGAGATATGCCATTACTATCTAAGAGGAAGTTGAATGTAGAACAGAGATATGCCATTACTATCTAAGAAGAAGTTGAATGTAGAACAGAGATATGCCATTACTATCTAAGAAGAGTTTGAATGTAGAACAGAGATATGCCATTACTATCTAAGAAGAGGTTGCATGTAGAACAGAGATATGCCATTACTATCTAAGAAGAGTTTGAATGTAGAACAGAGATATGCCATTACTATCTAAGAAGAGTTTGAATGTAGAACAGAGATATGCCATTACTATCTAAGAAGAGTTTGAATATACCATAAGGGTAATCCGAATCCGTAAATCGAAGGACAGACAACTTAACAACTATCTACAAAACACTACATATACAACAAAAGATCGGGCTCCATTAAAACCCGGGGTGAGTTCAGCTGCTCCGGGATGGTTAGCAGGTCATGCTCTAAACTGGTACCCGTCGTGTTACTGTTAAACGACAAGAATATCATCTGATATGGAATTCATGTTGGGCACCAGTATGAGTATGTAAATACAAAATAAACATAACTACAAGATGAACCCCTTACATTACAAATGGGAGTAGACGAACCGAACATCGGTTTTAAGAGGAAATCGTAGCGGACGTCACAACACAGAACTAAAAATGTGAAGACACGTTAAATGACAAAATTGAGCAACACGAACCCCACTAAGACAAGTAAAAAACGGGGGTGAACTCGTGTGCATCGGAAGGGTAAGCAGTTCTTGCTCCACTACTGGCACCCGTCGTGTTACTCTATTTGCAAAACGGTGGTATGTCACGAATGCGAAAAGGACCGGGAAGTGTTTACGACAAGTGGAACATATCAGTGATCATTTGTGACACAGATATTCCGTATCGTTTAATCAAGTCATGGTGGCGACAGTAAAACTTTCGAAGTGATGACTTCAACTTTACCAATAGGAACCCTTGGTTCAGTAGCTTCCTTGTTAGAATCTACAGATGTTTAGCTATACAAATGCATGGGTGTATTTAGTGGGGTTCATGTTGTTCGCCTCAATGTGTTTTATCATTGCCTGTCTTTTTGTTTCTTTTCTTCATTGTTTCGTCCTCTGATTACACCTTTGGTATCTTAAAGCTTCTTCTGTTTCTACAATTTTCTTTTGGTGATGATGATGAAGAATTCTTACAGCGATAACTTCAATCTAGGCTAGCATAGTTTGCGTCAGCAGCTGTGTTCTGTCCAGAAAATCACTGCACTGACCACAACCCTAGAAAACGTATAAGTTGTGAAATGTAAGCTCCATACGAGGGTAATGCTGGAATATTGCTACGGATGAAAGGGAAGTTGAATATCGGAAAAGTGAAGTCATCATGTTTGTCGTAGAGTTTTGTTTTTAATATGGCTTTCAATGCGAAGGTCAAAGTAAGAAGCAGAATTTTGCGTGTCAGTAGTATCATTTAGTTCAAGCTCATTTGGATAGATGATATGCAGATATTAACCGAATGGAGAATTGTTCAGTGACAGAGCATCATATATATATCGCAGAAGATTTTGGCTAATGTTCTATCTTTATTTTTGTGTAACCCGGAAAGAAGACCTGTCTCATTAGTGTGTAGAAACAAATCAACGAGTAGTGAAGCACAATTTGTTCTCATTTGAATATCAATTGTCTGTAGAAACACTTGTCCACAAAACTGGACAAATATGTTGTCGATCAAAAAATGCATTTGAATAATGTCGCCCTGTTTATATTTGTTATTAGGTTTTGAATGGCTTTTGACAAAGTAAGGAAAGTTTGATAACAAAAGGATAATCAGAATCCGTAAAAAAGACTTATCTCTACCAATAAAAAGATATCGATACATTTGTTCTCTGTTATCCTATGAGAAGCAATGCTGAATATATTCTTTGACTCTAGACTTTACTTTCGGATGTGGAATATATAAAGTAAAATAATCAAATGTTTAATGCTGTTGCAAACATACTGAGATCTAGGACTTAAAGCCACCAGGAAGTCGTTGAATGTTTTAATATTCACGTTTGATTTACGCCATGATATAACTGGAGACACGTTTGGATAGCTGTAAGAAGAAGAACACTTGGAGGCTTCCCTGATATTACGTGGCTTACATAGACAGTTGTGTAAGTTCCTCATCGATAACATATTTGTCTCCTTTGGAGGGACACTGTTTCAGCAGGTCGTCGGCATACCAATGGGTACGAATTGTGCCCCTCTTCTAGCTGATTTATTTTTATACTCATATGAGTCGGAGCTTCTTCAAAAGCTGGTAAAAGATAAGAAGATTCATGAGGCTAGAGCCTTTAATTTCAAATACAGGTATATTGATGACGTTTTATCTATCAATAATTCTAGATTTGCAGAATTTCTTCCATTGATATATCCTCCAGAGCTGGAAGTTAAAGAGACCACAGATACAGCTTCGTCCGCATCATTTTTGGACTTATTCCTCGAATTTGACGACAGTGGTCAACTCAGTACTAAAATTTATGATAAACGGGACAACTTCAATTTTTAAATCATAAATTTTCCAAACATGTGCAGCAATATACCAGCTTCTCCTGCATATGGTGTTTACATCTCGCAATTGATTCGCTATGCTAGGACCAGTAGCAATTATTCTGATTTCCTGAAACGTCATCTTCATATGAGAAACAGGCTACTGGACCAGGGCTATAAAAAGATTCGCCTTATTCGATCTCTTAAAAAGTTTATATTCCGATACCAAGATCTTGTCGAAATATATTCCGTCTCTGCAGAAACGATTATAAGCGATGCATTTTCATATAGTGAAAATGTATAAAGATAAAGAAATCAAGAAAAATATCAAGGATATTTTTTTTTATCAATGTGTGACGTAAAAATATTTTTGACATTTACGTCACCGAATATGGTACTGCTTTGCCAACTATTTTACCTATTTTGTTTCTATATTTGAATACTGTTATAGTGACAGCCGAAACCTTTGAACCGTAATGAGAGCGGGAGGTTTGGCACCTTAAAATCTGATTCAACCCACCATTTCTTTAGAAATGTCTGTACCAAGTCAGGGTCATTACGGTTTTCACAGTTTTCCGGTTATTGACTGATTTTGTCTGTTTATATAATTATGAGTTTTGACTTTCCCTTTGTAAGATTGTTCGGAGTTCGGTAATTTTGTTATTACCCTTATTTAGTATCCAGCATAGTAAAGAAAGTGGTGTCACGGGTAGAAATATAAAAAAGTTATGACTTATGGTATGTTACTCTTAATAATTTAGGCATTAGTGTATTTACCAGTGACGGCTTCACATACATACGCTGAAAGAAGTGTTTGATGATACCAAAGGAGTAATCAGAATCCGTAAATCAAAGAAGAACAGACAACACATTGGCCAAAAGAAAAAGTACAAAAGGATAAACAACGATCTACAAAACATACACATCAAACTAAAGATCGAGTAACACGAACCCCACTAAAACCGGGGGTGAAATCAGTTGCTCCGGAACGGTAAGCAGTTCCTGCTCCACTAATGGCACCCGTTGTGTTAATCTAGTTACATACCCGGTGATAAGTCATGGATGCGGAAAGGACCGGGAAGTGCTTACGACAAGTGGAACATATCCGTGGTCATTTGTGACACAGATATTCCATAACGGTCAACCAAACAAGATGTCATCTTACTATTTTACTCCATTTGTACTAAATAAAGGCAATTCCAAAGTGGTAATCAGAAGTCGTATATCACAAAAAGGACAGACAATACAATGGTCAAGAGAAAAAGGACAATATGACCAACAACGATCTACAAAATATTGCACAGAAAACAAAAGATCGAGCAATACTAACCGCACTAAAAACCGGATGTGAATTCATGTCCTCCTTAAAGGGTAAGCACTTCCTGTTACATCCTTCTATGGTTAATGTATTCCTTCAATAATATTGGTGATAGCACGATTGTAATTGAAGTTCAGGAACCACTTGTTTTGATGTAATATATTTCAAAAGGAAAACCGAATGAGGAAAAATTATTAGACGGTCAGTAAAATGAATAGCATTTTCTTCCTAATGGTTCCTAAGTAACAAATATTTTCACTTTATACATCTCATCAACGCAGGATTTAGAATCAGAGGATTGGTTAACTTGGAGTCAGAACAATGAGTCAGAGTGGAGGCATAGCTATACCTGTGCACAGTTCTTTCTGCGCGTTGGGTTATTTAAAATTCACCAATAGCTCAACAAAATGTAACTTCTGCGCGGCTTAATATTGCTAAATAATTGCTTATTTGGCATAACACAACAAAGACTCATATACATTCCTTCGTTGTAATGAATTATGTTAGGATTATGGTGCTTAACGCCACTGTCAACATTATTTCAGTTATATCGTGACAGTCATCTTTATTGGTGGCGGAAACCGCAGTACCCGGAGAAAACCACTGACATGCCGGAAGTCACTGACAAATTTTATCACATAGTGTTGCATCGAGAACACCTCACTATGAGCGGGGTTCGAACTCACAACGTTAGTGGTAATAGATACTGATTGCATAGATAGTTGTAAATCCAACTACCATACGATCACGACCATGATGGCCCCTCGTTATAATGGATATCTGAGAATATTAGAATTGTCTCAAATTAATGGGAAGCATCACTAAATTGCTGCCTGTTAGAACCACATTACGAAATTAACATTCCCACAAATGAATATCCACAATACCTACTTTCTTGCATTAAAATATGACCTTAGATCATATACTAATAAAGTTAACCAATATATTACAGTCTTTAGCAAGCACATTTACAATTGAATAATGCATATAATTTTACACATGGGAAGCCTTCAAACGTGTAGCAAGCAAAATGTGTAATAAGTTATTGTTGTTTCAGCTGTTTTATTGGTATAATTTAAAAAGAAAACTACTACTGATATTTGTTTTAGCCTTAAAGGTAAATAGGTTTGTTTCTTTGGTATTGTCTACGAGTTTCACAGTTACAAATCGCAAATCAATGCAATATATCACGGGTTCAAGTTCTGTGTTATCAATCTTAGGACCAATGATTTACTCGCTCACAAACACTTTTAAATTAGTTGGTGTTCAAATCATTGGACTCTGAGCGTACTAGATGAATGTTATCACAGAAACGTATTGTGTGCAGTAAAGTAGATATCTGTATTTATATTTATAATTCGTTTTTGTCACCATTGCCTCGGAAACCTATGAAAACCATTAACGTTGAGTAGCGAATCGATCGATAAAGGTATTCTGAATTAATAAAATGAAAATGAAATTATAATTAATTGATGTTTTGATTTTTTTTTTCATAACCTATTAGGAAGAGTTAGACATTCCAACTTTGTGATACAAGCACTACTAATGACATGTCAGATGCCCGTACGCAAATATAAAGGGAACAGCCATCATCTGTTTACGGCTCTTTATGAATTTCCACCGGGTTTGTGACGAAAATATCACGACAGGTACCATTGATGGTGCAGAAGAGCTGCTCATCTTTCCGGAGTTCACCTCCCCCCCCCCCCCCCCCCCCCCCCCCCCCCCCCACACACACACACACGTGTTTAGTGTGGTTCGTGTCGTCCATGTCGTCCAAATTCATGTCTTTCATGTTTTAAGTTTAATGGAAAACGATGTTCGTTGCGTCTCTACTCCCCTTTGTTTTGTAGAGGTTCATGATTTTTCTATTTTATTTGTTTTTATTTACGCAGTCTGGTGTCCATCACGATTTCCTTATCAAATAATATTAATATCGTTTAACAGCAACAAGATGGGTGCCACTAATGAAGCTGTAACTGGTTACCATCCGGAACATCACCATCACCGGTTTGATTGCTCAATCTTTAGTTGCTTTCTTTCAGTCATTGTATTTTTTGTTCTTTCTTTTCTATTGACTTTTTAAATTGTTGCGACAGTGTGGTATTCTTTGTTTTTTATTTTATTACTTCTTCGATTTACGTCTTCTGATTATCTCTTTGATTTACGTCTTCTGATTATCTCTTTGATTTACGTCTTCTGATTATCTCTTTGATTTACGTCTTCTGATTATCTCTTTGATTTACGTCTTCTGATTACCTCATTGGTATCTTCAAATATTCGTCCGTTTGTATTTGCACATGCAACGAGTTGCAAATAATGAACTAAATATGCATTGGGATGCACAAGACAATTTGGTGTCAAATTTACATGCTGAAATCGTTGTCAGGCTGTATCATTTGCACAGGTTGAAATGATCGTATCATAGTTACACTACAACCATGGTCAACTAGTGTCATTATCCCAGATTGGGCATATCATTTATAAGATTTATTTTCAAATACAACTGGATTTTACGACTGTTAATCTTCAATAAAAAAAAAGTTGCTTATTCAAAATACTTTTCAATCGATATATTTTGTGCTTTTTATTTTATTTTGTGTAATTAATGTTGTTTTAAGACATATCTTACATTGTTCTTTATTGCTTTCATATCGATGTTCTGAGGTAGTTTTAGTAATTTTAATACATACCAGTTGTTTTATTGACATGCGTGTGCCAAGTCGGGAGTGGGCAATTGTGTGCACGTGTGCCAGGTTTAACAGTAGTCCTCTGTTTCGACGATCTGTCATTTGGATTCGAAAGTGTGGTGGTTTTTGGGGGGTTTTTTTTCCTTTTTAAAAACAGTGCATATATTTGAATCAACATTTATATATTTTAGCTATTTAGAACTGAATTATTGTTAAATTTTGAAAACACAGTATCAAGTTACCATTCCTAATAATGTGCAACTGTATTCGACACAACAATGTACAAGGACAGGTCTTGTGATATTTACTTAAACAAGGATCCGTATACCTTTAACTTCTGCTAAATAATCCATGAAATCCTGCTATAGACGTTATAGCTCCAACTGAGAACAGTGATATTTCAGCCTAAATTGTGTGAGGAATATACATTTGTAATATACGTCAAGAGTATACATATTTGAACACGGACATATATCAAGATCAATAGAGGGCCCGGGTGGCTCAATGAGTTAGGCAGTTGGATTACCTAACAACTCATACAAGCCTATCAGCAATACGGTGTGGGTTCGCGCCCGGCTTTGTAAATTACAAAATAGGTGCACTCGACTCGCAGCCGCAAGTGATAAAGTTTACGGTGGTTCTCTGCGGGTACTCCGGCTTCTTTCACCATTAAAACTGGTCGCCATGATTTAGTTGAAATATTGCTGAAAGTGGCGTTAAACACCAAAAATCAAATCAAATTAAGACCAATAGAGTCACTACATACATTCGGTGAAATTATTTTATTTTACGAAAACTAAGCAACCTTGATAATAATAATGTTTGCACCCCGTTGTCCTAATCACCATCCCGTCATTTTCACATTTATGACTTATCACCGGATTCTTAACAAGAGAAACATGACGGGTGCCACCAGTGGAGCAGAAACTGATTTCCCCTGTCTTACATTGATCCACGAACCTAACAATAACAATTAGAACAACAAATCCTGTGAAAGCCGTCATTATTTCTTTTTCTATTCTGGTTATGCTTTTCCGATATTTATTTGGACATACATGTTTGTTTTCATTTTTGTTTATTCTCTGTGATTCTGATCAAGCGTTTTGTTAAATCATCATGATTTTCGGTTCGATTTCAAAATGGTTCTACGTTTGCGGCCAAGTTCAGTCGAATGACCGTGTGCTCTCACAATCCGACTTTCTATTCGTTTTTGATACGATTTTCAATTACAAGATGCTTGAAAGCAAATTGATTAATGATATGAATCCAAGCCTGGTTTAATCCTGTAAATGAACTGAAAAACATATTTATACTGCATTCAGTGTATTTAGTACATATATACAGGTTACGTATAATTCATTGCATTATACGTCTACTAGACTATAAATCTCCTGGTAATATGGATCATATGTAGAGCGAAGCGCAATAGACACTGGTAGAACACGAAATACGTTGTAGACACCCAATAGGAAATTCGAAATACGAAATATCCATTTCTCATATGGCAATGTATCTTTTCTGTTTTACTTTGATTGTGTTCCTCTATCACCATGACAGCTGTCTTATTAGAAACAAAAACTGCTTACCCTTCGCGAGCACAGTTCAGTTCAGCAAGAGTTCAGTCCCGGTTTTTTTTAGCTGGGGTACGTGTTGCCCATCTGTTGTTTTTCTGTGTTTTGTTTTTTACTTTGATTGTATTCGGCCGAGATCATTTGTGCCCAATGTTGCCTATGTATCTGAGTTGTCAATTATTTATTACCCCTTCGGTTCTCTATTACGTTTATTACCCCTTCGGTTCTCTATTACGTTTATTACCCCTTCGGTTCTCTATTACGTGCATTACCCCCTTCGGTTCTCTATTACGTTTATTACCTCTTCGGTTCTCTATTACGTTTATTACCCCTTCGGTTCTCTATTACGTTTATTACCCCTTCGGTTCTCTATTACGTTTATTACCCCTTCGGTTCTCTATTACGTTTATTACCCCTTCGGTTCTCTATTACGTTTATTACCCCCTCGGTTCTCTATTACGTTTATTACCTCTTCGGTTCTCTATTACGTTTATTACCCCTTCGGTTCTCTATTACGTGTATTACCCCTTCGGTTCTCTATTACGTTTATTACCTCTTCGGTTCTCTATTACGTTTATTACCCCTTCGGTTCTCTATTACGTTTATTACCCCTTCGGTTCTCTATTACGTTTATTACCTCTTCGGTTCTCTATTACGTTTATTACCCCTTCGGTTCTCTATTACGTTTATTACCCCTTCGGTTCTCTATTACGTTTATTACCTCTTCGGTTCTCTATTACGTTTATTACCTCTTCGGTTCTCTATTACGTTTATTACCCCTTCGGTTCTCTATTACGTGTATTACCCCTTCGGTTCTCTATTACGTTTATTACCCCTTCGGTTCTCTATTACGTTTATTACCTCTTCGGTTCTCTATTACGTTTATTACCCCTTCGGTTCTCTATTACGTTTATTACCTCTTCGGTTCTCTATTACGTTTATTACCCCTTCGGTTCTCTATTACGTTTATTACCCCTTCGGTTCTCTATTACGTTTATTACCTCTTCGGTTCTCTATTACGTTTATTACCCCTTCGGTTCTCTATTACGTTTATTACCCCTTCGGTTCTCTATTACGTTTATTACCCCTTCGGTTCTCTATTACGTTTATTACCCCTTCGGTTCTCTATTACGTTTATTACCTCTTCGGTTCTCTATTACGTTTATTACCCCTTCGGTTCTCTATTACGTTTATTACCCCTTCGGTTCTCTATTACGTTTATTACCCCTTCGGTTCTCTATTACGTTTATTACCTCTTCGGTTCTCTTTAACGTTTATTTTATTTGTTGACATGATTCATGATATATGTTTATTATTTATGAAAATTACAGTTCCTAATTAGTGTAACTATTACTAAGACTAAGATTCATCTCCCTCAGGCACAAACAACATTAGCTACTTTTGGCTATACTGCTTAGGCTCCAATAGAAATTTGGAAATTTTTGATTGCCATCTTTTTTCTGTGAGCGTATATGATGAACTCACGAAGCACCTAACTTCACACACGGTTTTAGTGGGGTTCATGTTGCTCAGATGAACTCACGAAGCACCTAACTTCACACACGGTTTTAGTGGGGTTCATGTTGCTCAGATGAACTCACGAAGCACCTAACTTCACACACGGTTTTAGTGGGGTTCATGTTGCTCAGATGAACTCACGAAGCACCTAACTTCACACCCGGTTTTAGTGGGGTTCATGTTGCTCAGATGAACTCACGAAGCACCTAACTTCACACACGGTTTTAGTGGGGTTCATGTTGCTCAGATGAAATCACGAAGCACCTAACTTCACACACGGTTTTAGTGGGGTTCATGTTGCTCAGATGAACTCACGAAGCACCTAACTTCACACACGGTTTTAGTGGGGTTCATGTTGCTCAGATGAACTCACGAAGCACCTAACTTCACACACGGTTTTAGTGGGGTTCATGTTGCTCAGATGAACTCACGAAGCACCTAACTTCACACCCGTTTTAGTGGGGTTCATGTTGCTCAGATGAACTCACGAAGCACCTAACTTCACACACGGTTTTAGTGGGGTTCATGTTGCTCAGATGAACTCACGAAGCACCTAACTTCACACCCGGTTTTAGTGGGGTTCATGTTGCTCAGATGAACTCACGAAGCACCTAACTTCACACACGGTTTTAGTGGGGTTCATGTTGCTCAGATGAACTCACGAAGCACCTAACTTCACACACGTGTTTTAGTGGGGTTCATGTTGCTCAATCTTTAGTTTGTTGGTGTTTTGAGGATTATGGTTTATCTTTTAGTTCTTTCTCTTTTGACTATGTTATCTATTATTTCTCTGTATTGATTGTCTTTTGAAGTACGGTTTCTGGTTAGTCTTTAGGTATCTTCATACTTTTCCTTTCTTAATTTGCTGATATCCTTTATTTTAATGGTGAACTAGATTCGTAACATTTAGAGCTTATTTTGTCTTTCTAACGTCTATGTCCATTATTGTTTCATCTTATAATTGTATCACCTATTTATCATATATTATTAATTATTACTCTTCATGTAAGAAACTTTCATTATAATTGACATGATATTATCGAAACATAATTTTACAAAGAATAAATAGCGTCGTTGTACTATGCACTCGCATTGTACTATTGTTGGAGTCATTACTATGCTGATTGGCGGAGCTTAGAACCATGTTACGTCATTTAAATAAGCGGGGTCTAAACGGGATCACCTGAGCGCTTTTAACAGTGTACAATTTACAATGTATTATACGTTTTTCTTTAACGTTGATGCTGTCGTCTGTCAAAACAATGGCCAGTTCCAGGTTTGGGAATTAAATATTTGACAGTTCATTGTTATTGTTGAAATTAAATATTTCTTGAATTTAAATGAATATTATTTGCCAATCTTTATACTATCAATACATTTTAGACAAATTTCATTTTTTTTAAATCACCAAAGACATTCAGAGTAATAATAACAATAAATATGGAATAAATTTCATAACTTCAAACTTCATAGATAAACGAAATACAACTACAGTTGCAAAGAAAAGGTTTCTTTGTTTTCATTTTAATGAAACTATATATAAAAAAGTAAATGTTCAAGAAAACAATAGAACAACGATAAAGAATAGACCACCCAGAGACACTGGTACACAAGACAGAGTACGAACACAAACAAAGCTACAACAACAAAAACACAACACAGAAAACTACAAAGATGAGTAACTCGGCCCCACCAAAAAAAACGTGGACAAAACGATTTTTCCTCTGGTGCGTCGATATTTCTATTAGATTTTGAAACTGTTCCGACAGTGTTGTATTTTATTTTTATTTTATTTTATCTTTAAAAAAATAACATCTTCAAGAAATCAAATATCGCACCAACCAATATTCCAATTCTATGCCAATATATTCTACATATAGAGCTTATGAAATTATATCCTGGATTACTAAAAAATGAAATGTCCAGACAATACTCATTACTTGGAGAAAAATGATAGCTACAATATTTTGATATTTTTTTTTATTGCAACGGGCTTAATTCTAAAATAAAACGAACAATTGTCCAGTAAATATATTTATAAATTCAAGATTATGGAACTATTTTTTTTTCTTTGCGGACTAGATGGTTCTTTAATTGTTTAAGGAATAATTTATTTTCTTATTGTATGCGTTCCTCTAGAAAAATACAGTTTTTTGCAAGGACACGTTTAATAAATAAAAAGTAAATAAACCAGTACAAATTCTTGTCTTGTTTTAATGTTTTTATTACATATAATAGTTTATGATTCGATTTATTATCCTCTGACCTCTCTCTGTAAATACACGTTAGAACAAAAACCGAAGAGACACTGGCAACATAGGATGCACGACCAGACACTAGGAATTGCTTTAAAAGGGAATGCATTGGATGGATTCAATTGAAAACTAAAAAGGGTATAATAAAATTGTATACATGTAAGTGCTTTATCGCTTTTGTTTTTGTTTTTGCTTTGTTTTGTTTCTGATTGTTTTATTGCTTTTTTATTTGTCGTTTTTTAATCTATTATTTCTTATAGGTATTTTCAGAAAATTATACAGATATAACAACAAGAAGCTAAGAAAATTATATGTTGTTAACAAACATGATAATATTCCATTCTTTAACATAATACACTACATAAACAGAACAAGATACTCTATATATGACATATATAATTTTCCTCAATGTTGCTACTGGACAGAATATGATATACGTAAAGTTTAGAGTTATATGTCACTAACTTAAATTACAAGCTTAGTCATTGTAGTAGCTGGCCAGGAAAATGAGCGGTCAAGTGGACGTGTTAGGGAAATCGATTTTACCTCTATTTTTCAAATTGTATCCTGAACGGTACATACATATTATCACAACTTCGTCAAATATTAAAACCTTTTTGAAGTATTATACACTAACATTTATTTCATATTCCGCTATATAACAATAATTACATAAAAAGACAATCTAAAAGTGCAGTAGATGAACATTTTAATTGATGAGGTCTTGTCTGTGATGTTAGATTCCAGATATGTTAATGTCATAAAAATGTTAAAAATACAAAATAAAAAAGATTTTAATAATTAAGAAATTGAAAATGGAATAAATTAATTTATAAGATTAAATCAATTTTCAAAATATTAAGGATATTTGTTTTCTCTGATTTCCATTTCTGTTAAAAATTAATTTGGAAAAGAAATTACAGACAAGATCAGTACCGAGATTCGCAAAGATAAAACAGAAACGAACAAAATATTCAAATTAAAATCGTAAACAACAGAGTCCAACAAGAATGTTACTTCAATAGAATGAGTCTCCTTTAGTAAGCGGCCATTTATGTGTGTGTTAGGGTCATGTATGTGTGTGCTAGGGTCATGTATGTGTGTGCTAGGGTAGTGAGTTTGACTCTTTCTACAATTTTGTGATAGGATTTTCCTACTGACATTATAGTGTGTTTTGTTTTTCATTTTATTGGAAAGAAGCAGGAATGATATATTTATGTTGTATAATCTATAAGATAAGTATAATATATCAATGGTTTTTACGTGTAGTACACGTGCTTGATAACAAATACAAAATATGGTTATTGGTGTTTAAATTGATGTTTCGGGAAAGCCAAAAAAATAGAAATAGAAAATGGTCCGAAACTAAACTAATGTTTAATATTCGAAATGTAAATATAAAAATGAAAAAAATACTAAATAACCAACCATGGCAGCGTTTTATTTTATCTCATTGCCCTTTGGTATCTTCAAACCTTTTTTTTCTTAATGGATTTTAGTTAAAAAATAAACAGTTTTCTTAATAATACAAAAATTCAACTTCTCCTTTTTTTCAATTTTTCTTTAAACTGAAGAAATTTAAGCTTGAATAAAAAATACCATCAAAACATATTAAGGCTTTTGTTTTAAATATAAAAAAATAATGCAATATAAAAGAGTTATATCAAATTCTCATTATTTTATAATTTTGAATTTATCTTTGAAAATTAGCAATGTGACTTAAAATTCGTGTATTTGGTTTTTTTTTTTTATTTCATTTTAGAAGCTAAATTTTCGAAATATTGCATAATAACTTTCTATAATTTATCTTAATCTTTAATCAAACATGCATTTTAATTATTAAATAGTAAATACAACTTTACATAATAAAATGAAACACAAAACATACCACACTGTCACCTCAATTGATTTGAATATTAATATTAAGGATTACTTTTTTTATCAGCATCATTTACACAAACCAGCAGGACTAATATTACAGTACAATGTTCACAATATTTGGTTAAACCTAAAAGTACATAATATTTTTCACTAACAAAATACCTGTAGAAACTAACACAAAGATTAATGTAAATACTCCTTACCCCATGCCAACCTACCTTTATATCCCAAATATATCCAATTATTACAACAAAATATTAATATTTTACTCATTTCTGCGCCAATTATCAAGAATTCATCATTTCAAAATAAGCAAAACGTTAATTTTACACTTTAGAAAATTCAAAAGGCAAACATTTACATGCATGGAGTCATCAGGGTGTGGTGTGGGTATATTACGTAATAGTAATAAATAATTACATGTCTGACAAAATGTTTAGGCTTTTATTTTGGAAACCTGTCCTTACCAACACATGTTGTTGCTTAGATTTTCGGTTAAAGCAGACCATCTCATATGACAATTCGCATGCGTAAGAACGAGTATAAACATATTGTGTTCTCTTTTATTCTAAATTACATCGACTAGCTTAGTGCTAAGGTACCACAGGGGTAATCAGAAGCCGAAATTGGGAGAATAGACAATATAATGGCCAAATGAAAAATAATGGAAGGACAAACAATGGTCAACAAAACACTAAACAGAAAATTAAAGAATGAGCAAAGCCAATTTTTCTTCCATTATCAATTCTGTGCCATGCACAAGGGTGCACACAAAAAGGGGGGTTTCACAAAAGAATGCACTGTTTTATCAGAACTGTTTGATCTTTTATGCATTCGTAGAACATTATGGCATTGACTTTGCAATTATTATGAATTATCAGTGGGGTTTTACCAGAATACAATGGAACGAGTTTCATCTTTGGTTTCGCGTTCTGTGTGAATTGTTCTGTACCCTTACATTATAGTGACAATGTTGTGTTGGCAATATATTTGGTCCAATTTGTTACTTTTTTGGCACAATGCCCTGTATTTTATGCTTCGTGCATGGCATATACGGGACACTTAGTAAGCTATCTTGTTACTATGATCTACCAATGGTAAACGACTGTCATAGCAACAATATATTATTGTTATCTAATACTTAGTTCTTTGTATTTTATATATATATATTTATTGCAATTATCTTGAAATATAAAATACTGATTACATCTTTAGCATCTTCCATGTGTATTATTTGTCTGAATTATGGTACTAAAAGAATTATTATTATTTGTTCGTGTTGCTTAATCTTTAATTTTCTGCTTAGTATTTTGTCGACCAGTGTTTCTCCTCCTTTTGCATTTGACCATTGAGTTTTCTGTCCATCTTCGAATTACAGCTTCTGGTTGCCCATTTAGGTATTTTCATTAATTAACCTCTGACGATATTATTGAGACTTTATTATTGCAATAATTCCTGGCATCTGACTACATTGAGGGGACAAGTTTCGATCTATAGCAATGAACTTGTGGGGTGTGACAATATTAGTTGAACATTTAGCTCTTTTATTACAATATTGTGTGGCATCTGACAACATTGAATGGACATTTAGTGGTCTTATAGCAATATTATGTGGCCTCTGGTAACATTGATTTGACATTTGTCTGTTTTCTTTTAATTGTTTATTTTTTCTTCCAAAGTTTTACAGTCACCAGCATGGCCTACTTAATCGTTACGCAATGTCTGTGTCACTAATGACTACGGATATGTTCTGTTTGTCGTAGTCACAATCCAGCCATTTTCTCATACATGACTTATCACCGGGTTGTCACTAGAGTAACAATACGGGTACCACAAGTGGAGCAGGAATTGCTTACCCTTCCAGAGCACCAGCGTTCAACACGGGTTTT